>JAWPHD010001405.1:0-160000 GCA_037043455.1 Cyrtodaria siliqua | reverse complement strand
GGCAATTTGTCCTCGTGCGTCCGTCCATCTCACCGTCCGTCCGTTTTCTTGATTCTTGTTTCAATAAGGTTATGGATAAATAATACCTATATCTAAAGATCTATTTTCAAATAAATGGTGTGTAATGTCCCTGAGAGGTTAATAAGGAGATTATGTAAACAACTTAAATTTTGACAGGTAATATTTCTCCACAGTACCAGTCCAAATCCTACAATAGGCTTTACTATAAAACCTCTCACTATATATTTCAGTCCAAAAACATTCAATATAAATTCAAAATGTCTATTTCACTTTAACTATATATTGAACAACTAACTACCAATCATGCTAGAATATATATATGTATTTTGGGGGTTCTGCTGTAATTTTTATTTACTCTATTTCGCCTCAAATTACAGCAGAACGACCCCAAAATACATATATAATAAATCACCATGGAATGAAATGGTGATTTATTTGATTTATTAAAACTTTTTTAGAATAGGGTAGTGAAGATTGCAAGTTTAAATTTTTTTAATAGTTATCAAAATTACACCCAAAATAGTCTGTGCGTTTTTTGTAATATAATTATAAAATGTTTTTTTTAATGCAAAAAAAATTTGTCGATTTGTTAAAGGGACACTGTCCGTAAGTAAGCAGATATTGAGCATAACCAAATAACTGGCTGACTTTTATTCAGTGAAATGTATACATGCAAACATGAGGATAGACCCTAAGAAGTATGTAGGAATACATTCGTGAGTTTGAAAAAAAAAGAAGTTTTAATTATTATATGTAAATAAAGTGGGACCCAAAATATTTACCTTTTCTGCGATCACGTGACTTCCATTAGCGCATTAGGTTTTCATCACAGTATGTATTGCGAAATATGTATAGCCCGCTTAGCTCAGTCGGGAGTGTTGTCGACCACTTTACGTTCACGCACGCTATTATTACGGTGAGTGTAATTTTAGTTTGGGCTGCGAGTTCAAACGCACAAATCGAATTTACTTTTTTTTGTACCGCGCTTGAATTCGTTAAACAATCTTGCTTTTAATTAGTAAATATTCAATAATGTTTAGTGTGTAATGTTTGCGAACATAATTATTGTGTGTTTTATAAGCTAAAAGTTACGGACAGTGTCCCTTTAATATTAAAATTTTACTCAAATCAACAATTCTCCGACCTTGAATACAAAGGTGATGGATCATACTCAAACACACTACTAAAACAATAAATCACACACTTTTTAGACTTTTTTGTAAGGTTGCCATTGCTTCCTTTCTTCCCTGCTCCGCTAGTTCTATTTTTTGAACTTCACTAATTTCAAGTTTATTTTGTTTGATATCCTGTTTTAAATAGAATCTAAAAAACCTATATTTGCCTGTAATTTGCTTAAAAAATATAAATGCATTCTTATGTGTTTGGTTATCTTTACCTTCTTTCTATAGAATGTGCGTTTAATGATTAAAATAGTTGAATGTTTGCTTCCATATGTTTTTATACGTTTTTAAGGGTTGAACAATGTTTACATGACTTACGTAACCATTTTGAACGCAATCAAATACACAAAAACAAATTTGGTGAAGTTAATCCATGCCATACATCTATTTTTATATCAATTAAGAACATTTTCTTAAACATTACCTCCCTTTATAAAACAATAGTTTTACACACTCAAGCTACCGAACTAAAAATAATATCCTGGCTTAAAAGAAGCGTAAGACATTGACCATTCCGAAAATGCATATTAGAATTTGCCAGCTTGAGTGGTACCAATATGTCAAAATTTGGGTAGCAGCACACGGCCTATCTTGGATGTCGCGCTGACCTAATTTAAACAAATCTAAAATGCATTCATCTAAGGGTCATAGTTTGAAGCAAAAGTTAACGACGACGACAGACGACGGAAGACGACGACGGTCGAAGTGTGATCCTAATAGATTACTTTGAGCCTTCGGCTAAGGTGATCTAAAAACAAATAAGTTTACGGTTTTATTGGTAATAATACCATCGAATCTGTTTTCATATGCTATTAAAAAAAGTACACGGCGGTACAGAAAAGGATTGATTAATGCATTATAATTCCTTAAATTGAATAACAAGAGGCCCAAGGGGGCCTGTGGACGCTCTACTGGCTAAATATAAAGCTTATGTATAAGGGGCCATAACTGTCAAAAATCATTCAACCGGAACATGGCGATGAGGTGCGCAACAAGACTTGGTACTGATCTGATCATTCCTGCTAAGTTTCGCTGAAATCTGGTCAGAGGTTCAGGAGAACTAGTATGTACAAAGTTAGTGTATTAAAACCTTTAAACGCTCATAACTCTGCCAAAAACTGGAACACGGCGATGATATGAACAACTAGGCTTGGTACTCATCCCTGCAAAGTTTTGTTGAAATCCGGCCAGAGGTTCACCAGAACTAGTCAGTACAAAGCGTGTGTATAAAAACCTTAAAAGGACCATATCTCTTCCAAACTATCATTCAACCGGAACAAGGTCATGACATGCCCAACTAGGCTCCGTACTCATCATCCCCGCCAAGATTCGTTGAAATCCGACCATGAATTCAGAAGAAACTAGTCTGGACAATGTCTGTATATTCAAACCTTTAAAAGGCCATAACTCCGCTAAAAATCATTCGACCGGAACACGGCAATGAGATGCAAAACTAGGCTTGATACTGATCTTCCTTGCCAAGTTTCACTGAAATCCGGCCAGGGGTTCAAGAGCACTAGTCCGGATAAAGTTTGTGTATTAAAATTTTTAAAGGGGCTATTACTCCGCCAAATGTTTTCAACTGCAACACGGTGATGATATGCACAATTAAACTTGGTACCAATCATCCCTGAAAAGTTTCGTTGAAATCCGACCAAGGATTCATGAGAACTAGTTCAGACACAATTTGTGTATTTAAACCTTTAAAGGGCCATAACTCCACCAAAGGTCAATCAACCAGAACATGGCGACGAAATGCACATCGAGACCTAGTACTGATCCTAAAAGGTTTCGTTGAAGTCCGGCCAGGGGTTCAGGAGCACTAGTCCAGACAAAGTTGTGTATTGAAACCTTTAAAGGGCCATAACGCTGCCAAAGCATTCAACCGGAACACAGTGACGATATGTACAACTAGGATTATCTCTGCAAAGTTTCACTGCAATCCGGCTAAATGAAGGTCCTATCGTTATCACGAGGCAAAATACATCATCTTTAAAATAAATGAAGGGCCATAACACTGTTGTTACAAATCCGGGTTGTTTTCAAACTTGTCCAAGCTTTCATTGATAGTAACAATCTGGTAAAGTCTGGTAAATATCGGATGAAAATTGAATGCTATATCGTCTTAACGAGGCAAAATACAACATGTTTAACTAAATCAAGGGGCCATAACTCGTGTGTTAACGGTCCAATCTGGCTGCTTTTCAAACTCTTCCGAGCTTACATTGATATCAACAATCTGATAAAAATTGAAAAAGATCGGATTAAAAATTAAGGCTCTATCGTGTTAACGAGACAAAATATAGCAATTTTTACTAAATCAAGAGCCATAACTCCGTTATTACTCGTTCGAACTGACTGATTTTCGAAATCGTCCGAGTTTTCATTGATATCAACAATCTGGTAGTTTGAAAAAGATCGGATGAAAAATGAAGGCTCTATCGTGTTAACGAGGCAAAATACAGCAATTTTAACTAAATCAAGGGCCATAACTCTGGTGTTACTGGTCCGAACTGGCTGGTTTTCGAACTCGTCCGAGTTTTCATTGATATCAACAATCTGGTAGTTTGAAAAAGATCGGATTTAAGGAGGCAGAAGTTAACGGACGACGAACGGACGACGAACGGTCGACGGACGGACAGACGACAGACAACTCGCCAACACTGATCTATGTTAGGTTTAGCAACTATGTTTTAAGATATTCCTAATACACGACACAATAGAATCAATTTGAAGAATGTTTGAACAATTTCAGTCATTTCATAAGCGACAAAGGACACACAATGAAGAAAAAAGCTCGACTATTCGATTTTTCAGAGATCAAGAAATTATACACCCATCAGAAAAAAAAGTGAAAACAAAGGGGCGAGCTGGATGTGTCAAGAAAGAAAACATTTGAATTTTCATTAAATCAATGTAAATTTTATAAGTTAAAAATTTGAAGAAAATACGTTAAAAGTATATCTAAATGCATTTGACCTTTGACCCCATTGTGACCTTGACCTGTCATCCAATGATCTTGAACTCAATAGATACGATCATCGTCCATGTATAATAAAGTATGTAAGTTTGATGATGATGAATAAAAAAAAGAGGCCCAAGAGGGCCTGTGGACGCTCTACTGGCTAACATGGCTCTTATAACATCAATGAAGCGAGTGACTGCCATTTATGTTTTATTGGAACTTTCGGGCAGAAAACAGCTTTTTGACAAAATCAAGGGCCATAACTTAAGAATCTGGTAAAGCTTGGTAAAGATCAGATGAAAAATAAAGGCCCTACCGTATTAATGAGGCAAAATATAGCATTTTTAACTAAATCAAGAGCCATAACTCCTCTGTTACTGGTCCGACTGGTCCAACATAGAAAAAAAAAAAAAAAAAAAAAAAAATTTAAAAAAAAAAATTAAAAAAAAAAAAATTAAAAAAAAAAAAAAAAATATTTAAAAAAAACAAGAGGCCCAAGAGGGCCTGTAGACGCTCTACTGGATAAAATGGCTCTTATATAAAGGTTGTCGTCATAAAATTCCCATCAGTATTTCTTTTTTCCGAACTTGTCCAATATTTCATTGCTATACCGCGATTTGCACAACTAGACATCATACCGAGATTTCCTGCCAAATTTCGTAGAAATCCAACAAGCCGTTTAGGAGTAGCACCGACAAGAAATTTAAAGTAAAAATGAAAAAGGGCCATAACTCCGTTAAGAATCAGCGAACTGGAACAAAAGCGCGATATGCACAACTAGACATCTAACCGATGCTTCTTGCCAAGTTTCCTCGAAATGCAACATGGCGTTTAGGAGGAGTAGCGCCGACAAGAAATTTAAAGTAAAAATGTCAAGGGCCATAACTCCATCAAAAATCAACGATCCTGAAAAAAATCGCAATAGGCACAACTAAATAATCATAACAATGCTTTCTGCTAACTTTCGTCAAATCCATCATGGCGTTAAAAAAAAAAAATTGAAACAAAATTTAAAAAAAAACACCAAAAACCAAAAATATTAAAAAAAAAAAAATATGACAAAACATAAAAATTAAAAAGAAAATCAAAAAATAAATTGGTATTATTAAAGGATCAAACAATAAATGCAGAAAAGGGCGTTTTTCAGAAAAAAAACAAGGGCCATAACTCTGGTGTTACTGTCCCAATTTCACTGGTTTTCGAACTTGTCCGGGCTTTCATTGATATTAACAATCTTTGCAAGTTTGGTACAGATCAAATACTAAATAAAGGTGCAGAGTGTTCACAAGGCTTAATATGGCATTTTTCAACAAAACTAGGGCCACAACTCTGGTGAAACTAATCCGATCTGGCTGGTTTTCAAATTTGTCCGAGCTTTCATTGATATAAAGATACTGACAAAGTTTCATAAAGATCCGATTAATAATGAAGGCCCTAGAGTGTTCACAAGGCAAAATTTAACGACGGACGACGGACAACTCGCCATCCCATAAGCGGTCGAGCTAAAAATAGGGTAGGTTGGTAGGCATTTTTTTCTTCCTTTTTTTTGGAGCAAGATATTGTGCGATTCTACATGTATAATATTTATCTCATAAACCCCATACAAGTTGATGATACAACTGAAAGTTTATCTGTGATGTCAGCTTACCTCGATATATTGTGATAAATCATTGTTCAGAACAATTTCTTTTTTCTTTTTTCTTTTTCATAAAAGGTTTTAGGGTCGGCCCCTTAAAAATAGGGTGGGTCGGACCATCAGAAACACAGGTTTTTGTTTTTTTTGGCCTTACCGTAAGTGATATGTCCTTTGACCTCTAAGTATGACCTTGACCTTGGAGCCATGGACCTGGATTTTGTGCACGACACGTCGTTTGGTTGTGTTGAGCACTTGTGCCAAGTTATTTGAAAATTCGCCCAGGCATGCAAGTTATTACCGGACACGATTTGACCTTTGACCTCAGGGCCAGAGACCTGGATTTTGTGCACGACACATCGTTTTGTTGTGGTGAGCACTTGTGCCCAGTTATTTGAAAATCCGTCCAT
Source organism: Cyrtodaria siliqua (assembly GCA_037043455.1). Taxonomy (NCBI): domain Eukaryota; kingdom Metazoa; phylum Mollusca; class Bivalvia; order Adapedonta; family Hiatellidae; genus Cyrtodaria; species Cyrtodaria siliqua. The sequence goes on along the minus strand of JAWPHD010001405.1, from coordinate 153,790 downwards.
GAATGCCAGAATTATTGACCGGACACAATTTGATATTTGACCTCCAAGTGTGACCTTGAAGACCTGGGTTTTGCGCGCGACATTGTCTTGTTATGGTGATCACTTGTGCCAAGTTATTTAAAAATCCCTGCAGGGGTTGTGACGTTACAGTCCGGACACGAAATTGCGTACTAGTTTTTGACCTATGAACTGCAAGTGTGACCTTGACCTTTGAGGTACGGACCTGAGTTTTGCGCGGGACACATCATCTTGTTATGGTGATCACTTGTGCCAAGTAATTTAAAAATCCCTGAAGGGATTGTGACATTACGGTCCAGACATGAAAATGCGTACCTGTTTTTGACCTATGAACTGCAAGTGTGACCTTGACCTTTGAGGTACGGACCTGGGTATTGCGCGCGACACATCGTCTTGTTATGGTACCTTGACATTTGAGGTACGGACCTGGGTATAGCGCGCGACACATCGTCTTGTTATGGTGATCACTTGTGCCAAGTTAATTAAAAATCCATGCAGGGGTTTTGAAGGTACAGTCCGGACACGAACTGCGGAATGACGGACGGAATCTGGACAGATGGACGGTGCGATTACTATATGCCCCCGAAAAGTCATAAACAGCCCTGCATTTGTGCATTAGTGTTCAAATTCATATGGTTGTTGCTTTTTCGCTAAGGCTCACAAAGTATTCAACTTGTGTCATATTTGTTTGCATGAAACAAACACTCATGTAAGGTTCTCTATAGATATCATATGATAGAGGTATATACATGTATAGTTAAACCATCTGGGCTATTAGAACAAGCAGTACAAAGTCATTATACAGCAATGAATGACGGAATAACATGCACAGTAACTGTACCTGCTGTTACCAGCACTAGGTGATATGTCAATCATACACAGTAACCTACCTGCTGCAGGGCTCGAACTTAACTTTTTTTCCCACTGGCAAATATATTGCCAGTGACCATATTTTCTACTGGCAAAACCAATCTTTCACTGGCAAGTTACAATTAATACAAATTATGGTTAAATTATGTTAATTTGGTAAGTAACTATATTATAGAATGGAAATTATAATGAATTGACTACAATTCCTGTTGAACAATTACTGTATCTGCTCAGCTTCTGACAGATGACAATAATCTGGTTCTCGTTTGCACTGACTGGTATACAATTCATATGTATGAAGCCAGGACCGAGGCTACATGCTACTGCGCAGACGCACAGCACAGGCTTTCCCGAAGATATAAATAGCCGAGAGGGGAACAGACAGAAAAAAGCCGGGACCGAGGCTACATGCTACTGCGCAGCGCAGGCTTTCCCGAAGATATAAATAGCCGAGAGATGATCAGACAGAAAGAAAATTGAAGCGTTATTTACCTGTAGGATTATGGAGTTCCGGCTTGCTGCATGTGTTTATGCATTTTACTATCATTTTTAAAATGGATATACGAAAATATGCACTCGCATTTTTTTCGTGTACCTACAATTTCAGCTCGCATTTTCCAAAGTCCGCTCGCATTTTGCGAGTATGCGAGTGTTAAGTTGGAGCCCTGCTGCTGTTACCAGAACTAGGCGATATGTCAGTCGTACACAGTAACCTACCTGCTCTTACCAGCACTAGGCGATATGTCAGTCATACACAGTAACCTACCTGCTGTTACCAGAACTAGGGATATGTCAGTCATACACAGTAACCTACCTGCTGTTACCAGAACTAGGTGATATGTCAATTTATCCACAGTAACCTACCTGCTGTTACCAGAACTAGGTGATATGTCAATCATACACAGTAACCTACCTGCTGTTACCAGAACTAGGTGATATGTCAATCATACATAGTAACCTACCTGCTGTTACCAGAACTAGGACCATCAATAAAAATATGTTTGTTTGCCGTGCTCCGACCGACTCAATTAAAAAAAAATAAAAATATTTAAAAAAATTTTTTTTTTTTTTTTTTTTATTCAAATGATAATTTTATTAGCCAGAGTTGTTAAGCATCTAATCTGGATTGCAAAGGTTATCAAAAAGTTGCCTTAGTACAAAAATGGCATAATATATGCGAACAATATATATAAAAAGAATATATAAAAAGAATATATAAAAATAAAACTTTTTCCTACCTTAAACACATGAATAAAATAATTATGTGGAAGTCCTTGTGTTTAGTTTTAATAACCTATGCCCTAACATCGTACTAGGGCCTTTATAGTGTTGTAGATTGGATAAGCTTTTGATGTAAAAAAAAAAAAAAAAAAAAAAAAAAAAAATCCCTACCTACCCTCAAAATTCTGGGTAGGAGCACAGCAAACAAACAATTTTTTATTGATGGCCTAGGTGATATGTCAATTTATCCACAGTAACCTACCTGCTGTTACCAGAACTAGGTGATATGTCAGTCATACACAGTAACCTACCTGCTGTTACCAGAACTAGGTGATATGTCAATCATACACAGTAACCTACCTGCTGTTACCAGAACTAGGACCATCAATAAAAATATGTTTGTTTGCCGTGCTCCGACCGACTCACCCGATTCGGCCGCGACTCAAAAAAATTTAATGACCTCGGGCCGAAAAAAAAATTAAAAAAAATTAAAAAAATTTAAATATTTTTTTTTTTTTTTTTTTTTATTCAAATGATAATTTTAATAGCCAGAGTTGTTAAGCATCTAATCTGGATTGCAAAGGTTATCAAAAAGTTGCCTTAGTACAAAAATGGCATAATATATGCGAACAATATATATAAAAAGAATATATAAAAAGAATATCTAAAAATAAAACTTTTTCCTACCTTAAAGAGACACTGTCCGTAACTTTTAGCTTATAAAACACCCAATAATTATGTTCGCAAACATTTTACACTAAACATTATTCAATATTTACTAATTAAAAGCAAGATTGTGTGTTTAACGGAATTCAATCGCGGTACAAAAAAAGCAAATCCACTTCGTGGGTTTGAACTCGTAGCCCAAACTCGCAGTAAAAATAAGTGTACGTGAGCGTAAATTTGTCCGAACTCGCTCCCGACTGAGCTAAGCGGGCTATACATACTTCGCAATACATACTATGGTGAAAACCTAGTGCGCTATGGAAGTCACGTGAACGCATAAAAGGTAAATATAGTGGGTCCCACTTTATTTACATTTAATAATTAAAACTTTTTTTTTTCACTCACGAATGTATACCTACATACTTCTTAGGGTCTATCCTCATGTTTTCATGTATACATTTCAATGAATAAAAGTCAGACAGTTATTTGGTTATGCTCAATATCTGCTTACTTACGGACAGTGTCCCTTTAAATACACATGAATAAAATAATTATGTGGAAGTCCTTGTGTTTAGTTTTAATAACCTATGCCCTAACATCGTACTAGGGCCTTTATAGTGTTGTAGATTGGATAAGCTTTTGATGTAAAAAAAAAAAAAAAAAAAAAAAAATCCCTACCTACCCTCAAAATTCTGGGTAGGAGCACAGCAAACAAACAATTTTTTATTGATGGCCTAGGTGATATGTCAATTTATCCACAGTAACTTACCTGCTGTTACCAGAACTAGGTGATATGTCAGTCATACACAGTAACCTACCTGCTGTTACCAGAACTAGGTGATATGTCAATCATACACAGTAACCTACCTGCTGTTACCAGAACTAGGACCATCAATAAAAATATGTTTGTTTGCCGTGCTCCGACCGACTCACCCGATTCGGCCGCGACTCAAAAAAATTTAATGACCTCGGGCCGAAAAAAAAATTAAAGAAAATTAAAAAAAATTTAATTTTTTTTTTTTTTTTTTTTTATTCAAATGATACACAGTAACCTACCTGCTGTTACCAGAACTAGGTGATATGTCAATCATACACAGTAGCCTACCTGCTGTTACCAGCACTAGGTGATATTTCAATTAGTCTATCGATACAACTCTGAATATGTGGAGATTCCTCGATGTCTGCTTCAGTACATGATGTAATGACGTGTTTGATGATGTCCAAGCCGTGATTCGGGAATATTGCTTGAAGCTGCAGGAATACCGCATGCTGCTTGTTTGTAAATCCTTCACTCTCCCTGATTCTATGCAATGCAAGAAATACAAAAAACTTTCAAATTCATTCAGTAAATAGTGATAAACTTTAAAAATACAAAATACCAAATTGCCTACCTCAAAGTATTGATTTAATTGTAAATTTGCCCACATTATCATGTTATAACTCTCCCTGGTGATTAAAATGAAAACTAGACAGAGCGTGTGACATCATTACGCTTTAGAGGGGTATGTTGAATTGAAAGCAAAGTGACCAATTAAATTGTGCCCAACATCTCTGTGACCTAATCGGCAACTTAACCTTTTGTTATCGGATCAGCCCCTGGATTTACCTATATAGTTTATATTTTGTTGTCTGTTTTGAGAAGACTACAGTTTCCTGAATTGAGGTCTAGTTCAGAAAATACCTCCCCACAAGCATTTTAGAGGTACTGGCAAAGAAGCAATAGTCGTCATGAAAAACAACCTTTTTCTTAGATAGCTCAGCTCAATACAATGTGTTTTTAGACTTTAGCGATTTATTTCCTTATATAAGTGGTACCAATAAACGGACCCGTTCCAAATCCAAAAAATATCCCATTTTTCCCAATTTGAATAAAACAATTCCCAATTTCTAGCACGATATCGGCAATGAATAAAACAAAACGATCCTCTTCCGATATTTGTTACAAACGGATGTTTACAGTCTATCATAACAGACTAATTTAACTGTGCATGGGTATGCCCATAGGTATCTGCTTTTTGACAATTGCCTCGATATTCAAAACGAGGCCGGGGTTTTTCGTTTTAATTTTAGCAAATTCTTGCAAACATTTTGATAACCACGAATACAAAATGTAATGCTATTTACAAAATGCAACTAAACCCCTCGAAAAGTAGAAACTCGATGAGAAAAACGAAAAATGAAAATAATATGATCGAGAAAAACGGACACGCACGTTTCACGAATCATAGAAGGGCGAGATTGGCTCGAATTTTGCAACAGCAAAATGTTTTGGTCATACTGCGTCAAGCTCGCCACCGATGAAAAAGACAAGAAATCCTCGTTTGTTCAAGGAGGTAATAATTTTAAATTGGAATCGGTTGTTTTACATGAAAAAGGCGAACCACACAAGAAAGCAACTTCCCAACAGGTCCAAGTAAAAGTATTGCTTCAAAAATTCTTCAGACAATGAACATACATTTCGATGCATACTCATCAACAGCTCTAGAAGCCTGCTCATACACAGCTCAGACATTTTTTAAAGGGAAGTAACAATGTTATACTTAAAGTAGCTATCCCGCCAACAACAGCCAAATTTTACATCATATGTATATTATTTCTAAACCTCATGACGATGAGGTATATATACATTAGGGGTGCGTATCGGTCAAAATGATCGATATTCGATATATCATATGATATTTTCTGTAAGACAAATGAATAAACAAGAGGGCCAAAATGGCCCTAAATCGATCACCTGAATACTGGCACATTATCAAACTTCTTCGAAATCTTATGGTCATATACAATCTGTGCAAGTTTGGTTAAGATTGTTCAAAAAATGTGGGCTCTGTTGTGTATAACAACATTGATATAAAGACACTGACAAAGTTTGTTAAATATCAAATACAAAATGAAAGCCAGTGCTAGAGTGTAACACCTGAAGCAGGGCCAAATGTGACCCCAGGGCTATATGTCTACAAGTATATGTAAAACATGACCCCTGGGGCAGGGCCAAATGTGACCCCACAGTCACCAGTTGAACAAACTTGTTAAAGGACCATAAGAGTATAGTAAATGCAAAATATTAAACCTATGGCTCTTGTAGTTCCAGAGAAGAAGACTTTAATGTGTTTCCTATATAAGTCTATGTAAAACTGTGACCCACGGGGCAGGGAGCCCATGCCCCAATTTGGGTGAAGTATGAATAAAATGCATAATACTATAAGAAATCCCATACCAAAATTATAGATATATACATGCTTGCATGCAAACCTAGATCTGCCTTTATTGCACATTTCATGGGCCATCACAATTTGGGTTCCATGGGAGCCCAGAATTTGCAGAAGACAAAATTACTTACCCAAACCCTTTACAACATACTATAAGGAAACCAATTCCAAAATATAGTTCAGCTAAGACAAGAAATGTAAGAGATAAAGACCTGTAAACACAGCTTACACGCAAAATTTGATGTGAAACAGACACATTTTAAGGGCTATCAGAATTTGGGTTCCATGGGAGCCCAGGGGTTACAAAAACCAAAATTACTTAAGCAGCCCTTAAGATAATGCTATAAGGAAGCTAATGGCCAAATTTGGTTGTGCTAGGGTAAGAATTGTAAGAGATATAGACTTGTAAACACAGCTTACACGCACAATTTTATGTGAAATGCGACACATTTTAGAGGCTATCATAATTTGGGTTCCATGGGAGCCAATGGGTTACAGGAACAAAAATTGCTTATGCAGAGGGTCAAGGTCACTTCCACATTTGCTTTGTCACGTTTCCATGTACCACCCAAGATACAACTATAAGCGATTTTTAAAAGGTCTAGTGCATACAGTTTGTGAAAAAGTGACCTAAACGCAAAAGTTGAACCTAAAAATTAGTAAGTTATCTGCCCATTGCTTGGAGGGTCAAGGTCACTTCCACATTTGCTTTGTCACGTTGCGATGTACCACCCATGATACAACTATAAGCGAAGTTTGAAAGGTATAGTGCATACAGTTTGTGAGAAAATGACCTAAACGCAAAACTTGAATGTTGAAGCCGCCGCCGCCGGAAAAGCAACACCTAGCTATGTCTCTTTTTTCTTCGAAAAGGCGAGACAAAAATTGGTAGAGGACCATAAGCTTATACCAAATGCAAAATATTAAACCTCTTGTTCTTGCAGTTTCAGAGAAAAAGATTTTTTAAGTCTTTCCCTATACATGTCTACGTAAAACATGTGAACCTTGGGGCGGGGCCAAATGTGACCCGAGGGTCACCATTTGAACAAACTTGGTAAAGGACGATAAGCTTATATTAAATGCAAAATATCAAACCTCTGGCTCTTGCAGTTTCCGAGAAGAAGATTTTTTAAAAAAAACACTTATATAAGTCTATGTAAAACTGTGACCCCCCAGGGCGGTGACAAATTTGACCCCAGGGTCACCATTTAAACAAACTTAGTAGAGGACCATAAGCTGATGCTACATGTAATACACGAGAGCTCTGTACCATGTGGTTCCAGAGAAGATGATTTTTTTCAGTTTTTCCCTATACAAGCCTATGTAAAACTGTGAACCCCTGGCAGTGTATTAGCCAGCCAACCGTGCAGCCGTCTTTTGCACGGCCATTTTTGAACAAGAGGCCCAAGAGGGCCTGTGAACGCTCTACTGGCTAACATGGTTCTTATGACATCATTGAAGCGAGAGACTGCCATTTGCGTTTTTGTGAAAGTTTTGGGCAAAATTTTCAAACTTGTCCGCATTGATATTAAGAATCTGGTAAAGTTTTGTAAAGATAGATTGAAAAATGAAGCCCAGATCGTCTTAACGAGGAAAAAGACAGCATTTTTAACTACAACAAGGACAGCAACTCTGCTGTTATTGGTCCGATTTGGCTGGCTTTCTAACTTGTCCAAGCTTTCATTGATATTAACAATCTCGTAAAGTTTGGTAAAGATAGGGTAAAACATTGACAAGGGAAAATATTGCATTTCTAATTAAATCAAGTCCCGTAACTAAGCGATATTCGTTCGATATGGCTGGTTTTCAAACTTGTTCAAGCTTTCATTGATAATAACCTGTTAAAGTTTGGTTAAGATCGCATGAAAAATGAAGGTCGTATTGTTTTAACCAGAAAAAGTTAACGAACGGACGACGGACAACTCGTTACTGCATAAGTTCTGCTGGCCTACCCAGGACGACAAGATTTGTAAATGGGTGGAACAATGAATATATGCAATACACAAAATGCCAAGTATAGTTTCTTTATTTTTTTGTAAAGGTAAACAAAAATGAACAGCTTTAATAATTACAGTATCAGAAAGGATCATAATTAATGTATACTCGGTTAAAAAAGTTTTGGACCAGGGTATCATATAAAAATAAAACTAGTGGACAAAATTTAAGTATCTTTTTTTAGTAACCAAGGTCTACCGTACCCGGTTAATTTGGTACCAGAAACATTAAATTCGAAACAAGATTTGATTTTAAAAAATTATCGCGAACACACTAAGGGTCTGTAAAAAATGTTGTGAAGTCCATACAAAGTAACAGTTACGGACACATTCCAGTAACCAATAAAAAGATTATTTTTTCGCAAAACTTTCATTGTAAACTATAATTATTGTTGATTGTTGATCTATTGTGAATTATCAACTGAGATAATAAGCGTTATGGTCGAATGTCATGGTTCAGCGATCATTGTACGGGTTTGAACACTGCCCTGGTCCAAATTGAATTGAATTGAATTGGGGTTTTAAGGCGCACCAACACATTACAGGTTATATGGCGCCTATCCGGCATGAACATGCCAGGCTCATCTTCCATGTACATCGAGATAAAATATGGAAAATGGGCCTAGAACCTTCTCACCCTGAGCTGCAGAGTTGCTGCAAATTCTATCGTAAAAACTCCATTTACGCTGGAGCCACGTTTATTGTTTTTCTGCCACAGCTCTTAGTGATGTGAGCGAGATGGCACCTGAAACAATGCAGGGGTCATGATGAAGACCTTTAATGAGCATGAACAAAAAATGACAAAATGAATATGAATGGGGGGGGGGGGGGGTCCTACCCCTCTGCATGTGACGGTGTGTTTGCAGTGGTTGTATTCTACCCCGGCAACCACACGGGGGCCCTGGTCCAAAACTTCTTTACAGAGTATATATTGTGTTTTAGTTTACAGTGCAGTTACGAAAAGAAGGGAAATGTCAATAAAGATGATAAAATAATGCATGTTTAACATAACTGCAGTGCAATGAGAATCACATGTTTGTTGTATGCTTTTTTGTATTGTAGCGAATTGGTGGATCAGAATAATGCATCAACTAAACTCGTTAGTTATAATTTTTGTGAAAATCTGTTAAAAAGTCAAAGAAAAGTAGTTGTTAAGAAATGGGGTTCATGGGACACGGATGCCCCCACTATTGCTTCACATATTGACTTTTACCAGTTGAAGGGGATAAATGTGGAATTACTGGTGGCAATCAGGATGAAAGTTAAAGTTCACCAAGACATTATTTGACCAAGTTTGGAATTGAATTGAGTTTTTAAGGTGCACCAACACATGAAAAGGTTATATGGCGCCTAACAGGCATGAACATGTCAGGCTCATCTTCCATGTACATCGAGATAAAATATGGAAAATGGGCCTAAAACCTTCTCACCCTGAACTGCAGAGTTGCTGCAAATTCTATCGTAAAAACTCCATTTACGGTGGAGCCACATTTATTGTTTTTTTGCCACTGCTCTTTTGATATGAGCGAGATGGCACCTGAAACAATGCAGGGATCATGATGAAGACCTTTAATGAACATGAACAAAAAATGATAAGATGTACATGAATTTGGGGGGATTCTACCCCTCCAAAGGGTTATGCAGTGGCCCTATTCTTTGCCCCGTGACCAAATGGGGCACCCGGGACTTAAAGGAATGAATAAAGATGATTAAGTGATCACAGGTGATCTAAAAACAGAAAATGCTATGTTTAGTAAGAATGAAGATTATTATAAAACCATTTACGAAGGGACTACTTGTGGCACAAAGAATCAAATGTAACAAGTTTAAGACAAATATTTATAAAAGAGGAATTGAATTGAATTGGGGTTTTAAGGCGCACCAACACATTACAGGTTATATGGCGCCTAACAGGCATGAACATGCCAGACTCATCTTCCATGTACATCGAGTTATATGGCGCCTAACAGGCATGAACATGCCAGACTCATCTTCCATGTACATCGTGATAAAATATGGAAAATGGGCCTAGAGCCTTCTCGCCCTGAACTGCAGAGTTGCTGCAAATTCTATCGTAAAACTCCATTTATGCTGGAGCCAGGTTTATTGTTTTTGTGCCACTGCTCTTAGTGATGTGAGCGAGATGACACCTGAAACAATGCAGGGGTCATGATGAAGACCTTTAATGAACATGAAAAATGGTATTTTTCCTGTAAACATAAAGAAAGACTTCTGTCTTGGATTGTAATTATTGAACATTTTATGCAACACAAATTCACTACTAGTGACACAAAGAATAAACGTAATAAAGTTTTATAGAAGTGGACATGAACAGAACAAGTATTTATAAAAAGGGAAATTGCCAGTCTTGACGTATTTAAACATATAGAGAGACTTGTGTCTCGCACTGTTATAAAACTATTTATGTAATACGAACGACCTGTGACAGAAAGTATCAAATGTAATCAAAATTTATAAAACATAAAAAATGAACAGAACAAGTATTTATAAAAAAGAAAAATTGCCAGTCTTGACGTATTTAAACATATAGAGAGACTTGTGTTTCCCACTGTTATAAAACTATTTATGTAATACGAACGACCTGTGGCAGAAGTATCAAATGTAATAAAAAATTATGAAACATCAAAAATGAACAGAACAAGTATTTATAAAAAGAAAAATTGCCAGTCTTCACGTATTTAAACATATAGAGAGACTTGTGTCTCGCACCGTTATAAAACTATTTATGTAATACGAATGACTACCTGTGGCAGATAGTATCAAATGTAATCAAAATTTATAAAACATCAAAAATGAACAGAGCAAGTATTTATAAAAAGGAAAATTGGCAGTCTTGACGTATTTAAACATACAGAGAGACTGGTGTCTTGCACCGTTATAAAACTATTTATGTAATACGAACGACCTGTGACAGAAAGTATCAAATGTAATCAAAAATTATAAAACATCAAAAATGAACAGAACAAGTACTTATAAAAAGGAAAATTGGCAGTCTTGACGTATTTAAACATATAGAGAGACTGGTGTCTCGCACCATTATAAAACTATTTATGTAATACGAACGACCTGTGACAGAAAGTATCAAATGTAATCAAAATTTATAAAACATCAAAAATGAACACAGGAAGTATTTATAAAAAGGAAAATTGGCAGTCTTGTTGTATTTAAACATATAGAGAGACTGGTGTCTCGTACCGTTATAAAACTATTTATGTAATACGAACGACCTGTGACAGAAAGTATCAAATGTAATCAAAATTTATAAAACATCAAAAATGAACAGAACAAATATTTATAAAAAGAAAAATTGCCAGTCTTCACGTATTTAAACATATAGAGAGACTTGTGTCTCGCACCGTTATAAAACTATTTATGTAATACGAATGACTACCTGTGGCAGATAGTATCAAATGTAATCAAAATTTATAAAACATCAAAAATGAACAGAGCAAGTATTTATAAAAAGGAAAATTGGCAGTCTTGACGTATTTAAACATACAGAGAGACTGGTGTCTTGCACCGTTATAAAACTATTTATGTAATACGAACGACCTGTGACAGAAAGTATCAAATGTAATCAAAAATTATAAAACATCAAAAATGAACAGAACAAGTATTTATAAAAAGGAAAATTGGCAGTCTTGACGTATTTAAACATATAGAGAGACTGGTGTCTCGCACCATTATAAAACTATTTATGTAATACGAACGACCTGTGACAGAAAGTATCAAATGTAATCAAAATTTATAAAACATCAAAAATGAACACAGGAAGTATTTATAAAAAGGAAAATTGGCAGTCTTGACGTATTTAAACATATAGAGAGACTGGTGTCTCGTACCGTTATAAAACTATTTATGTAATACGAACGACCTGTGGCAGAAAGTATCAAATGTAATCAAAAAGGCCGACTCATGTGCTCATTGTCCTCCTGTTGGAACGGACACTCTTTCTGACATGCGAAAATAAATTAAACTGTTTTACCCCTTTGCAAAAATTGCAAGTGATTGGGAAAAGAGGCAGTTGTTGCCATGCCTTTTGGGAAACAATAAGACATACAAAATTTCATATTGTTAACTATTGTAGTTTTTAAAATACCACATTTTCCTATTCATCAAAGCTCATTGTCATCTGAAATGTAACTTACCCTATTTTTTCAGCAATGTTACAGTAAACACAGGTATAATTTTATTTGGCCTAATTAAACATATAGAGACTTGCGTGTTGCACCGTTATAAAACTATTTATGTGATACAAATGAGTATCTGTGGCACAAAGAATGAAATGTAATCAAAAATTAAAAAACATGAAAAAAGAATAGAAGAAATATTTATAAAAATGTTTGTCATTTTATGAATAGAACTGTCTCCTGACAAAGTTAGCCTTAGGCAGCCTGTTGCATCTCCAACTATTGTAGTTCTGGTGACTTTGGTTCTATTTTCTTCATCTTTAAAGGGGTTGATGCACTATTTTCAAACACTATTTAATAGGGCTGTGAAAAACTTGAAAAAAGCTGGAAGAATTAATTAAGGAGATACGACCTATTTACAATTTAAAAAGAACATAAATGGAGGAGGCCATCTTTTAACGATGACATCGCGCCATTTAACCATATAAGGCATATTGACAAAATTAATCTTAAAGCAAAGAAAATGACTGCAAATTGATTAAAAATAAATATACAGATGTAACATGTATAATTTTCATTTGCAGTAATTTGCTTTGCTTTAAAAGACATTTTGTCAATATGTCATATATGGTAAAATGGCGCGATGACGTCATCGTTCAAAGATGGCTGCCTCCATTTATGTTCTTTGCAAATTTTCAATAGATCACATCTGCTTTTTTTTTATGGCATTTGGAGAAATCTGTGTTTTTTTTCAAGTTTTTCAAAGCCCTATTAAATAAATTGTGTTTGAAAATAGTGCATCAACCCCTTTAAGCAGATGGTTTCTCAATGTTGAGTGGGAACATTTCTTCAATAACATCACTGTTAAGCATGCATGATATTTTGAAGTTTTGTATTCCTAAAATATAATCCTCTGTAGCATCTGTATTACTGATGAGGTCTGGGTTGTTTTGTTGAAGTAGAAAGGCTTTGATAACTTGATCAAATGACATTTTATTTGTTGTCACTGGCTGTGTCGTTTTTCAGGACAGCTCCAACATTTGCATGCACTGTGCAATGTAATGACTGTTTGTTTTGTTTTATTAAGCAAAATGAACATTTGACTGTAGCATCGTTGAGTTTAAGGAAGTCATGCGACAAATTTTTGTGGCAATTAACACATTTGCAGGACTTGACGACATTTATAACTAGTATGGTGACATCATATTGTTCCGGTATTAGTAGATTGTTCAAGTCTTGGTTTCAAGTCTTGGTTAACGTTTTTCCAATGGAGTAATTGGAGTTATGTTTGAGGTTGAAGTAGTGTTAAGGCAAATACTGCCATTGAACATCTGTGCGCACAATGTAGTAAATCTGTAAGACTTGTTTGTTGTCATTTCATCAATAGAACTGTCTCCCCATAAAGTTAGCCTTAGGCAGCCTGTTGCATGTTCAACTATTGCAGTTCTGGTCACTGTGATTTCAAACTTGGTAACTGTTGTTCTTATTTGCTTGTTTTAAAGCAGATGGTTCCTCAATGTTCAGAGGGGACATTTCTTCAATAACATCACTGTTAAGCATGCATGATATTTTGAAGTCTTGTATTCCTAAAATATAATCCTCTGTAGCATCTGTATCACTGATGAGGTCTGGTTTGTTTTGTTGAAGTAGAAAGGCTTTGATAACTTGTTCAAATATGACATATTTTTTGTTGTCACTGGCTGGGTCGTTTTTCAGGACAGCTCCAACATTTGCATGCACTGTGCAATGTAATGACTGTTTGTTTTGTTTCATTGAGCAAAATGGACATTTGACTGTAGCATCGTTTAGTTTAAGGAAGTCATGCGACAAATTTTTGTGGCAATTAACACATTTGCAGGACTTGACGACATTTATAACTAGTATGGTGACATCATATTGTTCCGGTATTAGTAGATTGTTCAAGTCTTGGTTAACGTTTTCCAATGGAGTAATTGGAGTTATGTTTGAGGTTGAAGTAGTGTTAAGGCATATATTGCCATTAAACATCCGTGCGCACAATGCAGTTATTCTGTACGACTCGTTTGTTGCCATTTTATCAATAGAACTGTCTCCCCATAAAGTTAGCCTTAGGCAGCCTGTTGCATCTCCAACTATTGCAGTTCTGGTCACTTTGGTTCCAAACTTGGTAACTATTGTTCTTTTTTCCTTGTCTAGGAAACCATGGACTTTGACACAAACTGTACCCTGAAAAAAAGAGATTTAATTTCAATGTGGTTTTTCATCAAAAGTGGTCACAATAGCCCATATTGAACCTTTGGCTATGGTGAGGTAAAAACATTACATCATATATAGCTCTTTGAATAGGGTTTATCGTCATTGTTCAACACATTATTGGTTATTGACCAGTTCTGGCAGCAGGGGCAGCGCAGTTTGTACAAAAAGTGATAAATGGAAGATTGATCAGCCTTGACACTATTTTTTTAATATGAATATTGAAGCATTTTATAAATTATTTAAAGGAAAGTATTTAATCTACAGAATTAACAATTGTAGCATGATTTTCTCTTAATAACATCTTTGTTTGATGTTCACACAAAATTCCATCGAAATATACTGAATAGTAAAAAAATAAATCACAGTTTAAAAACATAGGTGTGAAAACGAAATTCACAAAACTGAACAAATGTAAAGATAAGACAATAGCACAGATTCAGTAGTCTATAAGTCGATTCAAATACAAAGAAAAATATACAAAACCTCGCTAATATCTCATATGTCCACCGTTACACCGAATACACTTCTCAAAACTGCTAACTACACCGCTACGTTTTGGGTTATATATATCGATGGGTTGAATGTTTTTCAATAAAATAAAAAGGAAATACCAATTCAATCATTTTTACATCATTTCATTTTATTTTTTTCATGGGCAATGCTAGAACTAAACCACAATAAGCAATTACAAACGACCCATGTAAACACTAAAGTCACACTTTTCATTTCTTGTTCATAAAAGTGTGACTTTAGTGTTTACATGGGTCGTTTGTAATTGCTTATTGTGGTTTAGTTCTAGCATTGCCCATGAAAAAAATAAAATGAAATGATGTAGAAATGATTGAATTGGTATTTCCTTTTTATTTTATTGAAAAACATTCAACCCATCGATATATATAACCCAAAACGTGAGCGGTGTAGTTAGCAGTTTTGAGAAGTGTACACGCAAGAATGTGACGTCGCATGCTTCCAACGACTGACGATTTCTGGAGGCAATGTGTTCCATTAGCGGACAAGTGGTGCTGCAAGGTCCTGAACACTTCGGATAGGGTCATCCTGGCATATACAACGTCTCAAATTTGCTTGATGATTTGTCAGTCGTTACGTCAGAAGCATGTGACGTCGCATTTTTGAGTGTATTCGGTGTAACGGTGGATACATGAGATATTAGCGAAGTTTTGAACATTGTTCTGTGTATTTGAATGGGCTTAGACTGCTAAATCTGTGCTATTTTTGCTAATCTTTACATTTGTTAAGTTTTGTAAATTTTGTTTTCACACTTATGATTGTAAAGTTTGATTTATTTTTCAAGCATTCGGTATATTTCAATGAAATTTTGTGTGAACATCAAACAATGATGTTATTAAAAGAAAGTCATGCTACAATTGTTAGTTCTTTTTTTACAGATTTTGCAGGAAAACAAAGTGGATACTTTCTATTTTTGCTGAGTATATGTTGTTGTTTTTTGCACTAACATGTACTTGTAAAGGGCAGTTTTTCTTATTGGATTATGAAAAAAAAAAAAAAAAAAGGTACCATCCGACCACTATGACACTGCGGTTTTACGTCCCGAAAATTTCTGAAACATTCCATCAAAATACCATCAATTACAAACTTTTTTTTATGCATTAGTATGTTTTGAATGGCAAGAATGGCAAAAATGGTTATGTCATACCAAAAACAAAACAAAACACAACCATGATAGCACAATAATGTCAATAATTGTCAATTTCAGTTGTGACAAACTGCCGTCAAGAAGCCAGAGAAAATATTCAAACTTCTGTTTCAATGTGTGTACAACAGGTTTTAATTACTTAATTGCAAGTGTTTTCACAGTTCACAATACAAATATAGGAGTATTTTGTCTTGAGAATCTAGAGATGAAGTAAAATTGATTCCGATTGTTTTTTTGTTTTTTCAGACGGGCCCGACGGGCTCCTTGTCTGAAAAGGAGACAGAGAATCTAGAGATAAGTAAAATTGATTCTGATTTTTTTT
The DNA here is from genome assembly GCA_037043455.1 of Cyrtodaria siliqua. Classification (NCBI taxonomy): domain Eukaryota; kingdom Metazoa; phylum Mollusca; class Bivalvia; order Adapedonta; family Hiatellidae; genus Cyrtodaria; species Cyrtodaria siliqua. The sequence goes on along the minus strand of JAWPHD010001405.1, from coordinate 137,429 downwards.
GTTTTTTCAGACGGGCCCCGACGGGCTCCTTGTCTGAAAAGGAGACAGGCCCGTGTACAGGAGTATTTTGTCTTGAGAATCTAGAGATGAAGTAAAATTGATTCTGATTATTTGTTGTTTTTTCCAGATGGGCCCGACGGGCCCCTTGTCTGAAAAGGAGACAGGCCCGGAATGGATTTTGAGGAGACCAGGGCGTCGGGCTATCCTAAATTTCCGAGCACTGCCATTCGTGTTTACTTTTGTAGAAAATTTGTTTTTAATGAAACATAGAGATGTTTTTGAAGCACTATAAGCAGGCGTATTCACAAGTGTGTGCCTGCAGTATTAGAAAAACCGCGGAAAAACGTAATAAATAAAACAAAACAGGAAAAAGTTAAGTCACTCACCATGTCGCCATCATTTTTGAAATGTTGAATATCTCGAGTTGTTTCTGACTGTTCTGATGAAACGGTTGACATTGATAAAGAATAACTTTTTTTGAAGCTTAGGTCTGCTGTTCTCATTTCCATCATGGTGTGTTTATCAACATGCACCTCGGTTTCTCCATTTCGTCCTGGCATAAGTTTTGCGTTTTTCAACGTAATTGGTTGGTTTGACTTGGCAGCCAGAGAAAACTGTTCGTGTTTTTCAGGACTGAAAGCAACAAGCCTTTTCGTCGTTGCTTTTGATGTTTGTAATGAACCGACGAAATATTTCGAGTTCTTTTGCGACACTTTAACGGGTGATACCTCTTGTAAATATCCAGTTATGTATTCATTATCTATATCATCTTGTTTACGTTTTGAAGCCATTTTTTCCGTGTATGAACTTGGCAGCAGAATATTAGACTGTACATAAGAGTATTTTTTGTCTGAAAGAAACGATGCAATAAAGCTAATTAGTATGCATGCCGGATCCAATGAAATTTCGGTTTGCAATCATGTGATTAGGGGCTCGCGTATGGAATTATCCGAAGCATGATCCCGAAGAATGACGGAATTGGGCGAGTGTCCGCGAATGGAATAAAATCAAAGAAGTTATAGAGGATCCTGCCTTTTATGTATTAGTTAGAGGCTGTGAAGTGAAATTTTAACAATTAAGAAACCCTAAGGGAAGAAGTGCAGCGATGGGGTTTCTTAATTGCTAAACCTTAGGGTTTCTTAATTGTTAAAATGTCAGTTCTTAGCCTCTGACTGACTTATTGTTTGACCTACTTTTGCTTAATTTATTTCCCGCGTGTCTCCTAAATCCTTCTCCTTGCGTTCGAAAAAGCGCGTGCCGAAAATAAACATTGCCATATTTGGAATTGAACACAAACAGTTGTTTACACAGTCAAATAAGGTTGTTATTGTTAAATGGTAAACGAGTCACTGCTAGTCGATTCAAATAAGGAGATGTTGATTTGGAGAACTCACATGACTTGTGTACCTAATGTGACAGGTCAAACTGCTGTGTCATAGAAGGTGTTTTAAGGCACGTTGACACATACACCGTGTGCGCAAAAACTGATGCAAGAGAAGGAATGAAGATCTAATTACCAGAATTTAAAAGAAATATGAAACAAAAAGGGAATTAAAAGAAATGAAAAATTAAAAAAACAGAAAAAAACAGACACCCACTGGGGCTAATATGGCTGTTATAACTTAACTATACTGAAAGGAAAAAGAAACGCAGGGTGCGTATTTTGCGCTATATATTGCACACTTAATTCCATATATATTCCAAGGAAATCCCAAGATGTTTTGTAAAAAAAAAAAAAAAGGCAGTTAGTTAGAGAAAGAACACAGCTGTGATGTTATAGACGTTTTAATCACAGTACACGTTGTAACAAGAAATTCATAAATGCTGATGTTCCTCTGAAGAATTGAGCCAGTTCAGTACTGTATTTAATGTTGTGATTGCAACATTTAAAGCCTAAGTTTGCTCACATGCTTGAGCCAAATGCGCATTCTGACGATAATGAAACTTTAAAGGCATAACCATTGGTGTGTTCAGTGCTGTTTAAACCTTTTTTTTAAAAGGACAGGCCAATGTCGCCCTGTACCATTCGATTAGCAGTAGCATATTAAACATACAATATATAGCGGATATACGCACCCTACGTTTCTTTTTCCTTTCAGTATAAATCAAAAGCCATAACTCCGGCATTACTGGCTGTTTTTCGAAGTTGGCCAGTAAAGATAATAAAAACCCTCACACAAAAAAAGAAAAAAAATTCACAAAAGAAAAAGAAGAAAATTAAAAAAAAAAAAATCTGAAAAGAAAAAAGGAAAAAACAAAAAAAAACGTGGTAAAGTTTGGTAAAGATGAGATGAAAAATGAAGGCGCTATTGTCCTAACACGGCAAAATATAGCATATTTTAAGAAATCATGCGATTGTCCAGAAATTGCCGAAACAGCACCTTTTTAAGATAACACTGAAATAGCCCGTTCAACAGCTTTTTTGCAAACTTTTTTCTTTGAGTCTGTTTTTTTTTTCCATAGCATGAAAATGGTCTGAATGTGCAATCACAAGTCATTTCCACTCTAAAAAGTTGCCTACTATATATAACCCGATTTGTATCAAGCTGCTATATTATGTGATTTTTTATTTTAACGCGACATGACATAATGATGTCATGTGACATGACATCATGCCACATTCTATTGTATGTTTAACGTCATGTTATTATGACATCAAAATACCATAGCCACCAGTACTTAAATGGGACATTACCATTAGGAAACTGTCAATATAATGAAACAGTGTTAAGGCAAACCCAAGAATTACACCAATCACTTCAAACTTACAAAATTCCACTAGAATTGCATCTACCAACTACAAGACACATACAATCTTGAGATATCGCAAGTTAGATATCTCATGATAAGTTACGATACATCTTGAGAAATTATAAGATATATATCCATTTATTTTCAGATATTAATGACTAAAGACACATTAAAATATCTCAAGATAATTATCTCAAAACAACTTTAGAATATTTCGACAGTTATCTCAAAAAATAAATTGAGATATACACTCAGTACATTTGAAAACGCACATTTTTTAAAATGTGTTGTTTTTTTTAGTTTGAGAAAAGTCATTCTAAAATAAATTTGCAGTTGCCCCACGGGTTAAAATATGGTAGTAAGCTATTACGTAATATCTACACTGCGTGTACACACTAAATTCACGTTTTACACGTGGGTTTTATTGTTGTTGTAGCTTTATAGGCTCATGATAAATTGTATAAACCGAAACATGTGTGTTTTTAAATGTACTGAGTATACATTGAGATATCTTGAGATTAATTGAGATATCTCAAGACACATCTCAATTGAATTAGCAAGATAAAAATGTGATATCTCAACATGGAGTATTTCAAGATAAATTAGACATATATTGAGATATCTGAAGATACGGTGTATTGCGGAATATAACAATATACATGTTTTACTGACTTGTTCATAATTTGGTTTTGTAGCAATGCAGGTTTGCTGTATCAACATATTGCATTTTAACCGAAGTAGCTCTGTTCGCAAACAAAGCAAATGTAACAAACTTTGAAAATATGTTCAAATACAGACAAAAAAACTTCATTTGACTGTTTTAGTAAACAGAGTATAATATATTGACTTTAAGAAAGAACAGTACACACAATGCTAAGTATATCAATTTATTTTAACACTTATCTAAAGACAAACAAAAACGATCAAGTGTAATATAATATCAGTTAACACTATCACTATTAATGGTACATCAGACTATATGCTAATTAATCAAGTAGGAATGGGTTTTACAGTACACCATCAGAAAATGTCACATGAATGGCATTGACAGAAAATGACATTGCAAATCTACCCTTCATATATTTAAATATATAATTTTATGTAAACACTCCACTGATGTTGCAGGCATGTTTTTCTGCCATCATTCATAAGTTGAATTGAACAGAATTGGATTCACAAAGGCTATATGGTGCCAAACATGGATGAACATGTCATGCTCATCTTCCATTTACATCGAGATAAAATATGGAGAATTTGCCTGGAATCATCTAACTAGCAGAACTGCAGAGTTGCTGAAAATTCTAGAGACTCCATTTCTGATGGAGCCATGTTCCCATGCAGGGTCATGATGAAAACCTTTAATGAGCATGACAAACAAAGACAATGAACATGAAACGAGGTCCTAGCCGTCTGCTTTAGCGGGATTTGCAGTGCTCCTATTATGAGAAACAGTTTTCTATATGACAAAGTTGTTTATATAATAAAGGCACAAGTAAAACACTGAGTTTATATTTTTGTCACTCTTCGAAATGTACCCAAAAGAATGCACATATATTATTAAGGTCATACAGTTGTATATATCAAAACACATTGTTTTCTTAAAGCTTTCTATGAGTCTAATGATATATTCGTTGTATCCATATGAGCAAAGAATTAAAAAGGTAATCAAGGTAATTATGTTGTTGTTGTTTTGATGCCAATGGGATGAACATGTCAGGCCCACCTACAATTTATATCAAGATAAAGATATGCAGAATGGGCAGAGAACCATTTCTGGAGCAATGATGCATCTGAAACAAAACAGGTATAATGAAGACCTTTAATGAACACGAATTGAATTGGGGTTTTAAGGCGCACCAATACATACGACAAAAATGACAAAATAAACATGAATTTAGGGTGTTTTTACATCTCTACCTAGATAGGCAGTGCACTATTCTTATCCAGGAATGAAAACAGTAAAGCTTAAAAAAAGAAATATATATATATATATACTTTATAATCCAACATGATATGAAAACAGTATTGATTAACAGTACATTCAACTTTACTTTTACTCAAAACATTCCCAAAACAGATAAGAGTTTAATTTGGTTTTCCTGGTCACCAATACCAAAAGGTCATGTGGTGCCATCAAGAACAATTGAACTGAAATGGGGTTTTAAGGTGCACCAAGACATGAAAAGGTTATATGGCGCCTAAAAGGCATGAAAATGCCAGGCTCATCTTCCATGTACATTGAGATAAAATATGGAAAATGGGCCTAGAACCTTCTCACCCTGAACTGCAGAGCTGCTGCAAATTCTATCGTAGAAACTCCATTTACGCTGGAGCCACGTTATTGTTTTTCTGCCATTGCTCTTAGTGATGTTCCCCCATCAAGAACAAACACGTTGAGTGCACTATCCTTTTAAATTTGAAATATATATCAAAAATGTACGTATAATTTTCTCAATTGCAGTGTTGCATATTATGTTGCATAACCTCCATATTAACATTCATAAACCATATTAATTTGTCGTAATCAAGTTGTACAACTGAAGCATATTGGTAATTCAATAAGTACAATAATATTAAAAATTGTTTTATCTGTTTTCTTCTATGCCTTGCCAAAAAATAATGCAAGAAACATTATGGATTCAGATGTTAAACAATATTAAAAATTGTGCTATCCATTATCTTCTGTGCCTTGCCAAAACAAAATGCAAAAGATGTTCAGAATCAGTATAAATAAAACAAGTATAATCCTTTATGCCAGCACAACTTCAATTTAAAAAGTAAATATGATTGAAAATAAATAAATGATTAAACAGTCAGTATTATAAATGACACGATGACCATGTTTTATTCAAGTGTACATGGATTGAACTGAATTAAATGCAATTGGCTTTTAAGGTGCACCAACACATGAAAGGTTATATGGCGCCTAAAAGGAATGAATGGTCATCGTCAATTTACATCCAAATGAAATATGTAGAATGGGCAGAACTGCAGAGTTGCTGCAAATTCTATAGTTGACACTCCATTTATGATGGAGCCACATTTGCACGTTTGCATAGGCGGTTTCACGATATGAGCATGATAAAAGATGACAAAATGAATATGAATGGTATATGCGGCGAGATGTGGTCCTACCTCTCTGCATGTGACAGTGTTTGTGAGATTTCACTGGTTGTATTGCACCCCAGCAACAACACCACGGGAATTAATTAAGTGAACATGATAAAATAAAAGTGTTTTTGAGATTTCATCGATTGGAAATGTGGCATTTTTATGTAAACCTTTTTTTTTTTTTTGTGTCCATATCAGAAACATTGAATCGATGGTAAAAATTGTAATTCCATGTATATATCCGTTTCTATTTCCATACTTTTCAGATGATCTTTATAGAAATGGTTGAAAGTTCCTTTTCGTTTGTTGGATTGTTCAGTAATCATGTGTAGTTCTGTACAGCTTTGGTTGAGGTTTTCTGTAAGCGTTTATGGCACAGACAATTTTTGCGATCCTGGAATGGTCACACTTGGAAAATATATGCACTTTCAATTATGACACTTTTTCACTTATACTGGAACACTGGACGTTTCCTTCCATGGCGAGGTCAGGTTATATATGGTCTTCAAGCACATATATGAATTCAGTTGTTTGCAGAATGACTTTTTTTTTGAAAATGCTGGTGGATAGTCTGTTGCAATTTGGAATAAATCATTTTGTATAAATGTTGCTGAACAATACATGACATTTGAAACCAATAGGTATTACAGCATAATTGTTCTTGTGCAAGTTTGCAAGCTTAGAATTAGCCCATCTGAGTTGTATGTGCTACCGATGATGCTTCAGTCATTCTGGAACAAAACATTAATATCTCATTTCATAGCTTTGAGTATAGTATATCTTCATATGTAAACAGTTCTGAAACTAACTCAAGTCAATATATTCTGTTTGTGGATAGACTTCTTAAATGTTCACATCCTGATATTGCCTGTTGCAGTTTATATTTTCGATCAATATATATATTCATCAACATTGTTGAACTATAACCTAAACACAGAACCAATGTTAACTTTGGCAAAGCTGTTCTTGTTGAGAAGAAATGTCATGTAATCTCAAAGCTGTTATCTCCAAGCTCTTATACTGAGAAATGTAATGTAACGTCAAATCTGTTATCTCCAAGCTGTTATCTGGCTGTTGACCGTTCGAAGTCGATAAATGTCTTCAGCACTATTTGTGTTGTGCATTGTTCTTTTCACTGTATATTTAATTTGCTCTTTGTAGTAGAATGCGAGTCTATGGTGTCATAGTTTTTGGCTACTGTGGATTCTGTTGGACCTTTTTTCTCGTTTTTATTTAATGGCTAACCTGTTCTCTGAAAGACAGTTTATGTGACAAAGATGTTGTAAAACTATGGTCTTCTTGACTGTCTGTTACCATGTGAAACGATATATTACCATTGTTTTAATGTTTGGTAATTTGAACAATCCTTGTTGTCTATTAAAAGCGCATGACATTATTATCAAGTGTTCACAGACCAGGTGCTTGAAATCTGACCATATCGCTATGTCCATTCTTTGACGTCATCGACTGTTTTTTAAACTCACAGATTTATTTAAGTTTTTCTACATAACTTCCATATTTACGAATCGTTACCACGTATTATTAGAAAAGTTCAAACAGTCTTATTTGGCATATTATTAATTGGTGATGATATTGCCCTGATAATATATAATGTAACCCCACAGTAGATTATCTAAGATAAAACTAGAACTATCACTGAAAGTGATGAATACCCTCGCATAAACAAAGTCAAATGGCCATAATTCGGTAATAAATTAGACAATCAACAATGGGTGATATAGAGGGACATAAAGTCATCAGTTGTTATGTGTATATGAAGTTTGGGAACAACCCATTGAAAATTGTTTGAGAAATGGTCGTTACGGGACGTGACATGACATGATGCGCACGACAAAAATGTGTTACGTGAGGTGATGTTACGGACAACGTGATTTGTGAAAGCGGAAATATAATTAAGTTCTTGTTTTTTTTTAATACAATTCATTTAAATATATGCATGCAGAATTAAGTTAAAATCAGGACTGATATTGGACTAATAGCACAAGGGGTTTGTACTAAATAGAATTGAATTGGGGTTTTATGGCACATCGATACAAGAAAGGTTATATGGTGCCAAACAGGGATGAACACACCAGGTATATGTAGATAAAAATATGGAGAATAACCTAGAACCTTCTAACATGCAGAACTACAGAGTTGCTGAAAATTCTATTGTAGACACTGCGTTTACAATGGAGTCACATTTCCACATTTGCATATGTGGTGTCATGAAGAAAACCTTGAATGAGCATGATAAAAAAATGACAACGAAGGTGGGGTTTTATCCCTGTGCCTCTGGCGGAATTTGCAGTGGTTCTATTCTACCCTGGCAACCAAACGGGGAGCATATTAATAATTATTGATGATATAGTGGAAATGATACATTTATTCTTATGATACAATATGTAAGAAAAATGGGAAGTCATGTTTTTACCTTTTGTTGTAGTTAAAAAAAGTATAATACTCTAATGACCTTTATAACAATAACCCTGATTTCTAGCATCAGAAATATATATATTCAATTATGTAGGATGCAGTTTAAATTAGGAATGTGTCCATGGGACATGGATGTCCCCATCAAATACAATCTGCACAAAACATCAAATGTTAAGAAAAAGGGGCCTTAACTTTGCTAACACAAGGTTGATTTTGTTGGCAAACTGATATGTACGTCTTGATAGGTAAACATCCTGTAAAGTTTCGAAACAATCAGTTGAAAACTGTGAGAGGAGATAAACACACAAACTTTTCAGGACGAACAGATGGACGGACATGTGTAATGGTATATGTGTCCTCACCATTTGGTGGTGGCGGCATAAAAATAATAATATGAATACCAAATGCTAATAAATAAAACAAATCTTCTTAATACACAAAAGTTCATAATAACAAATGCATTGATGTGATCAGTTAACAATTAAAGTATAGTTAAACCTGTATTAAGAGACCAAATTTATGAAGAGATATCTCAATGGAAGAGTAATATTATTGACATAGGTGGTATCTTAATACAGGAGTGTTTTAATTTAAAACACCAAGTTGGATTACATATATATAGTGAAAAATGGCGGTCAACCCACCGCCCGATTCCTACTGACTGCATTATGCAGTAAGTAGGAATAATTTTACACAGGTGGGTTGAAGAATAGAGTACTACTACATCAAACTGATATTGTAGTTTTTTAAAGTCATAAAGTGTTTATTGTAAATTTTGTAGATACAATCTGTGATGAATAACTCTTTAATGAGCTATTGCAGAATAAACTAAGGCATGATCTGACCAAACACACTCTATCACTTCATTTTTGATGAATTCAATGTTTGAGTAAACATGATCAATAAGCGATCCTGAATCATGAGTGGCTTTCTGAACAACTTGCTTGCAATGAAATTGTTCTTCAATGAAGGCACTGACTGTATGTTCTTGTAAGATATCAGAATTGAAGTCGCCTTGAATTACAAATTCTGTATTGTATGTGACTGGCGACACAAACTCGAGTAAATGTTTTCTCAAGGAACTAATTGAACATGAAGGAGACCTGTACAATGTAACAACAATTATTCTTCTCATGTCAAACAAAAGTTCTGTCAGAACAATTTCCAAATCTTGCTGAATGAGTGTCTTGTTTTGAACAACAGGGATACCTTCTTTAAAATACAATGCAATACCCCGGAGGGGTCTTGTGTTCCCAATTTGGTACCCGTCTGCTCTGAATAGCTGATAACCTGGTACATTCAAAGTATGCATTTCATCTTTAGCAGTAAGCCATGTTTCAACAAGACAAACCATGTTTGCATCTTGAACATTTGGTTCCTGGAAAATCTCATCTTTATGATTGTTCAAAGATCGAGTATTCAAAAATACAAGTTTTGCCACAGTGTCTTGAATTTGATATAGTGGAACATAACACAAAGTAAGAACTTGTTCATTTCGTAACCTAGTCAATTCTTTTTTGACTTTTTCAGACACTGATATCTTTGTTTCATTTAGATTCAAAATATTGATACCCTGTAGTGTTCTTGCTCTACTAATGGCAACGTAGTGTGCATGAGAAAAGATTCGTGTGCCAGACATGTCAATAACAACTTCATTCAAAGTGTCACCCTGTGATTTATGTATTGTTTTGGCTGCAGATTGGCGAAGTGGGAATTGAATCCTCAGAAATGTCTTTCTAAAGTAAACGAAGTTTCTTTTGATATCAAAAATGGGTGTCCAAGAAATATCAATACCAATACGATATAAATATCTATATTTAGCACGCCATTCAGAACCTACGTTTTGGTCATAGAATTTTACCCAAACAATACTTGGTCTATTTGTATTTTGTTGTTTGCTTTCTATGAATTTAATACAACAACTTGAACCATTGGCTAATCCATCATTAACATCAAGATTTGCACATAGATCATACGTCATTCCAACAGCTATACCTAGTTTATTTTACAAACCAGCCGTTTTTGAGGCATCATTTGGCAATCTAGAAATTAGTTGCTCTTTTACAGATTCAGTATCATCTCCTATTACAGCATCCAAAGCTGTTGTGACAATTTTTATACTAGGTGATAATTGAAATGCTTCTTTGTTAAATGAATTCACGCTGGCATTTGTGCTGAAAAGGTGAATAGCATTCTTTGGATAATTTGGATTTGTTGTTTTGGTTTCACGCTTTTTAAGAACTTCAATATCGCTTTCTTGATGGTTTCCTTCGCGTAACCTATTCAAAATCTCTGCAAACTCCTTGTCATCTTTTTGTCTCATGATTTCGTCAAGTTCATGCATTGCAAATAATTCATGCCACAAATTTGTTGCAAGAGGACCAAAATTGTTTTTCAAGTTTTCAAAAACCCATCCATCCATAACAGGCTTTAATTGAAACAGGTCGCCAATCAGAATCATGTGAACACCACCAAAAAAAGAAGTTGAACCTTTAATTTGTTGAAGCCTGTGATTGATTAGCATCAGCATGTTATGTCCAACCATTGAAACTTCGTCAATCATTACAACAGCGAGATCTCTGTATATGGTGCGCAAGGTGTTAAGTGTGTCACTATCTAGTGGTTTGATCGAATAGCCTTGACTAGCAGGGATACGAAATACCGAGTGGATAGTCATGCCACTAATGTGAAAAGCAGCTTTTCCAGTAGGTGCACACAAAAGTACTTTGCAAACATCAGGATTGTCTCCTGCCGAAGTAGACAAATGTCGCAACAATGCTTCATGTAAAGCTGAGACAACTACCGATTTTCCAACACCTGCACCACCAGACAGAAATACATGCAAAGGCTCCAGGTTTCGTTTGACACTTTGTAGAACATGCTGGAAGAACTCATGTTGCTTTTTATTTAGTGACTGTACAAGAGATCTATAATTTGCATCAGACATTCGTTTAGTATTTAGAGTAATATCTACCAATGCTACTGATGCACCAATGTCATTTCCTATGTCATACTGACGTTGTACTTCCGGACGATCTGGATCAAAATAAACAAATTGATCACTTGCTACTGAACCCGTCAGCTGATCATCAGATTCTCTTTGCTCATTGCTTGGTGCTATTTCATCAAAGTTCAAGTCATCAGCAGCCCTTTCCATTGCCTCATTTAACTGATCAACGTTTTTCTCATATTGTTTGACTTTAATGTCTATGAAATTTTTCAAAGCTAAGTAACGAGCTTCATAAGAATTATGTCCAGCTAAAACATCTTCGCTCTCATCACGCCATGGATGAAAAAGTAACAGTTTTTCTCTGTAATAGTTTTCTGGATCCACTTTCAGTGAATAACGAACATAACGTAATACTTTATGCTTTTTTCTTGATTTGATTTTGATGCCACTTTTCAACGTTATCTTTATAGCTTCCTTAACTGACATGTCTGGATCAATTTCTTCAGGCTCGTTTCTTTCATCATCATTCTGCTCATTTTCTTCACAAAACATGTCATCAGATGCTGGATATATGATTTCAAGTTGTGAAACATAATCAGCAAGACACCAGTGTTCAAGCTGCTTTGGCCTTTTTGAATACCTTTTAACTATATTGTCTGCCTCGATATCTGTTGAATTTTCAGACATTTTTTCTAAGGCTTCCTTTGATTTCAAAAGAAATGTACGCTTCTGAGGTGGTGATGTGTTTATGAATATGACGTCTCGTGTACATTTGGTCATTGGAAGTTGTAAAACAAGGTAGCATGCTTCCTGTGCACTAATTTCAACACTATTCAAGAATTTGTTACCAATATGTCTTACTTGCTTCTTTAAATCCATGTTTCCTTTTCTTGCTTCCTTACATGCTTCATTCATAAGGATACTCATTCCTCTTTGGGCTTTACTGATATATGATACTATGTATACAGCACATGCATATGGATCTAAAACAAACTGAAGATCATGATTTGCTCCCCAAGCTGTCAAAATGGGTTTCATGTAGGCATTTATTCTCATCTCAGCAACATTCCTTTTCAAAAATACTTTCGGTCCATCCACTGAACTTTGGACAGCTTTAATATATTCTTCTTCATTTGTGTCTAGTTCAGTTAAAAATTGTTTAAACGATAAATCAACTTCTTTCATCTCATTTAACTTTTTTTGGACTAAAGAAAACAGTTCTTTGTACTTTTTCATTTCAGCTTGATCTGCAATAAGTGGCTCCAAAACAACTGTTTTTTTCATTGGTGGAATTGGAAATCCAAATCTGCATACAGCTTTTTCTTTTTTTCTGCATGATCGTGAATGCTTGTGTACTTGAAAGTCAACAAGTGGGTCATCAATTTTTGAACACGAAACATACTGATCAATGAATGATACCACTTCTTCATCTGTGTGTGTTTCATATGCTGGAGCACCTTTAATCCATAAAAGCATGTGAATATGTGGAGACCCTCTCTGCTGGAATTCTACACGATAAAAGTAGTCGTTGACTTTTCCCAATGGTTCATGACTGCTTTTGAGTACATTTCCTATAAACTCCTGTACACGGTGATCAAAGTATCTAACACATGTCACTGGATCAGTTTGAACAAGTTTGGTTTTGTCTGCCCAAGTCATTTTCTCAACATCTTCATCTTTAAGAATTTGTCCATTATTAACTTTTGCTAAGATTTTCAGCAAATCAAACCATCTTGTATCTGCAGATGACAATGAGGTAAACCATGTAGGCAATCCTAACTGGCGTATCATAGCAAACACATCTTTCTTTCGAGCTTCTAAATATGGTGGAGAACTCCTCAAAGTTCGAAAAATGTAATAGCCTTCATCAAGCCTCACCAGATTTTCCTGATATTCTGGGTTTAATACCTGTGATACCATAAGTTTTTTACCATCCGTTTTACACCTTCTTAAAGCTAAATGTACTTTGTCTGAAACTTGTTTCAGTTGCAATTTCTTCATTTTGAAGAAAATATTTGGAACATTTGAGGCCACCCTTCTGTCAACATGACGAAGTTCCATTTTGCATATGTCACTATAATGAACAGGAACAGTTCTCTCTTCATTCGTAGGTCTTGTTTGACCGCAAAACACTGACGGAAATGATAAATACTCAGCATTGGTATCTTGATATAAACTTATGGGTATTTGCCCTTCACCAGGTGCAAATGTGTAAATTGTGTTTGTCGTCGGATCAGCCGACTCAATTATTGTATCACTGTTGCCAACAACTTTTTCATTTTCGTCAATTTCACTAAAATGGTCAGATTCATACTCATTTTCATTTGTGCTAACATTTTCTGTTTGTTCATTCATAACATCATCTGTAGCTAATTCCCTCATATTACTTCTTCCAAAGAACTCTTGCACAGTTTCTGAGCAATTTTCTGATGTGTTTTGCAACCAGTTTTCATCAATATGGATACCAGAATTCTTGTACAGGTCACTATGATTCATCAACCAATGAAGAGCGCTGATAACTTGTAATGGACGTACATTTTCAGTAAAGTCACACTTCTTGTATGAAAGTTTCTTTTTTAGCCTCCCTGGCACTGTAACTTGTGTATCAAAAGCCCTAGGTAAACTTTCAATGACAGGTTGGATATCAACTGGCACATTAACAACATTTCCTTTCACTGATAGTTGCCCACCTCTTGGAAGTTCTCTTATTTGCATGAATGGAATTCTTAATGCAACAAGTCTCTCTTCTAGCTGATGTAACTCAAGTTCTTTGGGTTTAATTGGAAATGTGTTTTTGTTTGCAACTGAAAGACTAGGAGTTTTGTTTTTCTTTAAGATGTTAGAACAGGTTTTACATATCCACTCTTTATTATCCACAGATATGTACTTTGTAAAATAATGATGTACGAAAGATTGATCAAGATGGTTAGCAACCGTGCTAGCGGTTTCTACAGAATGTTTAAACCATGTCTGGTGACAACAGGTGCAAACATAGACAGGTCCAGTGGAAACTGCTTGTTTGAATTTCGAAATACATTCATTTAGGTCAGAACCATATTTTCGTGCTTCTCGCAAATTATTTTCATTGACTTGAAAATCTGTGTTTTTTCGCTTTTTGCTTAATGAATTCCTTTCTCTTGATTTTTCATGTGTTCTGAACGATACAAATGACCTACTTAGACGCTTTTTCTCGCTTTCAATAACTTTGTAGTATGCATTATTTCGTTTCTTTTGTTTGGATTTCAATTCAAGTTTAGCCTCCCGATTTCTAAATAAAGGATCTTGCCTGGCTTTGCGTTTACTTTCCAGCTCTTGATTCTTTTCTTTCGCTCTAATTAAAGGATCTTGACGCATTGTCTGTTTTTTGATTTTTTCTGTTGACTTCACACTAGGATTTTGCCGTGCTTTGCGTTTACTTTCCAGCTCTTGTTTCTTTTCTTTCGCTCGAATTAAAGGGTCTCGACGTATTTTCTGTTTTTTGATTTTTTCTGTTGACTTCACACTAGGATCTTCCCGTGCTTTGCGTTTACTTTGTAGCTCTTGTTTCTTTTCTTTCGCTCGAATTAAAGGGTCTCGACGTATTTGCTGTTTTTTTATTTTTTCTGTTGACTTCACACTAGGATCTTCCCGTGCTTTGCGTTTACTTTGTAGCTCTTGTTTCTTTTCTTGCGCTCGAATTAAAGGGTCTTGACGCATTTTCTGTTTTTTGATTTTTTCTGTTGACTTCACACTAGGATCTTCCCGTGCTTTGTGTTTACTTCGCAGCTCTTGTTTCTTTTCTTTTGCTCGAATTAAAGGGTCTTGACGCATTTTCTTTTTTTTTGGTTTTTTCTGTTGACTTCACACTAGGATCTTCCCGTGCTTTGCGTTTACTTTCCAGCTCTCGATTCTTTTCTTTTGCTCTAAATGAAGGATTTTGACGCATTTTCTGCCTTTTCGTTTTTTCTGCTAATTTGACACTAGCATCTTGCCTTCGTTTTGTCATATAGGTTTTCATGTAGGAGTTCTTGTCTTTCTTTGAATGTCTTTGAAGATCAATATTCCGCTTTTTCAAGTCCTTAATTTCTTGGTCTTGAAAGTAATTATCTAAAAGATTCGTTCGAGTTGTAGATACATGTGACAAATTCAATATCGGGTTATAAGCAAGTGGCGGCTTTCTCAGATCAATTGGTAGAATGTCAAACTGCGAAGAGAAATCAATATTCAGACTAGAATAAAAGGCATACATATAAGTCACCAGATCATCAATAACTTTAAAACCTATTAATATTGAGGAGCCATCTGGAGCAGACAGAGCATTTTGTCCATGAGAATGAGAATCAAAGAAGTAGAGAATTCCATTGTTACGAAAGACAGCTGAACAAACTGCACCAACAATTATCAAACTAGAAAAATTCTCATTTAACACAGTCTGAATAGCAACATGCAGTGTAGGTAAACTTACACTATTAATGCAATCAGAACCTATGAGACTTCCACTGACAATGTTTCCTTTCTGGACTGCTATCTTTTCAGAGTGAAATTCTACTGTATCTGGCAAGTCATCAAAGCACAAAAGATGACTTCTAAATATGTCATTAGCAATTAAATTTTGAACAATTTCTCTATAAAGACCATCACCAAAGGAAAGGATAGTGTCCAATTCTGTGGAATTTTTAACGCCTGAATAACGTGAAAATAAGACTGCAGAGAGAGCATTTGCTACACACTGACTACCCCGTGAAATTTCACAAAAACGATCATCACCTTGATGAAAAGAGCCATAAAGCATTACTTTAGCTCCAAATGGTAAATCGTTCCTTTTATTTATCCTTGTTGCAATATATGTTTGCTGATATGGTACAGACATCGTTTCATATACAGAAATACCTTCACTTTGAATCACACTTTTTCCATTTCTTGGACCAGCTTCATTATTGTGTTTAACGAATGCATTACTTGCAGTCTGATTGTGCTCCACAAGTGAATTGTCTGTGCAAGTTGAAACTAGCAATTCATTTACCATATCTTGCTGCAAAGTGGTTTCAAAATTCCTGGAGAATGTATCTTGGAAAATCTCATCCGGTCTCGATTGTCGTACATTATCACCAGCATCATTGGTATTCTTAATGCATATGTCTGTGCAAATATTATCCATACAATCTTTCAATGTACATCTTTCTATACAATCTTCAATACAATCTCTTTTGCAATTTCTATATAAGTCTTTTGACCTGTTTTTGTCGAGGCCAGGATCCTCAGTCTTGGGTCTGGACCTGTTTTTAACGAGGCCAGGATCCTCAGTCTTATACTCACCTAGTTCTATACTTACCTCATCCTTTCTCTTGTCCTGCATTGCCTCTCTACGTGTCTTCGACCGCTGAGCAGCAGATTTTTTTCTAAGACGTGGCATGATCTGAAAAGAAAAACCACAAGAGGTAAATATACAGTTTAGATACTCGATCAACTAGAGCTGTTGCCTTTTAAGGGCAACAAAATATACACCCTCTACTAGTTCCCCCCCATTCACCACCCTACTGTTTCGGTAAAGATTGTGTGGAATGGGATTTTCATGATCAGCTAATGGTTGCCTTCACCTTTGACCTACTGATCTCAAAACCAATAGGGGACATCTTTTCATCACAGACAGTCCACCTATAAAGTTTCATGAGATTTCCTTCAGGGGGAGGAGTTACGGAGTGGACAAGATTTATTATTGGGTGCCGGTGACCTTGGTCTAGAGAACTCAAAATGAAGAGGGATCGTCCTCTCACCACAGGCAGTTCACCTATGAAGTTTCATGAGCTTTGCTTCTGAGCAAGAGCAGTTATGGAGCAGACAAGGTTTTTTGATTATCGGACGTTGCTGACCTTGACCTACTGACCTCAAAATAAATAGGGTTTGTCCTCTCACCACAGGCAGTTCACCTATTAATTTTCCTGAGATTTGCCTCATGGGGAGAGGAGTTATGGTGTAGCCAGGTTTTTTCATTATCGTGTTGTGGTGATCTTGATCTTTGACCTACTGACCTCAAAATCATTAGGATTCATTCTCTAACCACAAGCAGTTCAGCTATGAAGTTTCATGAGATTTTCTTCAGGGGGAGAGAAGTTATGACGAGGACAAGGTTTTTCATTATCATGTTCCGATGACCTGGACCTTTGACCTGATCAATAGAGGTCATCCTCTCACCACAGGCAGTTTACATATGAAGTTTCAAGAGAGATGCTTCAGGAGGAAGGAGTTATGGAGCGGACAAGGTTTTATTATTATCCGGGCCTGGTGACCTTTCAATGGGGGTCATCCTCTCACCACAGTCAGTTCACCTATGAAGTTTCATAAAATTGTCTTTAGTGGGAAAGGAGTTATGGAACAGAATAGGTTTTTCATTATTATGTCACCGTGACCTCGACCTTTGACCTAGTGACCTCAAAATCAATAAAGGTCATCCTTTCATCAGTTTCTGAGGAGATTTATTTACATATGCCCTATATAAGTGTATGTGAAACGTATAAAATCTCCATATACAAACTTTAGATCCTTGAACTTCGTTTGTATAACTTTTGTAGTGTAGGAGCTGGCAATTATTTATCATCAAAAACTGTCAAAATCTGTTTAGCAGTTTTTGTGAAGAAATGTTTTTAAGGTTCTGACCATATATGGTAATGGCAGCCATCTTGTATGTCACACTGACATAACTTGTACAATTTTGGAAGGCAATGACCTCAATGGATCGGTCGGGAAACCGTAAACACACATATTTTTTGTTAACGTCATGGCTCCCATTATCGTGGTATATCGTGGTGAAACATGAACTGCGCTACAACCATTCCTAATTGTTCTTGATTTCAATGACCTCTGAATTCAATAATATATCATCTTTGTTTACATTGACAAAATTGTCTCCCGTGAATCACTTTTTACCGGATGTCGTGAACTATTCCGATGGGTCGGAATATTCCATTATTGATAGAGGGTCCCCATTATCGAGAGGGTCCCCATTATCATAGTAATTCGAAAATTGATCCAAATGAGACATTTTCAGGGTAAACCATGTTGTGAAGTTAATTAAAACCTTATTCAGACAAGCTTTAATTGATGTAAACATGATTTACACATATAATATCAGCTAAATCTTAAATTGATAATTGTTACGGAGACGTATTTACTTACCGACCTTTGCGTATTGCATCAGATCACATGACCTTAGCCCATGGTTTTGCTACTATACCGTATAAACTCCAACAATTGTACATATAGTAAGATTTTTGATTAAATATAGGTTCTATAATTATTTTAAATCAAAAACACAAGGTTCAAAAGCCAGTCCATGACCGCTCTTTTTTCAATTTGAAACCCACACATCAAGAATTTGGCTTGGCAGAGTAAATGCTCTTTATTATAGGAAGTACGGTATGTGCTACGCAATGCCTTTTTATGAATACCCCTTCAGAAAAAATGAAATAGTCCGAACTGATGTGACACAGTAGTAGCAGCGTCTGCATTCTGGGACAACAGACGGATGAATGTAAACACGAAGTAACTTTGTTAGGGGATATATATGAGGTAGAAACATTGTCCAAACTTAAAAAACAGTTGTTCTTTAACAGATTTTTACTTTTTTTAATACTTTAGGAAAATTAATGCAGTTGATTTACTTTTTATATTCCAACATGGTTGGGGATTCCCTTCTGGTAAAAATTGCTCACGAGCGGTGACGTCACTCATCGTCATATATAATAAATATCGCGTGTAATGACGTACCACGATAATGGGAATACCACGATAATGGGGGTCATGACGTTAGGCATTACTAAAAACATGGGCATTCTTAAACAAATTGCCATTATTGATGCGATTCTTCCCTTTGGTGAGTTTCATGCATGCATGCATGATATTTATGGTTTAGTCGACCGAGATACATTGGTTGTTTATGGCAATTATGCAAAAATAGCTTCATAGCTGCTTTATACTAGTAATGTCGGTTGATGGGTCGACTCTGTCAGAAATATAATACTCTTTTCAAATCTTGCCGCACAGGTCAATGTCCGTCAGTAATTATTTCCAAGAATGTAGAATTTTGAAATGAATTGTCATGGATTCATAAAACATGCTGGATGTATGAGATAATAATAAATAACGAACATTTTCACATGAATTTCATGCATGCATGATATTAATTGTTTAGTCGACTGAGATACGTTGGTTGTTTATGGCAATTATGCAAAAATAGCTTCATAGCTGCTTTATACTAGTAATGTCTGTTGATGGGTCGACATCTGTCAGAGATATAATACCCTTTTCAAATCCGCACAAGTCAATGACCTTCAATAATTATTTCCATGAATGTAGAATTGTACGAGATAATAATAAATAACGAACATTTTCACATGTATTTTGCGCTGTTTTTGTCTGTTATTTATAAAGTTTTTGCATCAGGTATATAGAAGAAACAATGCAATAAAATAAAATGTATGTATGAATATATTTTGGGCATACAAGCCAACATAAACTGTTGAAAGATGCCTTCTTTTCCCCGTTGATATTCTGTTGAATACTTACTTCTTTGCATATGGCGGACATATAGTACTACGCATGCGCGTTCTATTCTATTCTATTATATTTTCTGCCTCCAAAGCTTTACCCAGACGAGAGACCGTCAATGTGATCAGAATTCACTTTACTGTAGCAAAAAAGTGTCCCTTGTTGACAAATACGGTTTTACATTGCCAAGATGACAATTTTGAATTTCTAAATATGATTTTGTTGATTTCCTGATTATTTGATCTGTAAATAAGACTTTGTTGCTTTCCTGATTGTTTTCTGGTTCAATGCTCAATATCTTTCCAGTGCAATGCTTATGAAACATTGCAATACATATGTACAAAATAACAATGCATTGTGATCGTTTTGTAATTTTAACCTTTAAAAGAAATATAATACCCCCAAACGAACACACACATTCTGCCCACTTTGATAAAGATCATATGAAAAATGAAGACAGACCTCTTCGTCTGAACAAGGCAAAATACAGCCTATTTAAGAAAATCTAGGGCCATAATTGGAGTGTTAATGGTCTGATCTGACTGGTTTTTGAATGTCCATGCTTTCACTGATATTAATGATCTGGCAAGTTTGCTAAAGATTAGATGAAAAAAAGCAAAAGGCTCTATCCTGTTAAAGAGACGAAATATAGCATATTTAACTAAATCTGGCATCATATAACTTCTGTGTTACTGGTGGAATTTCTTACCAGGTAAAAAAACAACAGAGGTTTGCACTGAGGCTTTCAGATAAAAAAAACACTCAAAATGTCATGTTAAAATACACTTTCATTGGTAATTCTATAGAAATTGTCATAAAAGCAGAGATTTGGACTGATGCCTTCAGATAGAAAATACACTCAAAAACTCATGTACAGGTATGCACTTCTGTTGGTAATTCTATAGAAATTTACATTTCTTAAAGCAACAGTCTTCAAATGGTTTCAAATTAAAGACAATTATGTTTAGAATGTACTGGTATTTTCAGAATACTCCTGTTTTCTAAAAATATCAATAAATGTTATTTGAAAAGTCTGACTATGGCCTACTGTGTGTAGTGATATTATTATATTCTTTCTGCCTTAAATATAAGAAGAGAAACTGAAGAATGAGATTTGGAAGTTTTACCTTGTGTCAAAGAACACTATAGTGCCAGATTTGAATAAGCCCCAATCACTACTTCTTAAATCATTGTTCGAACTAATTCATAATCATAAGCATTACATATACTCAATATAAAGAAAACATTTACTGTCATTTAGGAATGGCAGCCCAATCACTACTTCTTAAATAATTGTTCGAACTAATTCATAATCATAAGCATTACATATACACAATATAAAGAAAAAATTGACTGTCATTTAGGAATGGCAGCCATTATGCATACCATGCACTGATGGAGTACTGCTTGTATTAAATATTGTACATTAAGAATATTGTTTTTTCACCTTATTCCAGCTGTCATTGACGTCAACGATCGGGCAAAGTTTGGTACAGTTTAGATGTAAAACTAAATATTGCATTTTAAACTAAATCAAGGGCCTTAACTCCAATCCAATTCGGCCGGTTTTCGAACTTGACTGATTTTTCATTCATCCCTAAAAAATTTCGTTTAATCCGTCCAGGGGTTCAGGAGAACTAGTCAGAACAAAGTTTGTGTATTAAAACCTTTAAAGGGCTATAACTCTGCCAAAATCATTCAACTGGAACACAGTGACTATGTACAACTAGGCTTGGTACTGATTATCCCTGCAAAGTTTCAATGAAATCCGGCCAAATGAAGGCCCTTTCGTCTAAATGAGGCCTAGATATAGCATATTTCAGAAAATCAAGAACAATGACTCCGATGTAAATGGTCCAATCTGGATGGTTTTCGAACTCGTCCAAGCTTTCATTGATATTAACAATCTGGTAAAGGTTCTTAAAGATCAGATGAAAGATGAAGGCCCTATCGTGTTAATGAGGCAAAATATAGGATTTTTAACTAAATCAAGGGCCATAACTTTACTGTTACTGGTCCGATCTGGATGGTTTCCGAACTTGACCGAGCTTTCATTGATATGAACAATCTTGTAAAGTTTGGTAAAGATCGAATAAAAGATAAAGGCCCTATCGTCTTAAGGAGCCAAAATATAGCATTTTTAACTAAAGCAAGGCCCATAACTCCGCTGTTAATGGTCCGATCTAGCTGGTTTTCGAACTTGTCCGAGCTTTCATTGATATTAACAATCTGTGCAAGTTTGGTAAAGATCAAATAATAAATGAAGGTGCTAGAGTGTTCACGAGGCTTAATATGGCATTTTTCAGCAAAACAAGGGCCATAACTCCGACGAAATTATTTCGATCTTGCCGGTTTTCTAACTTGTGCGAGCTTTCATTGATATAAAGACACTGACAAAGTTAAGTAAAGGTCCGATTAATATTGAAGGCCCCAGAGTGTTCACAAGGCAGAAAATAGCATTTTTCAGAAAAAACAACGGCCATAATTCCGGTGTTACTGATCCGATTCAGCTGGTTTTCGAACTTATTTGAGCTTTCATTGATATTAACAATCTGTGCAAGTTTGGTAAAGATCAAATAATAAATGAATGTGCTAGAGTGTTCACAAGGCAGAAAATGGCATTTTTCAGAAAAAACAAGGGCCATAACTCTGGTGTTACAGACCCAATTTAGGTGATTTTCAAACTTGTCCAAGCTATCATTAGTAATAACAATCTATGCAAGTTTGGTAACGATCAAATAATAAATGAAGGTTTTAGAGCGTTCACAAGGCAGAAAATAGCAATTTTCAGAACAAACAAGGGCCATAACTCCGGTGTTACTGATCCGATTGGGCTGGTTTTCGAACTTGTCCGAGCTTTAATTGCTATTAACAATCTCTGCAAGTTTGGTAAAGATCAAATAATAAATGAAGGTGCTAGAGTGTTCACAAGGCTTAATATGGCATTTTTCAGCAAAACAAGGGCCATAACTCTGGTGAAATTTATCCGATCCGGCTGGTTTTCGAACTTGTCCGAGCTTTCATTGATATAAAGACACTGGCAGAGTTTCGTAAAGATTCGATTAATAATGAAGGCCCTAGAGTGTTCACAAGGCAAAAGTTAACGACGGACGACGGACGACGGACGACGGACAACTCGCCATCCCATAAGCTCTGCTGGCCTTCGGCCAGTAGAGCTAAAAAAAAAATAAAAAAATAAAAAAATGTAAACAAATTAAAAGCTATAAATCTGCTAAAGTTTGGTTAAGATCAGATGCAAAATAATACATGAGAGCTCTGTGCCATGTGGTTCCAGAGAAGAAGATTTTTTTCAGTGTTTGCCTATACAAGCCTAAGTAAAACTGTGACCCCCAGGGTGGGGCCAAATGTGACCAATGGGTCACCATTTGAACAAACTTGGTAGAAGACCATAAGCTAATAGCAAATGCAAAATATTAAACCTCTGGCTCTTTCAGTTTCAGAGAAGAAGTTTGTTTAAGTTTTTCCCTATACATGTCTATGTAAAACATGTGACCCTTGGGGCGGGGTCAAATGTGACCCGAGGGTCACCATTTGAACAAACTTGGTAAAGGACCATAAGCTTATAGCAAATGCAAAATATTAAACCTTTGGCTATTGCAGTTCCAGAGAAGAAGATTTTTTTCAGTTTTTCCCTATACAAGCATTTATGTAAAACTGTGACCCCGGGGCGGGGCAAGATGTGACACCAGGGTCACCATTTGAACAAACTTGGTAATGGACCATAAGCTTACAATAAATGTCAAATATCAAACCTCTGGCTCTTGTAGTTTCCGAGAAGAAGATTTTTAAAAAAAGAGATCCTATATAAGTCTATGTAAAACTGTGACCCTTGGGGCGGGGACAAATTTGACCCCAGGGACAGCATTTGAACAAACTTAGTAGTGGACCATAAGCTGATGCTACATGTAATACATGAGAGCTCTGTGCCATGTGGTTCCAGAGAAGAAGATTTTTTTTCATTTTTGCCTATACAAGCCTATGTAAAACTGTGACCCCCGGGGTGGGGCCAAATGTGACCCCTAGGTCACCATTTGAACAAACTTGGTAGAGGACCACAAGCTTATAGCAAATGCAAAATATTAAACCTCTGTCTCTTGCAGTTTCAGAGAAGAAGATTTTTTAAGTTTTTCCCTATACATGTCTATGTAAAAAATGTGACCCTTAAGGCGGGGCCAAATGTGACCCGAGGGTCATCATTATTTGAACAAACTTGGTAAAGGACCATAAGCTTATAGTAAATGCAAAATATCAAACCTCTGGCTGTTGTAGTTTCCGAGAAGAAGATGAAGAAAAAAATCCTATATAAGTCTATGTAAAATTGTGACCCCCGGGGCGGGGACAAATTTGACCCCAGTGTCACCATTTTAACAAACTTAGTAGAGGACCATAAGCTGATGCTACATGTAATACATGAGAGCTCTGTGCCTTGTGGTTTCAGAGAAGGAGATTTTTTAAAGTTTTTTCCTATATGTCTATATGAAAAACATGCAAAACCTCAATATACAAACTTTGGACCCCCGGCTCACGGCCATTTTTGACCCCGGGGACTTTATTTGAACCATCTTGACAGTCTAGGCATTGGCGATCATTTTAAATGAAAAACTGTTGAAATCTGTCCAGCGGTTCTGGTGAAGAAGATTTTTTAAGGTTTCGACCATATATGGTAATAGCAGCCATCTTGGATGTAGCGCTGACCTAATTTTAACAAATCTAAAAAGCATTCATCTAAGGATCATCCATGTGAAGTTTGGTCAAAATTAGCCAAGCGGTTTCTGAGGAGAAGTCGTTTGAAGAAAAGTTAACGGACGGACGACGGACGACGGAAGACGGACAGGACAACACACCATCCCATAAGCTCTGCTGGCCCTTGGCCGGTAGAGCTAAAAATTGAAGTTATTTACATATTAAGAAATGAGGACGTAAACATTAACCTGATGCTAAGTGCCTATCAACACATAAATGCAATTTGTGACCATGAACTTTGACCATTCGAACTGTCAAGCTAAAATATCAACTTATTTGTAAAGTTTGACCCAGGATCTAGATCCACAAAGGTGGGAAAGAAACCTAGGGTCTACGCTGGTTGGATGGTTGTATCCGTCTTTTAATGCCCAGTAAGTGTATATATGGTTATAAGGTAGGAATCTCAACAGTTTACAAGTTATGACCCAGGGCTATGTCACCAGGGGTGGGGAATGAGTCCGGGGTCTATGCTGGTTGGATGGTTGTATCCGTCTGTTCATGCTCAGTAAGTGTATATAATTATGGTTATAGGGTAGAGATCTTAACGGTTTCCAAATTATGACCCAGAGGCTATGCCTCCAGGGTTGGGGAAGGAGATCGGGGTCTAAGCTGGTTGAGTAGTTGTATCCGTCTGTTCATGCCAAGTAAGTCTATATATGGATATAGGGTGGGGATCTCAATGGTTTCCAATTTATGAGAGAGGGCTTTGTCCCTAGGGGTGGGGAAGGAGCCAAGTGTCTATGCTGGTTGGGTGGTTATATCCATCTGTTCATGCCCATAAAGTGTATATATGGTTATAGAGTAGGTATCTCAACGGTTTACAAGTTATGACCCAGGGGCTATGTCACCAGGGGTGGAGAGGGAGTCTGGGGTCTATGCTGGTCGGGTGGTTGTATCTGTCTGTTCATGCCCAGTAAGTATATTTATGGTTATAGGGTGGGGATCTCAATTGTTTTCAAGTTATGACCGAGGGACTAGGTCTCCAGGGGTGGGGAAGGAGACCGGGGTCTATGCTGGTTGGGCGGTTATATCCGTCAGTTTATGCCCAGTAAGTGAATATATGGTTATAGGGTGGGGATCTCAATGGTTTCCAAGTTATCAAGCCGGTGTCTATGCTGGTTAGATGGTTGTATCTGTCTGTTTATGCTCAGTAAGTTTATAATATATGGCTATAGGGTGGGGATCTCAACGGTTACTAAGTTATGACTCAGGGGGCCACCCACAACCTCATGTTTCACCTCTTGTGACCCCCGGGGCGGGTCCAGTTCTGAACCAGGGTCACCATTTCAGCAAACTAGGTAGAGGACTACTAGACGATGCTACATACAAAATATCTAAGCTGCAGCCCCTTTTGTTTCGGAGAAGAGTTTGAAGTGTTTTTCCTATATACTTCTAAAAATGAAAATGTTCACCAATTCAGGGGACGTAATTTTGTCAAAATAAATGGAAGAGTTAAGGGGATTGTTGGATAAGGTACAGAATTTGATGTGAAACAATTTTTTAAAATTTTAATGCAATAATTTGCGTAGTTTTGAAATTATAAGTCTATTGCACAAAAACTTTAAAGTAAAGACCTGACAATCAAAGGGTCATAACTTTGTCAAAATGAAAGGAAGAGTTATGGGGATTGTTGGATAAGGTACAGAATTTGATGGGAAACATTCGCGTAAAGTTTTAATGCAATAGCTTCAGTAGTTTTGAAGTTATAAATCTATTGCACAAACACTTTAAGGTAAAGACATGACAATTAAAGGGCCATAACTTTGTCAAAATGCAAGTAAGAGTTATGGGGACTGTTGGATAAGGTACAGAATTTGATGGGAAACAGTAGTATAAAGTTTTAATGCAATAGCTTGAGTAGTATTGAAGTTATAAATATATTGCACAAAAACTTTAAGGTGAAGCTGGAAACGCCCACGCCTTTGTGAGTAGGATAGCTCTCAGTATTCTCACTATTCTTTGAATAGTCAAGTTAAAAAAGTACATGTCGCATATATAGTAAAGGGCCCCTAAATCTTTTGAATGTCTTTGATAATTTTCGAATTATTTCTTTAGAGCAAGAAAATAGACCAAATGTAAACAAGTTTCGAATAATTTCTGTCATGTTTTATGCGACATATATCATTAAAGAAATCAAAGGAAAATTGACAGCAGTAATGTAAATACACAGGTATATCATGTAGTAAACATACAGGGGATGATCCAATTAAACGTACAGGTGATGATCCAATTAACGCCTTATCACTAAACGTGACCCAATGTCAACCACCAATTGAGTGGCACCTGTATACATGATACACCTTAGTTTTAGGTTATAATAGCATAAATGAGTCTCCACTGCCCTTCCATAGTAAAGTTAGAATGTTGACAACCTGTTAAAAACTCAAACCTCGTTAGAATTCTAGGAAACTTACTTTATCATGCAAATAAACATGTCTGCTATTAAACATCAACAAGGAAATGGGGGGTTTAATACCTTCTAAGAAACATTTCTTCAGTTGTATACTAACACCGGTTTAAATGTCAACACTATTTTTACCCCTTGCAATTTCATACCCTGTCTACTTTCACTTCTCAAATTTATATCAAAAACTGTCAAAAACATGATGAGCTGCATTTTCAAATATCAACAACATGTCCAGAATACAGTTACAGCCAAAAATAACAGGAAACTGCACTAAAAAAAGATTGGCACTCTTTAATAC
This sequence comes from Cyrtodaria siliqua, assembly GCA_037043455.1. Classification (NCBI taxonomy): domain Eukaryota; kingdom Metazoa; phylum Mollusca; class Bivalvia; order Adapedonta; family Hiatellidae; genus Cyrtodaria; species Cyrtodaria siliqua. The sequence goes on along the minus strand of JAWPHD010001405.1, from coordinate 110,189 downwards.
AGAACTACTTTCGACTGCACCAGGCGAGCACATCCTGTTGATTTAGTGTAATTAGTAAAACGGTATAGCGGCTGTTGGTATAAACGGCGAAAAGGAATGTTTAAGCGAAAAGAAGCAAAAAGGAATACCCGTGAGCGAAAACGAATGTGCTTAGTATATTTTGGGCTTAATTAAGTTGTTTAGGGACATACTTATTATTTGTTTCATTAATTAAACATGATATAACTATATCAATATTCTTTATTAAATACAATTATGAAAATTAAGATGAAAGAGGTGTAGGTCCTAGTTAAGTCGGAAGCAAACAGGAAATCACGCGAGCGAAAAGGAACCTACTGTTCACTTATGTCTTAATTAAGCGTTTTAATCACATTTTAGTATTAAATTGTATTATATGTTTGTTTAATTATTTAACATATTTTATTAAACCCAATTATGAAAAAATAGTTGAAATTGAGAAAGCAGCGTCGTTTAATCGGGAGCGAAAAGGAAATCCCGCAAGCGAAAAGGATTTCTACCTGGGAAGAAAAGAAATCGTTCACAAGTAAAATCAATTATGTTAAAAAGGGTATATAAGAAAAGGTCAAATGCATGTATAAAGTATAGCGGTACTTTAATTAATCAGAATAGCATATGCACATATACACATTTGTTTTAATAGTATTGCAATTATATACTGAGCAAAAATAGAATTGTCCCCAACTTTAACCATAGATTTAGACACAATGAAATTATGTTTTATTTAATCTTATATGCCAATACCTTTGTTAAAGGCCAGCACTGTCATGGAAACAATTTTCTTTGAATCAAACTTGTGGGCAAACTTATTCCCCTTGATTTGGTTTAAACAGCATTTCCGGGTCTTGTGCTTAAAACTTTTGAGTTATATTGAAATAAACAGAGAATGACCTCATTACCACAAAAACAGAGAAAAGACGCTGATTTGTTCGTCATACAGCTTTCAAGAACGAAAATTTTCAGATTACCTCCCTTTATAATAAAAATATAGTGATTTCGCAATTTAAATAAAACATGTTTTAGCAGCAACAGACAAAATTTGGTTTTTTATGATTATTAATATTGATCAGAATGATTGAGTGATAAGTATAAAATGATGAAATTGTATCTAGTTTGCTGTACAAAGTGTAACAAAGTCAACCCTATGCAAATCACAGCTTAAAAGAGGGACGTTTCTATTTTTGCTGAGTCTATGTGCTTTATGTGTGTGTGGAATTACATGTTTATTTAAAGAAGTTGTTAATGAATTCTTTATTATTGTATTGATGACATATAAAATATTACATGCAATTTAAATTTGGTTTCGTTATTTTTGCAACTATTGATATTGTGGATGGGTACCGAAATTATTTCTTTTCTTAGAATTGATCTGTTTCAAGTTTTCAGTGAATGCGTCTTAGATGTTAGTGTCATAGTTGGCGACATTTCAGAAATCTAGCTTGAAAACCTTTTAAAATATTTGCAAAAAATATATATATGCTGGACGCGTGAGCAGTTTTGTTAAGTGTATCAATAAAAACTCGGACAAGTTTAAAACCCAGCCATATTTGACAATCCATGACAACCCGTTAATTGTTTAAAGCATGCAAGCTTCTTTCGATTTCCACTCAATTTGTCAGAAGATGTTTATCAATGAAATAAAAATAGGTGTATAATAAGAATGAGATATAATTTAAGATCATGCATTTTAAACATGACATTAAACATCCTTGACCTAAATCCGAATATTTAAAACAATATTTTACCTATGTTGCCATGCCCACTTGGAATTCAATCCCAGAAAATATCCGGACTGATGTTTCTAGTTATGCTTTCAAATACAATTAAGCTATTTCTATTTCAAGATAACAGGTGTTCTGCTCAAATTAAGTTGTGTAATAGTGAATACTTGTTTTGCTTGTGACATAGTATTAATGTTACGTGCATGTATTCATTGTTTATTAGTTGCTGTTGTTATTAGAAGGCCTCATGGAAGATCAGTGCAGTTGTGCAATTGATTGTATAATCTTAATGAGTTGTACCTTCGTGAAATAAAGAATTTATTATTATTATTATTATTATTATTAAGACATAATCCTCCTCGACCCTTCACGGGGTTGGGGAGATTATTAAAATTGACTCCGGCTTATCAGTTAGTTAAGTGCATTACTGATGTAATCTGAGAGTAAATGACGTAAACATTGATTTAGTGTCTCGTTGTAGATAGCAAATGTCTTGTCCTAGTCCTAACCCTAACCCATGGTCGCCCAGACGCGTCTAGTTGTCGATGACATCTGGATACAGAGGACGTCTTATTGTCGATATCATAAGATACGATGGAGAACGTCTGGTTGTACATGACACCAAATACGACAGAGTACATATAGCTGTCAAATTCTACTTTTCATTAACCCGAAACAACGGCCATATATAATAATGTTGACTTTTTTAAATGTTAATACCCTAGTTCAATGGTATTGCGTTTTCTTAATTCCGTTTCCAACATCTCGTGCATAGAAAACCATAGTATTAATGGTCAAATTTAGCTTAACCGTAAGAAAACAATATGGTGAGCAAGTAGGTTTTTTAATCTAAAATTCCGGCAAACCCCATCAATTTATTTCAAGTGACCGGCTAATGCTTGTTTCAAGTGTAATCACAAACAGTAAAACGTTTTGCTACATGTTATCATTGATCTAGAATACGAGTTTCATCGTTGATCTAGAACACGAGTTTCATCTTTGATCTAGAACACGAGTAACACGAGTTTCATTGTTGATCTAGAACACGAGTTTCATCGTTGATCTAGAATACGAGTTTCATCATTTGATCTAGAACACGAGTTTCATCTTTGATCCAAATCAGGAGTTTCATCGTTGATCTAGAACACGAGTTTCATCGTTATCTAGAACACGAGTTTCATTGTTGATCTAGAACACGAGTTTCATCGTTGATCTAGAACATGAGTTTCATCGTTGATCTAGAACATGAGTTTCATCGTTGATCTAGAACATGAGTTTCATCGTTGATCTAGAATACGAGTTTTGTCATTGATCTAGCACATGAGTTTGTTAAGATACAATCCAAGCGAGATCTGCTGCAACATATAAAGGGAATAAATGGCCACTTTGACCTGTACTGTAATGTCAACGAAAAAGCAGTTGAGGCATATTCTGCTTTTGTTATTGTGATTTATTTATAATGTATAGCGTTTTATCGGTTTTAAATGCAATACATTTGTATCCGACGTTTCTTTCTTCAAACAGGCGATACAAAAACATAAAAGCTCATTTTAGAATATATTTATTTCTGACAAGTGGTATTTCAAATAAATATACGTTTCTTAAAATGAGAAACGGTGTTAACATAAATATACAATGCATTACAAACCAACAGGACTATGTACAACACCTTTATAAAGAAGCTTGGCTCCAGAATGTTTTCAGAATTAATATTTTACCAGACTTTGACTATGTTTTTGGCATGGGAGAATATATGGTCTGCCAAAAAAGTTGTATGACGTTTAGTTTTATATCCAAACAAGTGTACAAAACTCAGTTTGTTTTACTGATGTAAACAAAGCACGAGCATCAACGAAACTATTCGATAAATGGCTGAACAATTCAGGTTTCCCACTATTCGGGAATTAATCAGAATGACTGATACAAAATGTTGGCATACTCAATGCACCCCAAGTGTACATGTTCGCGATTTTTGAAGCCATTTGTTTATTTTCCCGTGTTGCAATTACTATTAGACCAATCATTGTGTTCAATATAGCTTCTTTTTTTTGTATAAGCTTTCTTTTATAATTAACAACTTTGAAATAATAATAAACAAGAGGCCCAAGAGGGCCTGTAGACGCTCTACTGGCTAACACGGCTCTTATAACATAAATGAAGTGACTGACTGCCATTTAAGTTTTTTTGAAAGTTTCGGGCAAAAAACAGCTTTTTAACTTTATCATGGGCCATATATATAACTAAAGAATCTGGTAAAGTTTGGTAAAGATCAGATGAAAAATGAAGGCCCTACCGTATAAACGAGGCAAAATATAGCATGTTTAACTAAATCAAGAGCCATAACACCTCTGTTACTGGTCCGACTGGTCCAACATAGAGCAAAAAATAAAAATAAAAAAAATAAAAAATTTTTTTTTTTTTTTTAGAGAATAATAATAATCAAAAAAAAAATGAAAAAGAAAATGAATCAATTAAAAAAAAAAAATGAAAAAAAAAAATATTTAAAAAAATTTAAAAAAAATTAAAGAAAAAAATAAATCAATAAATAAATATTAAAAAAAAAAACATGAATAAAAAAAAAAAAAAATAAATAAATAAAAAAATAATAATTAAAAAAAAAATAAAATAAAAAAATAAAAGTAAAAAAAAATAAAAAAATAAAAAAATAAAAAATAAAAAATAAGAAAATAAGAAAATTTAAAAATAAATAAAAATAATAACGTAAAAAAGAAAGTCATAAAATCTGCTAAAGTTTGGCAAAGATCAGATGCAAAATGAACTCTATCGTATGACAAGGCAAATTATAGCATTTTTAACAAAATCAAGGGCCATAACTCCGCTGTGTATGGTTCGATCTGGCTGGTTTTCAAACTTGACCAAGCTTTCATAGACATTAACAATCTGATAAAGTTTGGTAAAGATAGGATGAAAAATGAAGGCCCTATCGTCTTAACGAGGCAAAATATATCATTTTGAACTAAATCAAGGGCCATAACTCCGCTGTTACTAGTCCGATATGAATGTTTTTCGAACTTGATCGAGCTTTCATTGATATTAACAATCTGGTAAAGTTTGCTAAAGATCGGATGAACAATGAAGCCCCTATCATCTTAACGAGGCAAAATATAGCATTTTTAACTTAATCAAGGGCCATAACTCCGCTGTTACTGGTCCAATATGGCTGGTTTTCGAACATGTTCGAGCTTTCAACAGCATTAACAATATGATAAAGTTTGGTAGGATCGGATGAACAATTAAGCCCCTATCGTCTTAACGAGGCAAAATATACCATTTTTAACTAAATCAAGGGCCATAACTCTGCTTTTACTAATCCGATATGGCTGGTTTTCGAACTTGTCCGAGCTTTCATTGATATTAACAATCTGATAAAGATTGGTAAAGATCGGATGAACAATGAAGCCCCTATTGTCTTAACGAGGCAAAATATAGCATTTTTAACTAAATCAAGGACCATAACTCTGCTGTTACTCGTCCGATCTGGCTGGTTTTCGAACTTGTCTGAGCTTTCATTGATATTAACAATGTGGTAAAGTTTGGTAAAGATAGGATGAAAAATGAAGACCCTATCGTCTTAACGAGGCAAAATATAGCAATATAGCATTTTTAACTAAATCAAGGGCCATAACTCCGCTGTTACTTGTCCGATCTGTCTGGTTTTCGAACTCATCCGAGATTTCATTGATATTAACAACCTGTTAAAGTTTGGTAAAGATCGGATGAAAAATGAAGGCCCTATCGTCTTAACGAGACAAAATATAGCAATATAGCATTTTTAATTAACTCAAGGGCCATAACTCTGCTGTTACATGTCCGATTTGGCTGGTTTTCGAACTCATCCGAGATTTCATTGATATTAGCAACCTGTTAAAGTTTGGTAACGATCGGATGAAAAATGATGGCCCTATCGTCTTAACAAGACAAAAGTTAACGACGGACGGACGACGGATGACGGACGGACGACTCGGCATCCCATAAGCTCTGCTGGCCTTCGGCCAGTAGAGCTAAAAATAGTCATCTTAGACCAATTCTGGCGGCAATCCTCTTTAAAACAAATTCCTGAGCATCAGGCATAAGATGCACCATGATGTGTGTATTTCTTTATTTAAATAAATTCCATGCGTTAATCGGTTTCAATGATTGGCACGTGATTGTTTTAAAATGTATCGCTATATATCAATTATAAGTTATATAATACATTTTCACACCCGTGTCACTTCATTAGGGTAACCTGTTAAAAAGGAAAGACAAATATACACAACCACGAAGTACAATAGCTATTTCCACAACGGCTTTCCGTCAAAATGTTTTTTCTCACGACATATGAATCAAACTTCCATTGCGGATTCACAAAGACGATAGTTGTTAATATTGTCTATTGATTTTTGACACCTGTCACGGTGGCGCGTGAAATAACCATGCAAAGGAAGTAATTTATGTTTTCATGAGCAAATAAATAGATAAAAACGGGTATACAGACTACAGGCGAAAGTATTATAAAGGTTAATAGTAAATAGAAAAAAATAAAAGTAACGGAAGTATTACAATAAAAAGTTATATAAATGCTTTAGCGTGTTCTTCAGTAAACTGTTTTGCGGTGACGTCAAACTTTTCTCGGTCGTTCACGTATTGGTCGGCAACATCCTGGTTTGCCGGGTTGTCGGCATTAGGATGCATCATAAGTGAGCAAATCGCCAGCAAAACTGGAACAAAACAAATAGAAAAGTCGTCAGTATAAAACGAAAAGGGGAAATAGATATCACTGAAACTTCTCAAAACCATTTCACAAGAAAATGTTACAATCTCGAACTGTTACTATAGTAACCAGATCGAGAGGTCGTGGGTTCGATCCGCGCTGCGGCCACGTTATTTATCCTTGAGCAAGATAATTAATCCGCATTGCTTAGTACTGGTTCTAGCCAGGAAGCCATCTAGAGTGATTATTCTAAGTTGCAATAACTTATAACTTGTTTCGCAATTGATGTAAAATAAATAATTATTGTTTGGGGCGCTTGTTTCAGCTAAAGGTTTTTCTGCAGTAACTCGAGCAATTTAAATAATACGTACATCAGTCATACATCATTAAAACTGGCATTTTTAGTGGTAAATAAAACTACTTTACTTTTGAAAATCAGTTGAGAAATAAATATTGTACAGCCAAAATGATTTTTTGATGGGGCTTTTCCTATGTAAATTCCTTGTTGGTGGGACAGCAGAAAATTACAAAATGTCAAATAACTTCAGTAAACCTTGATATTTTGTTATAAAACTTTCAGGGTCTCTTAATGTACTAATATCCAACAATTTAAAACTATTTTTGAATAAAAAATCTAAAAAAATATATTTTTCGAATTTTTCATGCAGCAGAATTTTGCATTCAAAATGACCCATCAAAATCAACTTTCGCACATGATTTTTTTATTTCTCAACCGATTTTGAAAAGTAAGGTATTTTTATTTACCACTAAAAATGTCTGTTCCACTGATATATAACTTATATAGGTAGCAGATTAATTATATCTTAAAAGTCCAAAAAACCTTTGGCTGAAACAAGCGCCCCAAACAATAGTAACTAATACCATTATTAGTTAACCGTTTGGTAAAACGTGTTTTTGCAATTACAGGGCCGTCGTTTGACCGTTTTTGGGGCCGAAATTCGGCCCCATTCCCCTCCCCTTAATGTATATATTTCCCTAAATGTATATATTTTTCCCCTAAATTATTAGAATTTTTTAAACTCCAAAACAGGAAAACAGCATACAATTTGCAATTTGGAATGGTAAATTCTTGGTATCACTTAAATAATAAAAAAACACACACTAATTTGTGTTTCTTAGAAATTCCCATTTGATATGAAAACAACGCAAAGTTCCCCTTCCTGAGGGCCCTGGTCCCATTCCCCCAAAGTTCATCTTGAACTTGATGCATCAGCTTTCCATTGTTAAACGTTAATATCAAAGGCGTACACGTCCTAGGCCATGTATACTGGGGTTTAAGCGTACACGACTTTTCTAGTAACTGGACATGTTAACAAAGGCTCGCTTAGAATGAGGTCTCGTACACAAACAGCACACCAACAGCATGCACAGGTTAATATGTGATTATTTCTGACTTCAAACATTATATACTGAGGGAAAAAAGTTTTGCAAGTTTTTGTTGCACATTGGAAATGATACATTTTTGGTTGTAAAATCAAGAAACTACTGCCATAGACACAATATTTTATTAAACACACATAGTCGAACATCTTAATGACATAATGAATAAATGAACGCAGAGGTCAAGCCCGTAAAGTCTCAAAATGTCAGTATATCTTTTATACAGTATTATTTCATCTAAAAAACTTTCTAACTTTTTCCCCTCAGTATATGTATGCTATTCTTTAAATGGGGCACACGGCAATCTTGAAGTTTTTTTCTAGCATCAATTTTAACAATTTATTAATCCAGTAGCGTTTTTACTTTAAACCTACTTCCATACAATTAAATATCATTTCGAGCTTTCATGTTTTCTTCTTATTCTATCATACATTTATTTATATTATTGGTGCAATATATTGAAGAGTTTGTTATATGTAAAAATAATTTGCTTTATATTATTCTTTTAATATTAATGACTGACAAATGTAAGCTATATAGAGAATATTTCGTGCCGAACCTGATAAACTGAATGAGATCAGGCACTAACATGATATTCTTTTTATCATGTTGATCGTTTAAAATAATTTAATTTACCTTTTTTCCCATTTCTTTGCGTTCAAAAATACCCAGACGTCATTAAATATACCCTGACGTCATCAAAAGAGGTGCTGACGTCATCAAAAGAAGTGCACCTGACGGAATAGGAACGTTACTGCCGAGATAAGGTTGTATGTCCGGCACCCTGTTTCTCGGCAGAATTATACAGATCAAATATCAAATAGAAATACTAAACGGACGCCGTTTCTTTTTTAAAAAAATCAAGATTGCCAGGTGTCCCTTTAATAGTAATACCGGTACTTATGAAGAAGACAAGTGAGAGTAGTTTCCCTTCGACTAACATCCCGAAGTCGACATTAGCAAAATATATCATATCTGTTTCAACCCTTTGTAACCCTTAGTCTCACTTCCTGGTGATAAGTACTATACCAACGATATTATAACTAACACATAAACTTAGTTGTAACTGGTTTGTGTCTGTTGAAACTGGGTTTTCTGTAAGGGTATAGAGAACCAGAAAGCGTTGTTATACGGTATTGTTTGGGGCGCTCGTTTCATTCAAAGGTTTTTCTGCAGTAAATAGAGCAATTTAAATAATACATCAGTTATATATCATTAGAACTGGCATTTTTAGTGGTAAATAAAACTACTTTACTTTTGAAAATCGGTTGAGCAATACATATTTTACAGCCAAAATGATTGGGCCTTTTCCTATGTAATCCTTGTTGGTGGGACAGCAGAACATTAAGAAATGTCAAATAACTTCAGGAATACTTCATATTTTCCTATAGAACTTTCAGGGTGTCCTAATTTACTAATAAACAACAATTTAAAACTATTTTTGGATAAAAATTCTAAAAAACAATATTTTTCAAACTTTTCATGCAGCAGAATTTTGCATTGAAAATGACCCATCAAAAACAACTTTCGCACATGAATTTTTTATTTCTCAACCGAGAAATGTAATTTATTTTTATTTACCACTAAAAATGTCTGTTTCACTGATATACAACTGATTTAGGTAGTAGGTTAATTTTATCTTAAATTCCAAAAAAAATTGGCTGAAACAAGCACCAAAACAAGAGTCCACTAAGGCTAAGTAAGTACTCACTGTACGATATAGAAAACGATGGCTTCCATTCGGTTTGGAGGAAATCTGCACATATTTTACCATCATTCTCTACGTTAGGGTGATATATCTTTGTAAGAAACCACACCTACAATATATATATAACAAGTCTGCATGAATCTACTAAAAGTCTGATACCAGCGATACACACTATGACGCAACTACACCGTAAACAATGATCCAGGAGATCTTCACGGAAGAACATTTTATCCGTCAAGAAGGTGTGATATCTCCCACGGAATTTGCAGGACACCTTGACCTATATTTTGCTCTTCACTGCCTGCTTTAATTTGCCAGTTTTCTGTTAAAGTAGCTATCCTTCCAAAAACAGCCAAATTTTACAACATGGGCCAAAAATAAAATTGTGGTTGTTTCCCCTTCCCGACCGACCCACCGAAATTGCCGCGACCCGAATTATTTTTTCGACACTGGCGAAAAAATATAATTTTTTTTTTAATATTTTTTTTTTTTTTTTTTTTTTTTTTTTTTTTTTTTTTTTTTTTTGTCTTAAATGTGTCTTATAGGTAGCATGTATTCCAGTTTTGATCTCAAATAAAAGAAATGAAATAAAAAAAAATATTTTACCTACCTACCTACCCAACCCTTTTTTGCATGGGTCGGGAAGGGGAAACAAACATAATTTTATTTTTGGCCATGTGTGTACCGTTTCTAAATCAACTGATGACGCGGTATATATATATATATATATAACTTGCATTTTGCGAATCCAAACTCTACAGACACAATATAAATGGCTTTAACCAGCCAAGCCAAACCCCAAAACTACAGCGTCGAATTAACAGTTACCAACTTATAATTCAGTTTACGCATAGAACCAATGAATAAACCTATACTTTTAATTGGCACATATGCATTTTTATATGAACTGAACACCTGGAAAGATTTTTGATAAACGGTGTTGTAATTTTGCCGTTTTTTGGCGGGTTAATTTCTTTAACATTTTGGTAAATAGCTTATTCTAAGGCACTGTCTTTATATACACTGCAGACTGATGAGTACCACGCAGCATAAATAGAAACAATATATCCGGATGTACGGACTGTATAGAATTTAATGCTTGGTAATTTATTAAAGACATTGTATGTATACATTTAGACACGCCGTAACAGTCAAGACTTAAGAGTCTTGTGTACATCGTCAGCTACAGTCCAAAGGTTGAAGGCTAAACTATTGTAACTATACTCAGCAAAAATAGAAACGTCCCTTTTTTAAGCTGTGATTTGCATAGGGTTGACTTTGTTACACTTTGTACACCAATCTAGATACAATTTCATCATTTTATACTTATCACTCAATCATTCTGATCAATATTAATAATCATCAAAAACCAAAGTTTGTCTGTTGCTGCTAAAACATGTTTTATTTAAATTGCGAAATCACTATATTTTTATTATAAAGGGAGGTAATCTGAAAATATTCGTTCTTGAAAGATGTATGGTGCAAAAATGAGTGAAAAGATCAGTGTCTTTTCTCTGTTTTTGTGGTGATGAGGTCATTCTCTGTTTATTTCAATATAACAAAACTGTGTTAACTCAAAGTTTTAACCACAAAACCCGGAAATGCTGTTTAAACCAAATCAAGGGGAATAAGTTTGCCCAAAAGCTTGATTCAAAGAAAACTGTTTTCATGACAGTGCTGGCCTTTCATTGTGTCTAAATCTATAGGTAAAGCTGGGGACGTTTCTATTTTTGCTCAGTATATATGCCTTTTATCTGCCGAAAACCTGTAAAGTGAGTGAATTATTAACAAATTAATACAATTTAGTGTTTACCCAACATTTTCAACAAATCAGTTGCCTCAGATTGTCAAATACTTGCACCAATTATTCATGAAGATTTAAATACTAACCGTCTTCATGATTCATAGCGTGACCTATACACAGACTATCGATAAACATTTGATAAACACTAAGTCACAGAGAGGCTATGAGAAATCTTCATCATTAAGAAACTGTGATCGGTCACTTTGCTACGATCCTTCCTTTTCGGTTTCTTAATGGTGAAGATTTCTCTTCATAGCCTCTATCCTATACTTGGACTATGGTGATCAACAACTAATAAAATCCAAGAACACCAACATCAAATAGATAAACTGTATAATACCTTCGGCGGCTTTAACGGATAGTCTACTGTGAAGTCTATTCTCAGGTCGAACTGACCGCCTGCGTAAGGGCTGTCTTCCTGAAAGTAAAACGTTTGAGAATTAATAATAGATAAATAAACAAAAAAAATAAGACAGTATTATGTCATGTCATGATGTCCGGCCATCAATGCTTCTGATTACAGCAAGTCCGTTAAAAATGTTGATGCTATAAGCCTATATTAAACAAGAGTCTCTTGACTGAGGTTTCGTCCCCCTATTTGGAGTATTTGGTAAATTCACACCCCAATGATAAACTAATACAGTAAACCATTAGTAATGTTGATGCTATAAATTTATATTGCACAAGAGCTCTCGGCGGACAGCGTGCTTGAATACCAATTATTTGTTTATTTATTGGGAAACTAAACTGAAAATGGGACATAAGTATGCTAAAATTCATAACAGAGTTCCTCTTATGGAAGTGAATACATGAGTAAAGTTCAGTTTTCTGAATGTGAGTTTAACGAAAAAGATTAACCGATGCCAACGATGGGCCGAGTAGAATCGAAAAGTCGAGCTAAATACAGCTTACTGCAAAAATACCAATATGTTATATTGGTGGTATATGGTATATATTAGACTAGATCAGTAAATACTTACTGGCCCAATTATGGAAGCCGTCCAATGTAACACTGCAAAGTAATGAAATGAAGCATAATTTGATGTTTTGCAATAAAACAGTAATAAACATATGGCATGTTCTTTATTAAAAACTAGACGGGTGTTCCGTGGAAAATGTGTGTCGCCTGTTAGCGCTTTGTCAGAATAACAAGGTTTTTTGGACCCAGATAAATGACTGACCTTGACACACTGGCCTAAGTTTTCATGAAGAAAACAAGAGGTCAATGACCTTGAAGCTCTACTGATAGATTTTAATAGCTAGGTCAGCATTCCTGTAAAGTTTCATAAAAATCTGTCAAGTAGTTTCAGAGGAGTAGTCGCTACAAGTTGAAGTTTTTACTATATAACTCTATGTAAACAAAGATGGCCACTGGCAGCCATGTTTAATGTCGAATCAAAATAAATTTCGACAAGGATCAACATCTTGTCATGCTGATTATTTCAGAAAAAAATCCCACATCAATATCACTTACAGTTTTCAAGAAGTAGTCGTTACAAACTTGTTTTTAAAAATCTATGTTTAGCCGTGGTGGCCATCTTGAATTTCCAGCCGACCTGAAATTGTGCTAGGATCAACTAGACATGAAGAGCAACATTCCTGTGAAGTTTCATGAAAGTCCATCCAGTAGTTTCAGAGGAGTAGTCACTACAAATGTTTACTACACAAACTCTATGTAAACAAAGATGGCCACTGGTGCCCAGGTTTAATTTTGATTCAAAATAATTTTCAACAAGGATCAACATCATGTCATGCTGATCATTTTAGAAAAAGTCCCATAACAATATCACTTACAGTTTTCAAGAAGTAGTCGCTACAAACTTTTTTTTTAAAATCTGTTTTTAGCCATGGCGGCCATCTTGAATTTCCGGCTGAGCTAAAAAAAATCTGAGATCAATTAGACATCAAGAGCAACATTCCTGTGAAGTTCCATAAAAATTCGTCAAGTAGTTTCAGAGGAGTAGTCGCTACAAGTTTTTACTATATAAATCTATGTAAACAAAGATGGCTGCTAGCAGCCATGTTTAAAGTCGCATCAAAATAAATTTCGATAAGGATCAACATCATGTCATGGTGATCATTTTAGAAAATGTCCCATATCAATATCACTTACAGTTTTCAAGAAGTAGTCGCTACAAATTTATTTATTTTAAATCTATTTTTAGCCGTGGTTGCCATTTTGAACTTCCTGCCAGCCTGAAATTTTTCTAGGATCAACTAGACATCAAGAGCAACATTCCTGTGAAGTTTCATGAAATCCGCCAAGTAGTTTCAGAGGAGTAGTCGCTACAAGTTTTTACTATATAACTCTATGCAAACAAAGATGGCCACTGGCAGCCATGTTTAACGTCGGATCAAAATAATGTTCGACTCGGATCAACATCATGTCATGCTGATCATTTTAGAAAAAGTCCCATCTCAATATCACTTATGGTTTTCAAGAAGTAGTCACTACAAACTTATTTTTAAAAATATATTTTTAGCTGTGGCGGCCATCTTCAATTTTTGGCTGATCTGAAATTTTGCTAGGATCAATTAGACATCAAGAGCAACATTCCCGTACAGTTTCATGATAATCCGCCAAGTAGTTTCAGAGGAGTAGTCGCTACAAGTTTTTACTATATAACACTATGTAAACAAAGATGGCCACTGGCAGCCATGTTTAACGTCGAATCAAAATGATTTTGGACAAGGACCAACATCATGTCATGTTGATCATTTTAGAGAAAGTCCCATATCAATACCACTTATAGTTTTCAAGAAGTAGTCGTTACAAACTTGTATTTTAAAATCTATTTTTAGCTTTGGCGGCCATCTTGGATTTCACATCAACATGAATTTTTGTTTTGCTAGGATAAACTAGACTTCATGGGCAACATTTGTGTAAAGTTTCATGAATATCCATCCATTAGTTTCAGAGGAGTAGTCGCTACAAATAAAAGTTTACGGACGGACGGACAGACGGACGGACGACGCACCACGGCATAAATGAGTATTTAACCCATATAATGACCTTCAGAGTCACCTTGACCTTTATATTTTAGTATTGTCATGTCGATGTTGTCATGATGTGTACATATTGAAAGTTTGATAAAGAAATATCAAGAAATGAGAAAGTCATAGCAAGTGTTAAGTTTTCATGAAGAAAAAAAATAGTATTTAACCCATATATTGACCTTCAGTGTCACCTTGATCTTTACATTTTAGTATGGTCATGTCGATGTTGTCATGATGAGTATAAATTGAAAGTTTGACGAAGAAACATCAAGAAATGAGAAAGTTATATCCAACTTTATGTTTTCGTGTCGGACGGACGACAAAGTGATCCCTATGTACCGCATTTTTCTTCGAAATGCGACACAAAAACAATCTTACCATAACTTGAAAAATGGTCTTAGTACTGAAAAAAAATGGACTATTAAGAATGCATAAAATACACATCTACGAACGACAAGACGATTTTTTTTGATATGTGCCATCCTCCGTCTAGGTTGCATCTATAAACGTCCATATGTAATAAAAGCACCTGAAGACGTCAAATAAATGAGACTACAAAGTAGGTCAAAGAAGGTGAAGGTCATAATGACCTACTTTTGGTTCGAATAAGTTGCTGTCGTTGTTGTGTGGATGCTATTTTAGATTAAAGAAACTAACCCGCCAAATAACGGCAAAATTACATTATAAAACCGTTCATTAATATATTACTCTATACAGGTGTTAAGGTCATACAATAATGTATATGTGCCGATTAAAAGTATAGGTTTGTTCACGTTTTTTTTTAAATACCCGTAACTGAATATCATGAGTTGGTAACACTTAATTCGCCATTCCAGTTTTGGGGTTTTGGTCTGGCTGGTTAAAGCCGTTTATAGTGTGTCTCTAGAGTTTGGATTCTCAGAATATGTAAGTTACATATACACCTCGTCGTCAGCGGTTTGGAAACGCTGTACAAATGTTGTAAAATTTGCCTGCTGTTGGCAACTTGGGACATTAAACACATTTATTTAACAGCGATTGCAAAACAAGTTCCTTTAACTTATATTTAACACTCTCCGAAACTCTCGACGGCTTTCTGGGTAGAAACCAGTGCTAAACAATGTGGATTAATTATCTTGCTCAAGGATAAATAACATCCAGGATCAAACCCACGACCTATCGGTCTGGAGTCCGATGCACTACCATTGGACCATGCACTCCACTTGAAGTTTTGTAAAGGTGGAAAGTAGTATGGCTGTTATGAACTAAATGAACAAAGCTAGTCACACTGACCTACTGATTGTAAGAACTGTTAATAAAAGTGAAGGTTTAGTAAACATGTGTTTGAACGCTCTACGGCTTTCGGTATCTGAAAAATGGAACTAAAAACTTGAATGTAAAACGTTATGTGTAAGTACGGAATTCATTTGTGTAAAGCCACATCGCCTACCACCTAAAATAGTGATTGTGCACCCGGACAGGCGTTACGGACGATGGGGCAAGTTAACACTAAATGCCCGCTGCACTTTCGTGGCACAGCAACAAGTAAAATAACCTACAATCATCTTCTAAAGGTCCGGCAGAAAATCCGGGTTGTTGTGGCAACTCTTCAAACACTCGCTGTAGTTGCTGAAAGTAAAAACAAAACTGCATTTGATGAAAGAAAAGAAACACTCTATGTAGTAGCTAAGAGTAAAAACACAAACACTCGCTGTCGCTGAAAGTAAACAAACATTCGCTGTAGTTGTTGAAAGCAAACAAATAATTGCTGTAGTTGTTGAAAATAAACACCTGGAACTCGACGTAGTTGCTGAGAGTGAAAACACAAACATTCGCTGTAGCTAATGACAATAAAGAAACACTCACTGTAGTTGCTGAAAGCAAACACCTGCAACTTGCTGCAGTTGTTGGAAGTAAAAATCAATAGTCTGATAGTGCTGCATATAGTTTACATTAAGTTAAATATGACCTTATGGTGGGCATTTTTGACAAGAATTACAGTCTGTGCCACTTGTCAGAGTAGGGGTAGGCATTGTCAGAGAAGGAGGGGAGGGTGGGAGGTAGAGACAAATCTATGCCAAAAGAACTGACTTTAATCCGTGACAAAGTATGTGATTTTGTACTTGTAATATCACAAATATCATTATTTGCACACTGGGATATTCAGTGGACTGAAAATCACTTATATTTTCTTTAGCCAATTGTTTTTTTGTTTAGCCAAATTTGGGTAAAGTTTCTAGCGACTATAGCAACATTTATGTTTTTAATCAGTCCAGATTAGCAAGCGGTGGTATGCATTTTATAGCAGTTCTTACGTTTTATAGTATTACAATTATAGCAGTTCTTATGGTTACACAGGGAACCACCCTCGTTTTTTATTAAAAAAACGTATGCACACGAACACTTAAATGTTTAGCCATTTTAAAGTATATAATTTTTTACAATTATAGCAGTTCTTATGGTTACACAGGGAACCACCCTCGTTTTTTATTAAAAAAACGTATGCACACGAACACTTAAATGTTTAGCCATTTTAAAGTATATAATTTTTTATTAGCCTATGGCGACTGGCGAAGGCTTATGAATAGCCCAGGCACATAACCCCGAGTCTTACATTCACTATACAGTTGTCATATCAGTTACCAGTCTGTTTACACATTATAATATAATTAACAACACATACATAGTACAACAAAACAAATAATTGCTCGTTAAGATAAAGATAATCAATCCTATCTTAATTACCAGGTTAATTACGTATATTGTACAAAGGAACTACTGTTTCTGCGCTAGTTTGTGCACTATTACCCGTCGGATATCGGACTCAATATAATTGTATATACATGAATGTTATAAAGCATAATGTAATATATAGATTGTATAGAAAATTATACAATAATACTTTACATACACTTGACATATTTATCATATTACAGGTTACATTTAAAATATATCTACGTAGGGTCATATGTCTCGTCTGACAGGGAACGGCCTTTATGAATCTCTAAGTTAAAAAAAAGGGCCATAATTTTGCTAAAATGCAATATATAGATATGGAGAGTGTGTGTAGTGGCCATGATGATACGAAGACATGTGAAAAGTTCGAACTAATTTGGAAAGCAATGTTGAGGATATTAGCATATGGTAGCACATGCAGAACTTTAACATAAATACTGACACCGCCGCCCCGCCGCCTGCGTCACCACAACCGCAGTCATACCTATGTCTCGCCTCCCATACAAAAATAATATGTATAAAACTAGTTCACACATTAAACTTTATCATAATCTGATATTTAGCAGAGTACTCAAATGCCAAATTGTCGAAACCAATCAGATTTATTCCGCTGTAGTTTCCATAATATTTTTTAAAATATCTTAACATTGTATGTTTTAAAAAAAAAAGCCTTATATAAGGCTCGAACCCTGAACCTTTGGTTCAGTACACATAGTAGACGACGCTCTAACCAACTGCGCCTTGCAGTATTCTATACCTGTTGTAAGCTATTTGATTCTAAGGTACTTCTTGATTGACTTCCTGGGTAGAACCAGTACTAAGCAATGCAGGTAAAGTGTCTTGCTCAGGGACACAATGTATATGGTTATGTAATGATGGGATTGAACCCTTGACGTTTGGATCATGGGTCCAACGCTCAAACCACTAGACTTCAGAGCTCCACTATATAATAGTATATAACAAATGCCAAGATCTGCAATCTGATTGGTTCCGATAATTTGGCATGTTAGCGATCTCTTAGGTACCCCCGGTACTCAGTACATACACGCAATCATACACTATAGTCTATACAAATAGGAGTGTGTACTTATCCTACAATATATAAATAAATCCCAGTACACGTTACATAAACTTTACTTTAACAACACCTCACTGAAAAACCGTAGTTGAATATTTTATTTCAAAATCAGTTGTGAGTATAAATCAATTAATGTTTACTTCATTAAATAAAACATTAGTGATCATTGTGAAAATCCATTTTTGAATAGGCGATATAAAAGGGTTATCTTGACATATTCGAGGGCTATCGCAACATATACAAGGGATATCGCAACAAATTCGAGGGCTATCGCAACATATACAAGGGCTATCGCAACATATTCGAGGGCTATCGCAACATATTCGAGGGCTATCGCAACATATACGAGGGCTATCGCAACATATACGAGGGCTATCGCAACATATTCGAGGGCTATCGCAACATATACGAGGGCTATCGCAACATATACGAGGGCTATCGCAACATATTCGAGGGCTATCGCAACATATACGAGGGCTATCCCAACAAATACGAGGGCTATCGCAACATATTCGAGGGCTATCGCAACATATACGAGGGCTATCGCAACATATTTGAGGGCTATCGCAACATATACAAGGGCTATCGCAACATATACAAGGGCTATCGCAACATATACATGGGATATCGTAAAATATACAAGGGCTATCGCCACATATACAAGGGCTATCTCGACATATACAAGTGCTGTCTCGACATATACAAGTGATATCACGACATATGCAAGGGATATAGTGACATATACAAGGGCCATTGTGACATGTACAAGGGATATCGGGACATACAACGCCCACTGCGATATATACAAGGGATATCGCGACATTATACACTGGCTATTACAACATATACAAGGGATAAGGCCCATTGCGACATATACAAGGGATATCGCGACATATACAACGGCTATTGCAACATATACAAGGGATATCGCGACATATACAAGGGGTATCGTGATATACAAGGGATATCATGACATTCAAGGGCTATCGTGACATATACAAGGGCTATCACAACATAAATTATAGAAGGGATATCGCTACATATACAAGGGCCATCGTGATATATACAAGGGCTATCGCGACATATACAAGGGCTATTGCGAGCTGACATATACATGGGATATCGTGACATATACAAGGGCTATTGCGACATATACAAGGGCCATTGCGACATATGCATCGGATATAGGGACATACAAGGGCCATTGTGACATATACAAGGGCTATTGCAACATATACAAGGGATATCGGGACATACAAGGCCCATTGCGACATATACAAGGGATATCGTGACATATACAAGGGCCATTTCCACATATGCAACGGATATCAGGACATAGAAGGGCCATTGCGACATATACAAGGGATATCGGGACATATACAAGTGCTATCGCGACATATACAAGGGCTATCGCGACATATACAATGGATATCGCGACATATACAAGTGCTATCACGACATACAAGGGATATCACAACATTTAAGGGCTATCTCGACATATACAAGGGATATCGCGACATATACAAGGGCTATCGCGACATATACAAGGGATATCGCAACATATACAAGGAATATCGTGACATATACAAGGGCTATCGTGACATATACAATGGCTATTACAACATATACAATGGCTATTGCTACATATACAAGGGTTATCGGATATATACAATGGCTATCGCGATATATACAAGGGCTTTCGCGGCATATACAAAGGATATCGCGACAAATACAAGTAATATTGCGACATATACAAGGAATATCGCGACATATACAAGGGTTATTGCGACATATACAAGGGTTATCAGACATAAACAAGGGACATGGCTACATATACATGGGATATCGCGACATATACAAGGGATATCGTGACATATACAAGGGCTATCGCAACATATATAAGGGCTATCACGACATATACAAGGAATATTGCGACATATACAAGAGCTATCGCGACCTATACAAGGGCTATCACGACATATACAAGGAATATAATGACATATACAAGGGATATCGCAACATATACAAGTAATATTGCGACATATACAAGGGATATCATGACATATACAAGGGCCATTGTGACATGTACAAGAAATATCGGGACATACAAGGCCCATTGCGACATATACAAGGGATATCGCGACATATACAATGGCTATTGCAACATATACAAGGGATATCGTGACATATACAAGGGATATCGTGATATACAAGGGATATCATGACATTCAAGGGCTATCGCGACATATACAAGGGCTATCACAACATATACAAGGGATATCGCTACATATACAAGGGCTATCACAACACATATACAAGGGCTATCGTGACATATACAAGGGCTATCGCGACATATACAAAGGGCTATTGCGACATATACAAGGGATATCGTGACAAATACAAGGACCATTGCGATATATACAAGGGATATCGTGACATATACAAGGGCCATTGCGACATATGCAAGGGATATCGGGACATAAAAGGGCCATTGCGACATATACAAGGGCTATTGCGACATATACCAGGGATATAGGGACATATAAGGCCCATTGCGACATATACAAGGGCTATCGCGACATATACAAGGAATATCGCGACTCATACAAGGGCTATCGCGACATATACAAGGGCTATTGCAACATATACAATGGCTATCGTGACATATACTAGGGCTATCGCGACATATACAAGGGATATAATGACATATACAAAGGATATCGCGACAAATACTAGGGATATCGCGACATATACAAGGGATATTGCGACATATACAAGGGTTATCAGACATATACAAGGGTTATCAGACATATACAAGGGACATGGCTACATATACATGGGATATCGCGACATATACAAGGGATATCGTGACATATACAAGGGCTATCGCAACATATATAAGGGCTATCACGACATATACAAGGAATATCGAGACATATACAAGAGCTATCGCGACCTATACAAGGGCTATCACGACATATACAAGGGCTATCGCGACATATACAAGGAATATAATGACATATACAAGGGATATCGCAACATATACAAGTAATATCGCGACATATACAAGGAATATCGCGACATTTACAAGGGATATCATGACATATACAAGGGCCATTGTGACATGTACAAGGAATATCGGGACATACAAGGCCCATTGCGACATTTACAAGGGATATCGCGACATATACAACGGCTATTGCAACATATACAAGGGATATCGTGACATATACAAGGGATATCGTGATATACAAGGGATATCATGACATTCAAGGGCTATCGCGACATATACAAGGGCTATCACAACATATACAAGGGATATCGCTACATATACAAGGGCTATCACAACATATACAAGGGCTATCGTGACATATACAAGGGCTATCGCGACATATACAAGGGCTATTGCGACATATACAAGGGATATCGTGACAAATACAAGGACCATTGCGATATATACAAGGGATATCGTGACATATACAAGGGCCATTGCGACATATGCAATGGATATCGGGACATACAAGGGCCATTGCGACATATACAAGGGCTATTGCGACATATACAAGGGATATAGGGACATATAAGGCCCATTGCGACATATACAAGGGCTATCGCGACATATACAAGGAATATCGCGACTTATACAAGGGCTATCGCGACATATACAATGGCTATTGCAACATATACAAGGGCTATCGTGACATATACTAGGGCTATCGCGACATATACAAGGGATATAATGACATATACAAGGGATATCGCAACATATACAAAGAATATCGCGACATATACAAGGGCTATCGCAACATATACAAGGGCTGTCACGACATATACAAGGAATATGCTACATATACAAGGAATATCGTGACATATACAAGGGCTATTGCGACATGTACAAAGGCTATAGCGACAAGAGTTTAATGTTGCAAGAACTATGCTAAATAGCTAAAGGGATTACATCAGGCTTCTAGATTTGAATTCGTCCTTTATGTTGAATGGAATAGGGCGTAAAATGCTTAAGTTAACCCTGGTGTGTAACCCAGGATAGCACGTATTACTGGTGTGTAACCCAGGATAGCATGTATTACTGGTGTGTAACCCAGGATAGCACGTATTACTGTGCAAAATGAATTTCCATGCAAATAATGGGTTATTCCTTTAGGCTCATTCGTAATGTTAAGATCCTTTAGAATAGAAGATGTCATTATTTGTACATTTTAAGTCGGACACCTATATACCAAGGAAAAGGCTGATGCACCTTACCTATCTTAATAGAAGATGAGATATTGTGTTTAAATATAGAAGTGGGTGCTATTTAAATAGACTATTTACAGTGCATATGCAAATGTCACCTTAATATACTATTTACTTACTTGCTTATATGTGTTCTAACAAAGGTTAAATTCCAGTCGGGAGTTTAAAATG
This sequence comes from Cyrtodaria siliqua, assembly GCA_037043455.1. NCBI lineage: Eukaryota > Metazoa > Mollusca > Bivalvia > Adapedonta > Hiatellidae > Cyrtodaria > Cyrtodaria siliqua. The sequence continues at coordinate 87,608 of JAWPHD010001405.1, read as the reverse complement.
TTCATGAATACAATTTAAGTCAAACATACAATACTGACAGAGGTTAAACATAACAGAATATAGTTGACTAAATAAATATGAACATAGTTATATAATAGTACATGTAGGACATTCCCCAACTATATAGTACATGTAGGACATTCCCTAACTATTCACAACTGGACCTGGGCGCTGTTCAAATTTACCGAATTTCAATTTGTATTAAAAAGGAAGATGATTGCATGAGGTTTTACGTCCTGTCTCGTTAACACATGATATTGGGTTATAGTGGGACAGCAACCTCGGAGAGAGAGGAGATGAGCGATATATATTAAAACAAACTGTGTTGCTTGGGTGCGGTAGTAGTGCATGTACCAGTATTATATATTATAATGTCTAGTTATAAACATCTATATAATGAGTATCATATACATTTTACTGTATATGATGTTGATGTGGATTTACAAAAGGAAGTAACATATAAATTATACTCTCTATGCTGACGTGGAGCTATAAAGACTAAGTAACATATATAAAGTTTGTTTTAATATTGTTGTTGTTTGTGTGACAATGTTTGTGATAAAATAAATAGATCTATCATATATAATTATACTAATTGTTATATATACATTTATATAACAAATAACATTTACAGTTTTAATAATTGCTATATGGTTCATGTGAATATATATACGATAATATAATGGTTTTACCAAATATAATACACAGTTCTAATAACTGTTATGTTGATATAACTATATACAATAAGTAACATTTATTGTATACCGGTACTTTAATACATGTAAGTGTTATGTTGATATAACTATATACAATAAGTAACATATATAATGTATACTGTTAATACATGTTAGTGTTATGTTGATATAACTATATACAATAAGTAACATATATAATGTATAGTTTAATTGAATTGAATTGAATTGGATTTTATAGTCACACCAACAGCTAAGGTCATATGGCGACTTTCCAGCTTCTACTGGTGGAGGAAGATCCCAGGTGCCCCTCCGGGCAATTTTCGTGCACGGGCGGGCACCTGGGTAGAACCACCGACGTTCCGCAAGCCAGCTGGATAGCTTCCTCACATAAAGATTCCTATGCCCCTGAGGGATCGAACCTACAGAGTTGAGGGGAAGTGATTGCAAGTCAGAGACTCTTACCACTCGGCCACGGACATGTATAGTTTAAATAAATGTAATGAAGTGCAGTGGTTGATATGACTATATACATTAAGTAGCAGTTTTAGCAAGTGTAATGTTGATATGATTTGATGCAATAAGTAACATATATAACGTATAGTTTTAATAAGTGTTATGTTGATATGACTTTATGCAATAAGTAACATATATTATGTATAGTTTTAATAAGTGTTATGTTGATATGACTTTATGCAATAAATTACAATATAATGTATAGTTACGGTATTAATAAGTGTTATGTTGATATGACTTTATACAATAAATTACAATATAATGTATAGTATTAATAAGTGTTATGTTGATATAACTATATATAATAAGTAACATATATATTTAAGGTATAGTTTTAATAATCGGTATATTGATATGAATTTATACAGTCAGTAGCATATATATGTAATGTATAGTTTTAATAAGTGTTATGTTGATATAACTTACTATATGCATTATAAGTAACATATATATATATATGTAATGTATAGTTTTAGTAATTGTAGATATGACTACATACAATAAGTAACATATATATTTAATATATAGTTAATAATTATGTTGATATAACTATATACAATAAGTTATATAATGTATAATTTTAATAATTGTAGATATGACTATATACAATAAGTAACATTATATGTATGTAATGTATAGTCTTAATAAGTGTTATATTGATATGACTACAGTCAGTAACATCTATAGGTAATGTAGTTTTAATATGTTTTATGTTGATATATAATATGTATATACAAATTCAATAAGTAACATATATATTTAATGTATAGTTTTAATAATTGGTATATTGATATGGGGAATAGTATGTCAGTGCCTTTTACTATCGTTTATTAGGCCAGGCTTAGAAAACGAAAAATGGCGAGGTTCTCGACAGTAAAAGGCACTGACATTATATTCTATATATATATATATATATACAGTCAGTAACATATACTTTTAATAATTGGTAGATTGAAATGGCTATACAATAAATAACATAAACATATATTCAATGTTTTGTTTTAATAATTAGTATGTTGAATTGTTGATACGACTATATACAATAAGTAACATATATAATGTATAGTTTTAATAACAGTTCTAAATGTTGATATGACATTATATACTAACAGGGGTTTTATATTGTGAGAGAAGCACTTTATTTCAAAATTAGTAAGCCATATGCCCATGTGATCATACAATATATATATACAAAGCCTGATAATAAGTAAGAATTAGATGTTGTTATAATTGTTATGTTGTTTATGATATATACAATAAGTAACATATATACCGTACCGTTTAAATTAATACTAGATCTGCATATGCAGCTGTTCACGTTATGCTCTGTACTTCCAACATGCTATTTATAGCACGAACAATTACTAAAACTTGTCAAGGAACGGAAAATGAAATTAATCATATATGCGTTGTTCCATATTTACTCCCTGATACGTAGAACGAGTAGACATTGTACTACATAGACGACTTGCATTGCAGTATCTATGTCGTCACAGCTGGGTTGATACATAAATAATAATCTTGTCTTCAGATCATAAACATATAAAGAATGTACATTGACGATGAAAGACTGACATGAAAATATTACCTTTGCAAGAACCCTTAATGCCATGTTCAACTTCGCATGCTTTAAACTGTGCGAGTATGTCGATTATGATACAAACAAAACTTGTTTACAAATGTCATCCAAGGGATATCACTCCAACCAATTAGTTTAAGAGGTTGAGGGTAAAAGCCGGGTGATACTATTCCCCGGTTGATTTCCCGGTTACTTCCCGGTTAAAACCCGGTTGAAAAGGGGTTGCAAATGTGATGAGTGTGTTGATGTTTCAGATGTTTTAATGATATATATATATTATATATGTATTCATTTTTCCATAATCACTAAAAAAAATGTTGAGAAAAAAAAAGAAAGTAGTTTAATTAAGTGATGAATATTGGTGTTTTTTCACGATAATTTGACTGGTTTTGGCAATTCCCGGTTCAGTTTCTGAGACATTTAAAGGATAACAATGCCTTAATAATTCATAATTTATTGTTTTATTTCATAATATATGGTATTATTAACACATAACAATAATAAAAATGAAAATAAAACAGAAAATAAACGTTTTATTGCTTCGTTTCCAACACCCGTATTTCGTGTAAGGAAAGCCGTAGAGGTATGAAAGCACCAATTATTTTCCCCATAGACACCAATGTTAAAGTGTCACATATTAATGATTTGCTGCAAATTCAACTCAAGTATGGATAATGCAGCAGTGTAATGTTCATATAGAAAACTATTTTTCCACTTGAAAAATCACCAGAAAACGTGGGGTCACAAGACATGTAAGAAAGTTCTTGTTTGTTTACTAAACAGGTCAAGGGTACAGCTGTTTTTATTGATCGACTGTTTTCATTGCTCACAAAGTGTAAGCATAGAGTCGGAATTTCGAAAATGTTCATCAGTGATCCAGTAAAACCTATTAATACGCTTCTTATACATATAACCACAAAATCGAATAGAAATGGGCAGTTTTCCCCTACTTATAATGCCCATTTCCATCGAAAAAGGAGGGATTACTTTTTATTATAGGAACTACATTCGACTACACCTCGGAAGTTTACATGTAATTGGTGGTGGTAAACCTAGAAATTACAGGTGAAGCGTTATTTCTGCACGTCGTGAGAAACAGATTTTTAAGACCTTATTTCCGATGATGTATTAATTATATTGTATTATTTCAATTTTACAGCTTGAATGCTTTACAAGTGACGGCGTAATTAAAAGCGGAAGCTTAAAACATCCTTTTCAAGTCTTGATCAAAATTATTTTATTTTTTAAATGTAAACAAAATAACGACCGTACAGTAATTAACATGGTAACACGGTATAGTCATTGAATAGAATGTGTGAACATGTTATTTTCGGTTTGTTTTAATTTTAGAAATTAATTTAGAAAAGTCCCTCCCATTTCAACACCATAAAGAAAATACACATATAAATCTTCAAATATAGAAATGGTTTTCATATGAACAGATTACATATTCCATATATAACAAGTTACATATTCTAGTTTAAAATTGCGTTAGTGTTAATTGTATTAAGTGCTGTAGTTTAAAATGGCTCCTAAGACTTTGATTATAGGACATAGTCAAGTGCGTTATTTTCATCAATATGTCGAAGATGACGTTCAGTGTTTGTGTTTTCCTGGATCTAAAGTTGAACATTTGTTGGAATTACCAAACGTACAAGAGCTGATTCCTAAAGTTTCGGTAAGTTTCCGTGTTTTATATTTTATGATATTCTTATTAATAAGACCTTAAAGATTGCCGCGTGTCACTGCTTCATTAACAGCTTCATTTAACTAGAGATTACAATGTACACGTGTCAACCGTAAAGGGATTAAATCATTTGTTGCTGTATATTACTATTTTTTAATAAATATATATTTTTGTTATCTTTTTTACTCGATCTATATATTTCAATACATTTGATTAAAGAATAGTCCTTTCTATGATTTATTATGATATTCCTATTAATAAGACATTAAATATTTAAGATTGCCGCGTGTCCCTGCTACATTAACAGCTTCATTTAACTAGAGATAACAATGTACACGTGTCAATCGTAAAGGGATTAAATCATTTGTTGCTGTATATTACTATTTTTTAATAAATATATATTTTTGTTATCTTTTTTACTCGATCTATATATTTCAATACATTTGATTAAAGAATAGTCCTTTCTATGATTTATTATGATATTCCTATTAATAAGACATTAAATATTTAAGATTGCCGCGTGTCCCTGCTACATTAACAGCTTCATTTAACTAGAGATTACAATGTACACGTGTCAACCGTAAAGGGATTAAATCATTTGTTGCTGTACATTACTATTTTTTAATAAATATATATTTTTGTCATTTTTTTTACTCGATCTATATATTTCAATACATTTGATCAAAGAATAGTCCTTTCTATGATTTATTATGATATTCCTATTAATAAGACATTAAATATTTAAGATTGCCGCGTGTCCCTGCTACATTAACAGCTTCATTTACAACGTGTCAACCGATAAGTGTGTCTATTATTACCAGTTCGATTACCGTAATGGGATTAAATGATTTTGCTGTATATTGTAAAGGACAATTCGCACCTTTAGACAGGGCGGAATACACATGTATAATCATTGTGCTTTGACACTTCGTTATTCCATGTACATTATATATTTTTTCAGACTGTTGTGGTCCACACAGGCATCAACAATTTGCCAGCGGACGACGCATCTAGTCTCCTGTTGAAGTTCCAGACGTTATTTAATGACATTCTGGAGCTAAATCCAAAGTAAGAAATCTCTCTCTCTCTCTCTCTCTCTCTCTCCCTATTTCTCTCTCTATGATAGGTTTTATAGTCTGTTATTTTATGGCTCTGCTACAATGACATTGTATAATATTCGTTCAGTACGAAATCAATCAATCAATCAATCAATCAAACAATCAATCAATCAATCAATCAATCAATCAATCAATCACATTTAGATATTATTTCAAATTATTTGTAACATATATAATATGTAATAATATTAAAAATACATTTCTACTTACATTTCTACTTACAGCGTACGTGTCCTTATGTCGGAAATAACGCCACGTGCAAAGACGAAGTTTCATGGGGATAACAGACTGTCCGATACTACTCTGGTGAATATAAATTCTGTGGCCATTGAAGTTAACAGAGGACTATCAAAAGTTCACCTCTACGAGAGAAAATTCGGACTCATCAGCCATCGTGATTTTTATGAAGGTGGTGCAATAAACAGGGACATGTTGTCGGCCGATGGGCTACACCTGAGCAGTGAAGGAACCAATATGGTGACAGACAACATCCTGGATGCTATTTATTTCTCATCAGCAGTACAGACAGACGTTGGCATACCGCCATTGCCAGACATATATCCAGAACAGGTAGTTCCTTTGACGGAAGAAGAGTGGCCGTCACTGCCACCGCCATCTGAACATTATGCACCAACAGAACTAAGCTCTCTGTCTACACTTACACAATCACACACTTTTAGAGCGGTAAAAACACAGAAAGAGACTATTAGAAAGCATGTGCCATCCCGTCAGCATTTCAAAACCACTAAATCTACAAAGCACCGAAAACTAACAGTGAAACAGTCAGTGAAACAGTCAGTAAATACACCATCTCGCACAATAGACTTCTCAACACGCACTTCTTCAACTAAAATTTCAACAGACATTCTTCTGACAAATAGATTTACATCTCTACACATATTCGATACACATGAAGTTGTCAGTGACTTTCACATAGAAACACCATCACAAATGTATAGCTACATATCTGAAGTCTTGCTACACTTTACAATTTTGAGTTTAAATAATATGTGTTGTTTTACATACTGATAATATCTATGTAGATCTATCTAGTTTTCTTGAATCTATAGTGTACTGTTTCTCACGACGTGCAGAAATAACGCTTCACCTGTAATTTCTACGGCTTTCCTTACACGAAATACGGGTGTTGGAAATGAAGCAATAAAACGTTTATTTTCTGTTTTATTTTCATTTTTATTATTGTTATGTGTTAATAATACCATATATTATGAAATAAAACAATAAATTATGAATTATTAAGGCATTGTTATCCTTTAAATGTCTCAGAAACTGAACCGGGAATTGCCAAAACCAGTCAAATTATCGTGAAAAAACACCAATATTCATCACTTAATTAAACTACTCTCTTTTTTTTTCTCAACATTTTTTTTAGTGATTATGGAAAAATGAATACATATATAATATATATATATCATTAAAACATCTGAAACATCAACACACTCATCACATTTGCAACCCCTTTTCAACCGGGTTTTAACCGGGAAGTAACCGGGAAATCGACCGGGGAATAGTATCACCCGTAAAAGCCGTACCATAGTTCTGGTACGAAAATATAGTTATGAAGACAATGATGACAGTGGTCAGTTTATTTAAATCATTTATGATAAACCTTATCGTAAATCTTAAATTAAATATACTGGACAAAATTCCTAATTACTCGAGTTTGTATATTAACCTTGTTTTAAATATATTTTAGAACAACTGTGTGAAAAGTATTTTGTGGTCCAGTGGTAGAGCGCCGAACTCCAGATCGAGAGGTCGTGGGTTCGATCCTCGCCGCGGCCACGTTATTTATCCTTGAGCAAGATAATTAATCCACATTGCTTAGTACTAGTTCTACCCAGGAAGCCATCGAGAGTGATTAATCTAAGTTGCAAAAACTTGTTTCGCAATCGATATAAAATAAATATGTTTAAACTAAACTAAAAGTATTTTGTTTCGACCAATAGTTTGTAAAATATTGATTTTTTGTTTAAATTGTCACATCTTTTGAGAGTTTCCCTCCGTTTATATGTACTCTGGCGGTATTTTACTTGTACCATGCAGATGCCATAACTAACTCAAGTCAAGAGTCAAAACACGAGAACACTGTTCATGAATTTTTATTAATATGAAGGTGTAGATTCCTGACAATGAATATATGTAATGTTCCGTCCAGATAACCCGAAAGAAACGAATGAATCTGAAATTAACAAATAAAGTATTCTAAATACTTTGTTACAACTATTATAAATCACTTTATAATAATATTTAGAATATATACATATATATTATCATGAACCTATAAACATATAATAATAAAAAGTAAGTAATCACAGTTTTACATATTTCTCTAAGAATAGTAAGATTTCTCTCTGTGCGTGGTGGATTTTATAACATATAAAATAAAGCTTAATATCTTACTGATGAATACATAGATTTATATGACAATATTCAATTGTTTATAAAAAATAACAACTTACAATATTTATGGAATAATATTCCTCTCTCCTGGTTCTCTGGCTGCTCTCTCACACTCATCTGGTGATGTTAGAAACGTGCTGAAATCCAAACCACCTGATATTCATGCATTTGTTAAACAGAAAAGTATGACAGATCTGTGGAACGTTCAAACCCGAACACAACCGCCATATTTGAAAACACGACCGAAAACAAATTCCAGAAATGCAACATTTCAAAAGCATCTCAAACCACGCGAAATACCACTCGACACACAGCACAGCACTCACCTAATGATGATTCCATTTCAATAGTTTAACCATTAGACTATTCAAAGAATTGTAATATCTTTGAAACTGAAGAGAAAACTTCCTCTCTCTGTGAAAGAATAAAATTGACTGCCAGGATGAACGCAAACAACCAATGAGAACACAGTAATTTCCCGCCTAATAAAACAACTCACTCAGATCAAGGGAGACAACAACATCAAGAGAATGGAACCAAAAACTGACAAATTACTTTCCCTTGAAACCTATAAACAAGCAATAATTGTAATAAAATGATTGAAACAATATTAAAAGCATTTTAAACAAAAATGACCCGGTTACATATATATAAACATGAAATGCCTAATAATAGAACACATAACATGAATCGAAGACCGCGTAAACCTATAAACTTCTTAAAATTGGTATGAACAAATAAGTTCGGCCCATTTATTTCAGACGTTCCGTTTATAATAAAATGAAGCATGGATAATCCTAAATTAACTCCCTTTTAATTGAATAGCGTTTGAAATTCAAGTAACTGTAATTCAGCGTTAACATTAAATATTTCAAAATTTTCTTTTGCAAACGTTCAAAGTGCTTAACACAATCCTATGTAATCAGAGCAGACGATTTAAACTTGTTATTTTGCAGTTCAGCCGTATCTCTCTCTAATCAAGCGTGAAATACACAAAACAATGACAATATTACTGACATTATTCTTACTCTCATTTGCAACGGTTATAAAACATTACAAAACATTACATAATGCTCATCATTTAGTGTACCATTTTCTAATATCATATACAATGATATAATATTATTTAATATTATAATCTTTACAAAAACAGTGTTTGAGTTGTAAATTAAAGGGGTTGATGCACTATTTTCAAACAAGGTTTATTTTAAAGGGCTCTGAAAAACTTGAAAAAGCTGAAAGAATTATCAAAATGCCTGGAAATATGACCTATTGAAAATGTGCAAAGAAACATAACTGGAGGAAGCCATCTTTGAAAGATGACGTCATCGTGCCGTTTTACTACCATATATGGCATATTGACAACGTATCGTTTAAAGCGAAGAAAATCACTGCAAATGAAAAATAAGCATACAATTTATACATTTTACATCTGTATATTTATTTTTAATCAATTTTCAGTGATTTTCTTTGCTTTAAAGACACATTTCGAGCCTATTGTATTGGGGGGGGGGGGGGGGGGGGAGAATTTCTATAGGTTACTGTAAAAAAGAGTTTATAATAATGTAGTAAAAATTATAACCGTTTTGCATTTTATGTGAACTTGTATATATGTTAAAACAACTATGTATAGATGGATTTTCTTAAAAGACCCGTGTTAACAATTAATAGTTTTTTGTATTTTTAGCACAATATACTCTATTATCAGTTACTTCTCTGCCATGTTTTAGTAAATCTCAAATACAAGAAACTCATCGGGACTTTAAAATTCAAATATCGTTGTCATCTGTCATTGTTTTTGATCACCTGAGCCGAAGGCTCAATGTGATGTTTTGGAATCACTCTTCGTCCGTCGTCCGTCCGTTGTCTGTCTGTCGTCGTCGTTCTGACGACTTTTACTCAGAAAACGCTTGTCGGAATTCAACCAAATCTTATATGAATTCATTAAACTGGATTTTATAGTTGCACCAACAGCTAAGGTCATTTGCCGACATTCCAGCTTTTTTCAAAAAAGGGAGATAATTAAAAAAAGTAGTGAAGCTAGAGTTATGGTTCCTATGAACTGCACTCCGTCTCATTGTCCTAATCATTCACACGAACTTTAATCAAGCATACTTTTTGAGTTATGCTTCGGACAAAAAGTGTGACGTACGGACGCACACACGGACGGACAGAAAAAGCAGCGACTTTATGCTCCACCATAACAAACAATCTAGTGTTTTTAGTTACAATATATTTTATATCAAAAACTAAGGTAATAGTAAATGAAAATAAAAAAACTGTGATGGGGCCTCAATATAATGTCTCTGTCGTAATAAGTCAGCGAGAAGTAAGCAGTTAAAAAGCATGCTATCCATGATTTTTCAACGACTACATTCAGTTGGGAAATGTGTCTTTAAGGACATATTTCGAGCCTATTGTATTTGGGGGGTGGTGGGGGTGGGGAGGGGGGGGGGGGAGAATTTCTATAGGTAACTGTAAATCACTGTTAGCCATACAATTTCATGAGCAGATTATGAGACCCACCCAATAAAGCATTTGTGACCAGTACACATAATAACACATTAAAGATGTTGTATATTTATTGTGTTGTGCTCTGATTTTTGGTCTAAAAACAATTAAGAAATACCAGAAAAGTTTTGTATTCAAAAGCTAAATTATAAACATATATTTCTTCACTAAAGTAAATTACAAAGTGTTGTTAAGCTATTCTTACCCTCAATATAGCAATTTTATACAAATAAAAAACTAAGAGCGGGCCTCAATTTATATACCTGAGTTGATCAGCCATGAAGCGTGCTGGCTGTAAATATTCAAGCTTCCCATGCTTTTTCAATGACCAAGTAGCGTTGGAAAATGTGTCCTTAAAAGACATTTTGTCAATATGCCATATATGGTAAAAAGGCGCGATGACGTCATCGTTCAAAGATGACAGCCTCCATTTATGTTCTTAGCAAACTTTCAATAGGTCATATTTCCTTTGTTTTTCATGATATTTTGATAATTCTTTCAGCTTTTTCAAGCTTTTCAGAGCCCTTTTAAATAAATCGTGTTTGAAAATAGTGCACCAACCCCTTTAATTTATAAAGGGATACACAGATAATAAATAAATAAATGAAATCAGTAACGTACATCCTTTATTACAACAACTATCATAAGAATAAGCTTTACGTAAATAAATATACATATATTAAATCGACACTTCACATAGACGAATAGATGTAACTAAATATCCCTTTATCAATCTCTACACAGAGTTGTCGTTCCTTGCATAATATGGCCAATGTAATGGCCTCTGGGAGAGATTGATCCCTTTATATGTAGTGTTATTTTAAAGGGAATGTAGCGACACAGCCAATCCATCTTTATTATTAAGAGTTCTGAAAATCTTTAATAAGGGTGAAAGAATTGATAAACAAAGAAGATATGATCATTTGAAGTTTCTGTTGAAACATATATTGAAGCGGCCATTTTGAGAGCTATGACATCACGGTTCTAAATGACCATATATATATGGAATATTTATAACTTTGAAAAATTACACATTTATAGGGGGAAATGACAGCAATTGCATGAAAAATATGTAATACTCAAAGGCAATAATATGCTTTATATGACCAGTAAAAACATTTGCATTCATTTGCAATGATTTTCTTCGCTTTAAACGCTTTAAACGATATTTAGCAATATTCCATATATGGTAATATGGAACTATGACGTCATAGTTCTAAAATGGCGGCTCCCATATCTGTTTTAGAACAACCTTTAAATGGTCATATCTTTTTTGTTTATCATCCGATTTTGATAATTCTTTCACCTTTTTCCAAGTTTTCCAGAACTCTCAATAATAGAGCTTGTTTGGCTGTGTCGCTACATTCCCTTTAAAGGTAACACATCATTCTGTTTGTAAATGTACCTATAATTATCAGAATGTATGGTATACGGTACAATATGACCTAAGGCTTTACCCCACAAATACTGTGCTAATACATTAAATGTTTGATTTACTATTTTATTGTGTGTGTGTGTGTGTGTGTGTGTGTGTGTGTGTGTGAGAGAGAGGTACGGTAAAGTACGGCTTTTACCTCCAACCGGTTTTATAAGATTGCACCGTAAACAAATGAGAAGTTGAGATTTATAAGCTATTAGAGGCAAACTCCCCGCAGTGGTTACTTCCCCTTACTGTTACCGTTACCTGCCCGGGGGTTGATTAGAGGGTCATAGGGATATGGATTATCTAAGGGGATTTCGATTATGTTCAATAAATTATTGTCCCCGCGCTTTGGGGAATGTTGTTAACGCTTCCGTTTGTCCGTCCGTCGTCTGTCCGTTGCCATTTCTCCGCCGTAACCATACTGAAAGGAATCCGACCGATTCGCATACTTTGTAATTTTTTTGTTTAAACCAGAGGAATTCAACTAAACCTAATGTATGACTCCCTTACATAATAACGGCAAGAGCAACATTATCTTCGGCTCCGCACCGAGGGACCCTCAGTGGGGTCAAAATGTCAAATACACTAGAAAATAAACGAAAGTCTCATGTTCTCATATGTTTGCACATAATTTGATATATATACTCGTCTATGAAAGCAGATATTAAAATGGTCGAACATCCACAGTCAACCAAAAACACGCACAGAATTCAGAAACAAACATTAATTACAACGATGAGTAAAAGACAAGGAAAGACATCACAAACATAAAATGGCTGACAATAGGGCTACCGCCATGGAACGGTCAGTGGCAAAAAAAGGCCGCTGGTGGTTTAAACCAGGGCCTTGGTGCACCAAACCTTACTCTTACCCTTTTGTCATCCAAATAAAACGGAAAAAACAACTTATCTACCGATTTCATTATTTCAAACTCAGATGTCTGCCCAGGGGCGGGTGAGGTCAATATTAGTTTGTTTTTAATTATGTCTGAAGTCTAAAATGAAACATTAATGCTGAGCACTGTATACTTGGGGGCCCGCAGGTAGGGGTGTCAAAAGTATAAAATACACTAAAACAATGCAATTACACTGTCATTTTTCATTATTATAGTTCTCATAACTTGGTATAATGTATACTCGATCGTCCTTGAAAGACAAAAAACAAAACAAACGATTTTATTATTTCAAACTCAGACGTCTGCCCAGCAGTTGGGGTTGGGGAGCTTATGTTTTTTTTAAATAATGTTACGATGATGGGATTACAATTTAAACGTTTTTCCTCCTACGTCACCCGTGGGGCCCGGCGGAGAGGGCATTAAAAAAAAATGAAAGATAGCATTCACAGAACAAATTCTACAAAAAAAAAAAAAAAAAAAAATCGCATTCAAAACAACAACAATTACAACGATACATAGACGCAGAGTATGCGAGACAACAAACATAAAACATGTCGACAATAGGGGTACCTCCCTGGAACGGTCAATGGCAAAATGCATCTCATGGTTTAAACCAGGTTCTAAGGTGCATCAAACCTCATTCTTACCCTATTGTCGTCCCAGTTCAACGGGGCAGTTTAAATAAAGTAAAGAAAGGCAGTGTAAATAAAGAAATCAGCATTAATTAAAACACAAAGATGATCATGTATATATGAATATAAAACGACAGTCTAGAAAGCCACAAAGCAAATACTCATTTACTTGACAAAGTCAGAACAACGCTTATAACGGAATAGGAAAATGGGGAAATATGTCCTATATAAACCACAGCATGGCACCGTAGGTCCTGTATGGGGAAATATGTCCTATATAAACCACAGCATGGCACCGTAGGTCCTGTATCGCAAACTAAATCAAATGAGCCAATCAAATAGCTCAAACAATGTGTATCGTCTTACGTTGGAGTAAATTAATAGTATAACTAGCCTCACGGAACCCTAACATGATGTGGGTTTCCAGTGCTTATATGCGTTTAGCGCAGAAACCTACCATTTTTGTAAACATTCAATAGACATGTAAGTTTGAAGATGGCTTCATGGAGTAGGTGCATATAGCATAAGGGGTGTCCGTCCCTTCGAACGTGCGGACGTAGTCTATCACGATTTCGCGCCCGATCATTTCCTTAAACGTTGTTCTAAAACTGTTAACAAATCTTAACTCCGCCGAAGTTTATGAAGGTAGGACATTATCCCTCCAGTGAAATATTCAGTAAGTTATGTGAAATATTCATCCAATAAAGTAAAGCATCCTGTATAATTTCGAAACATCCCGTGGAAAACTGTGGATAACAACTTTTATTATTGTAACACTCATCAGGGTGCTTATATATTTATATATATATATATTATATATATAAGAACCCTGCACTGATCTACTTTTACAATATAACTAAGAAATCTACTACGACAAGGAGTATCACAACCTGACTTGTCTATGGTAACGTGATGTACACACATCGTAAGATCCTTGGTCACTTTCATCACAGACGTAATTATCTGTAAGATTATTATTGTAAATCAATTATATCAATATTGAATATTAAATACTTACATATACAATGTTTATAAGCAGAATGGGCCATTGGACAGCAATCAACTGTTAGTGTTTTTTTTGTGTTTGGGTTTGTGTTCTTTGTGTGCGTTTTGTGTGTGTTTTGTGTTTGTTATTTTGCTTTAACTGATTTTTTTTTCTTCCTGAAATCGTCTGTTCCCTACCTCGACCGTACAATACATGTATCTTTTTTTTTTTATTGTATCATATGAATAGTGCATTTAAGTGTAAATATATGTAAGGTGTGGTAAGGGATGGTCCTCCCTGACCCTTGCTCACCTATTTACCCCAGCTTTTTTAAACTTGTTAGAACTTTTATCAAAAGAGGTCACATGCCTCTATCAATGAATTGACAAAAAAACTTTAACCTCCGTTATCTATATAAAGGTAAATAAAGGTAAATGAGGGTAAATAAAGGTAAAGGAGGGTAAATAAAGGTAAAGGAACGTTAATGACTGTTGTTAATTCATTGATTGTTTGTTCGTATGGCGTTTTCCGTCATTTTCAACACAGGTAAGGTTACATATTATGGTCGATTTTTTGTTTTGGGTTGGAGGCAGACCACCCACTTTTCCTGGGTAGAACAAGTACTGTACACCTCCTGTCATCCGTAAGAATCGACACTTCCTCACTTACAAGTCGAGCTCCCAGTGGGATTCGAACCCGCAGCGGTGAAAGGCGAAGGTTTACAACGTTAACCATTCGGCAACGGAGACACTTAATTCATTGATAGAGACCTGGGACTAAAATAGAGTCCTGATAGTTTTTCTTGCATGGTGTTTTACGTCATTTTCAACACATGTCAGATTATATATGACGGTCGATGTTTATCTCTACTGATCAAAGATTTTGTAGCGACTACTCCTCTGCATTTTCACGAAACTTCACAGGAATGTTGCTCTTTATGTCTAGTTGATTCTAGCAAAATTTCAGGTCGGCCGGATATTCAAGATGGCTGCCACGGCTAAAAATAGATTTTTAAAAAAAAAGTTTGTAATGACTAGAATGATCAGCATGACAAGATGTTGGTCCTTGTCGAACATCATTTTGATTCGACATTAAATATGGCTGTCAGTGGCCATCTTTTTTACATACAGTTATATAGTAAAAACTTGTAGCGACCAGATCTACTCCTCTGAAACTACTTGCCGGATTTTCATGAAACTTCGCAGGAATATTGCTCTTGATATCCAGTTGATCCTTGCACAATTTCAAGTCAGTCGGAAATTCGAGATGGCCGACACAGCTAAAAATAGATTTTGAAAAACAAGTTTGTAATGACTACTTCTTGAAAACTGTAAGTGATATTGATATAGGAATTTCTCTGAGGCCCTCCCAGGGGGGTCCCTGTTCCCTGAAAATATGACCCAATGTTCCCTTGTTCCAAAGATATTTTGCTTTGTTCCCCAAAAATATTTTTCTAATGTTCCCTTGTCCCCTAAAAATATTACCAATAAAGACAATTATAATAATGTTCCCTTGTTCCCCAAAAATAAATGGCCATGTTCCCTTGTTCCCCAAAATCCTGGGAGACCCTCTTGAAGCTCTTCTCTAAAATGATCAGCATGACATGATTTTGGTCCTTATTGAAAACTATTTGATTCGACATTAAACAGGAATGCTGATCTAGCTATCAAAACCTATGGTCATGCACCTCTTGTACCACCACTTTTCCTGGGCAGAACCAGGGACTAAACGGGTCCTGGTAGAACCAGTAGCCTACGTTAGTAGTGTGCACCTCACGCCATCCGTAAGACATATATGTCTGTGAAAGAGGTTTAGCGGTTTACTCAATTATTCCTCCTGAGGATCTACAATCCCTGTTCCACAGACATATTAATAGTGATTATTCCCATAGTAAATCAAGATTTTTTTTTATTTTTATATTTTTTTATAAATTCTTGAGTACATTCAATACTAGATTATCATCTTCTTTTTCTTTAAAACCAATATGCTGGTCTTCACGGTGATTGTATTATCAGGGACTTTGTTGGAAAGCCATTACTCAGCCTTCTGTTTTTGCTGCTTATCTAATACGTCTTAAGCTTCCACGTTGTATACCCCGATGTCCACATCATCCGGTTATCTGCAAGATTGTCTAGTTTCGATTTCAAGTGCAGTCGGAGTTACTTCCCTTGTTTTATGGTTCAGAAAATTCATCCGCTGTAAAAAATATTCCATTCTTTCGATTACAATATATATTATACAGTGAATTTTGGGTAATATATCTAATATTTCTTAAATTATACATTAACAATAAAATATATGTATTTTCATGTTTTATAGTAAGGGAAAATGACTTGAATCATCTGATAATCCTGTTTTCTTATCAACATAATTCCTACGCTACAAACGTTAATTGGTGTGTTGTTCGGTTCAAAAACACACATAAAACAGGAACTGTCAACATTCGACGTTAAGAATTTCGCTGATAAATACGAAGAATCAAATTTCAACACTCGTTATGGCACAGAAGCGTCTTACAAAGGTAAGTTAGAACATTCTGTAATGTTTATAATATCTATAGATGATTAATTTCTTTCTGGGTCAGCTGTGTCACAGTTGGACAATGACGACTGAGAAATAATTGTGTTTCAACTTGATGACATAATAAATAATTACCTGATACTAGGCTAGACAAAGACCTAATAAATTAATGTGGTATCTAGATTTTTCAGGTAATGTAAGTTGGCATTGATGATTGGATAGGCTATAGACCAGACATCTGCCAGTTTATCTTCATAGTAATCCATATAGACCAGACATCTGCCAGTTTATCTTCATACTGTTCATAGTAATCCCAGCCTTCTCTGACCGTAAAAAAATTATGGAAATTATGTTGTTTTACTTCCACTTGTGTGTGATTGAACTATTTAATTACTACAACTTCATTTTCTGTGTAAACTACTAACCTTGTAATGACCGAGTTTTCTCGAAGTTGGTGACTATAATTGTGTTGCGGAGGATAGCGCAGTGAAGTTTAAAAACGCCGTTACACTGTACAGTTGAAAAAACAAAAAACAATCCGATAGTAAGCAGAAATGGTTTTCAGCCCGGTCTTAAATTATATCTATCGCTAGAGATGGGACTGTCGACATGTTCTGGAAGCTGGTTCCATAGCATTATTTAATGTACTTGGGAAGAAAGTCACCTGGTATACATATAATTTAGTACTGACGAGTGTGGTCGGAAGCCTCAAACAGTTACCTCTTGCGATGTTGACATGTAAATATGGATGTTGTGGTATAGCAGTTAGGCTGTTAATAAGAGTTAACAAGGGCATAACAACTTTGGTGTATTTCCTTCATTGTTGCAGACTCCTCCACTGGATGTTGGTGTGCATTGCTAACATGCTATTGGTGCGTCTGTCGTCACTGGTCACATTGTTTGTGTGTGTAGTTTTATAAACAGGACTTCAGTAGACACTGGATAGTAAAGCCACTGCATCTAAAACTTACTCGCCTCTCACTGTCCAGACTCTATTATGCCCATCTCTTTAAGATACCTTATCAAGCTTGTTGGTGGAGGGACTATAAACCTTAGAACTACACACACACACACTGATGTCGGTTCGAATCACACTGAAAGCTCGACTTGTTTCAAGCGAGAAAGTGTTGATTCTTACAGTTGGCGGGAGGTATACAGTATACTGGTTTTAGACTACCCAGGAAAAACAGGGTGGTACATCTGCCTCTGCCATAAAAATATCACCCCTCATTTAATTATGGCCTAACATTTGCTAAAAATGACGTAAACTCTTTTAAACGCCATTCAAACAAACAAATATACCAATAAACAGTCTGCCATAGTCTACTTGCTCTTCTTCTGGATAAAACAAGATGCAGAAAAAACTTGACAGGAACAGAAGGCAATAATTATACAAAATTCTTCTAGTTTTGAGATATAGCATTAGCAACTCCAGAAAAGAGTTGATTGTATGGTTATTAGCTTCTAGGCGTTAGCACATTTTGTGTAAAACATATACAAATGCTAGTAGTAGGCTGTAGCCAACATAGCCAGTGACTATTAAATCTTCTGCAAGTATATAAAAAAAGAAATGTGTTTTTTGCGTTTTGTTATTGCACCTTTAAGTTACAGTAATTAATTAATGTGTTCCTATTTTACAGGAGTTAAAAGACATAAATAATGATCCCCCACCAGGGTGCTCTGCCGGTCCGGATAATGACAGTGACCGTAAGTATTGTAATCCAAAACAAGGAAGCCACACCCAACAAAAATAAGTGTGTCTCCACTTAGGCTTGACTGGACCTACTTATTGGCACTGAGACTCTACATATTTTCGGTTCAAAAATAAATAATTAGATTATATATAGATGAATGAATGAGTGAATGAGTGGTGTTTTAAGGCACGCGACACAAATTGGTGATATTGTGTGTGAAAACTTAGAATAGAATATAGAATAGAATATTTTATTGTCGTAGTATTCATAACAATGTGAACAAACAGGAAATCAAATCATGATAGCAATTAAGATAACGTAGGGATAACATACAAGTAAAAACAGCAGATTTTAATGTATCATTTTAATGATACCTCAAGTTATTGAGGGCCTGCGCATGACACTCCAACTTGACTTGATGTACATATAGGTATAAACATGTCTTGCACCGACCCTCCATATCTCATTCTGGGTAGTGTGCATTTGCGATCATGCATGCTACACATCCAGACATATAAATATAAAGATAGAGGACCATTTTTGCATTCAAAGCACATTAATGCATGAAAAAGTTCGTAATTGATGGTATTTCGATTAAATGTTTGAAATGTTCGGGCTGTAAAAGTGTGGTGTCATAGTACTTCGGATGGTACATAATTTCGGATTTTTTTATTTTTTTTACATAATCGAATAAGAACAACCTGTCCTTTACCAAAAACATGTTGGTGGAAACAAAAACAATATATAGATGAATAAATACATGATACATGAAGTAGATTTCTATTCATTATTTAATCCATCATTCTTTCTTTTATCAATGTGTAAGGAGTTCCTGGAATCTTACTTTAAATGAATTTTAGTCTGGGCTCCTAGTCCTACTTCTTTCACTTGGAGAAAGTGGTGACAGAAAGAAAAAATATAGCCAGAGGATATAGTCTAATAGTCTAATAAAACCTGATTGAAAATTTGGCTCTTACCGACTGACCAAATTTTCTTACGCATTAAAGTTGGCTATTATTTTCTTATCTAAAAAATGTGTGGCTATTAACTTAAAATAGCCACTGAGTGTGAGTCACTGTATACACACACACACACATACATACTATTGTTTGAGTCTTTTTTCTGAAAGGGAACGATCTTACTTAGCCATGTACCATTCAATTAACAGCAGCATATTGTACATACAATATATAGCCCGTGTCCTCGTTTCTTTTTCCTTTCAGTATATAAATACATGCTATATTAACCTTTATATTTATTATTTCAGTGTTCAGATGGTCTGCATCAATTTCAGGGCCGGTAAGTACATTTAGAATTGCTCTGTGTTGAGTTATTTATTCTTTCATAGATAAGTGTTGCTGGTGTTTTAAAGGGACACTCGGCAATCTTAATTTTATAAAAACTCAAGGAGTCTCGTTAGTTTTTCTACATAACTGTGGCATTTGTTAAATCATTAATATTAATTGTAACAATAGTATAAAAGCAAACTGTTTTTTGTATATTATTGACTTCTGATTATATTGCACTGTACCTGATACTGTCCCCTACACGCTGCGCCGACACTAAGCACATCAAGTGTGCAGGATCCAAACGGTATTGTTTATGTAAACACAAGAGTTAAAAAGTCGGCGTGCCTTTTAAATGAAGCGTACATTTCTAATCAGTTGTTTCTAATAACGGCTGGGAAGATGGGGGGATTTCATGAAAATTTGATGGTAATATTATACACAAATATTTGACACGACGTCTCTATCTCTCCGTTAAGGTAAACAATAAGCATATATTGACTTTAATTTAATGATATGCAAACAGATTTAAAGTTGAAAATATATTGGATAAATAAATCGCTAAGCTTAATAAGTTATTTCAATGCATGGTGGAAACTTCAAAATTGCCGTGTGTCCCTTTAAAGTACATGATAGCGTGTTTGGTTAATAGTTGATTGACAAATACTGGTGGAGGATTAATTTTCCCATGATGAAACTCTGTAGACAAGGTATAGAGCAGATCTCTCTGTTAACTATCGGAGACAGCATATCTGTCTTAAAGGGACTGAAGGTGTCCTGGAGGAATTTTTGTGTCCATCCAAATATGAAACAATTTCTCATAATGTGTAAACGTCGATTTTATATTAAATTGGCATACATGTTCACTAAACTATGTCCCTTGATCCACCTAATTTAGTTATTGTCTGGGGAATGTTTGGTAAAGAAAACTCTATGGCTCTGCCAATCTCTGTATTATATATATATAGTCGTGCCTTGCATTCAGCTACAAAATCTGAGCAAATTCCAAGAACTTTCGAAAACGATCATGGCATGAAAATTCCATTTGTCCGCTCACCATGACGGATGATCATTGATGCAGAACAAGTAGAAAATCCGAAATATTCTGTAACAGTTTATCAGTTTGACCATTTAATTATTACTTAGGAGGAGTAACTCAGAAACAAATTACTGGGTGACACTCATTTGTTACCGACTCGGCTAAAGCCGCTTTATATGAAAGGTTTAATTTAAAAAAAGAGAAGATATTATGCGATAATTTAGTAAATAAACACTTAATTTTACTCATAATTATATTCTTACGGATGGCGGGAGGTGTACAGTACTGGTTCTACCCAGGAAAAGTGGGTGGTATGCCTCCACCACAGAAAATCGACCGTCATGTATAATCTTACGTGTTGAAAGTGACGAAACACCATACAAACAAACATAATATTATTGCGGGAGAATGAAGTCTATACTTTGGCGTATCACTCGTGTCACTCTGCTGTTAAAACATTCAAAATGCACTCCACCTGACCATTATGTCACCCATAGGGTTACAGTATAGTGTCTGTTCTTACCAAAACTTTCCAAAATCTCATAGCTCTTAAAGGGACAATGTCCGTAACTTTAAGCTTACAAAACACACACTAATTACGTTCACAAACATTACAAAGTCCAGACTCTATTGTGCCCATCACGTCAGGTATACCTTGACGTGTTCCTTGGCGGACGGACTATAAACCTTAGAATTACACACACACACTTCACAAACATTACACAAAATATACTTTTGAATATTTACTAATTAAAAGCAAGATTGACTGAATTTAATCGCGGTACAAAAAAAGAAGTCCAAACGAAAATTACACTAGTAGTGTGCATGCAATAGTCGACGTCGCTCCTAACTGAGCTAAGTCCGACAGTTATTTGGTTATACTCAATATCTGCTTACTTAAGGACAGTGTCTCTTTAAGTCTATGTGACATAAATACACTAAAAAATGGCCGTAGTAAGCGGTGTTTTCGTTCTATTGTTTACCACTCAGCAGTACCATGTATCATCACTTCATTTGTGGTGTCAGGTCATGGTGTTGATTTTCTGTTTTCTGCCTTTTTGATAGCTATGGCCAAGGGCCAGCAGAGCTCATGGGATGGTGTGTTGTCCGTCGTCCGTCGTCCGGTGTCCATTAACTTTTCTTCAAACGACTTCTACTCAGAAACCGCACAGCTAATATTGAACAAACTTCACATGGATGATCCTTAGATGAATGCTTTTTAGATTTGTTAAAATTAGGTCAGCGCTACATCCAAGATGGCTGCCATTACCATATATGGTCGAAACCTTAAAAAATCTTCTTCTCCAGAACCGCTGGACAGATTTCAACAGTTCTTCTTTAAAATGATCGCCAACGCCTAGACTATCAAGTTTGTTCAAATAGAGTCCCCGGGGACAAAAATGGCCTTGCCCCTGGGGTCCAAAGTTTGTATATTGAGGTTTTGCATGTTTTTCATATAGATATATACGAAAAATCTTTAAAAAATCTTCTTCTCTGATACCACAAGGCACAGTGCTCTCATGTATTACATGTAGCATCAGCTTATGGTCCTCTACTAAGTTTGTTCAAATAGTGACCATGGGGTCAAATTTGTCCCCGCCCCGGGGGTCACAGTTTTACATAGACTTATATAGGATTTTTTTTTTAAAAATCTTCTTCTTGGGAACTACAACAGCCAGAGGTTTGATATTTTGCATTTACTATAAGCTTATGGTCCTTTACCAAGTTTGTTCAAATGGTGACCCTCGGGTCACATTTGGCCCCGCCCCAAGGGTCACATGTTTTACATAGACATGTATAGGGAAAAACTTTAAAAATCTTCTTCTCTGAAACTGCAAGAGCCAGAGGTTTAATATTTTGCATTTTCTATAAGCTTGTGGTCCTCTACCAAGTTTGTTCAAATGTTGACCCAGGGGTCACATTTGGCCCCACCCCGGGGGTCACAGTTTTACATAGGCTTGTATAGGGAAAAACTGAAAAAAATCTTCTCTGGAACCACATGTCACAGAGCTCTCATGTATTACATGTAGCATCAGCTTATGGTCCTCTACTAAGTTTGTTCAAATGGTGACCCCGGGGTCAAATTTGTCCCTGCCCTGAGGGTCACAGTTTTACATAGACTTATATAGGATTTTTTTTTTTAAATCTTCTTCTCGGAAACTACAAGAGCCAGAGGTTTAATCTTTTGCATTTGCTATAAGCTTATGGTCCTTTACCAAGTTTGTTCAAATTGTGACCCTTGGGTCACATTTGACCCCGCCCCAAGGGTCACATGTTTAACATAGACATGTATAGGGAAAAATTAAAAAAATCTTCTTCTCTGAAACTGCAAGAGCCAGAGGTTTAATATTTTGCATTTGCTATAAGCTTATGGTCTTCTACCAAGTTTGTTCAAATGGTGACCTATTGGTCACATTTGGCCCCACCCTGGGGGTCAGTTTTACTTAGGCTTGTATAGGCAAGAACTTTTTTTTTATTTTTTTTAATTTGTTTTTTTTTTTAATTTGATTCATTGTTTAATTTATACTTTAAAATTTCTTGTCGGCGCTACTCATCCTAAATGCCTTTTTGAATTTCGACGAAACTTGGCAGGAAGCATCGGTAAGATGTCTAGTTGTGCATATCACACTTTTGTTCCAGTTCGCTGATTTTTGACGGAGTTATGGCCCTTTGATATTTTTAGCTCTACTGATCAGAGATCAGCATAGCTTATGCCGTGGTGCGGCGTCCGTCTGTCCGTCTGTCTGTCCGTAAACTTTTATTTGTAGCGACAACTCCTCTGAAACTACTGAATGGATTTTCATGAAACTTTACAGAAATGTTGCCCATAAAGTCTAGTTGATCCTAGCAAAAAATCATGTGATGTGAAATCCAAGATGGCCGCCAAATCTAAAAATAGGTTTTTAAAAAACAAGTTTGTAGCGACTACTTCTTGAAAACTATAAGTGATATTGATATGGGACTTTTTCTAAAATGATCAGCATGACATGATGTTGGTCCTTGTCAAAAATCGTTTTGATTCAACGTTAAACATGGCTGCCAGCGGCCATCTTTGTTTACATATAATTATATAATGAAAACTTGTAGCGACAACTCCTCTGAAACTACTTGACGGATTTTCATGAAACTTCACAGGAATGTTGCTTTTGATGTCTAATTGATCCTAGCAAAATTTTAGGTCGGCCGGAAATTCAAGATGGCCGCCACGACTAAAAATAAATTTTCAAAATACAAGTTTGTAGCGACTTCTTCTTGAAAACTATAAGTGATATTGATATGGGACTTTTTCTAAAATGATCAGCATGACATGATGTTGGTCCTTGTCAAAATTTGTTTTGATTTAACGTTAAACATTGCTGCCAGTGGCCATCTTTGTTTACATAGAGTTATATAGTAAAAACTTGTAGCGACTACTCCTCTGAAACTACTTGACGGATTTTCATGAAACTTCACAGGAATGTTGCTCTTGATGTCAAATTGATCCTAGCAAAATTTCAGGTCGGCCAGAAATTCAAGATGGCCGCCACGGCTAAATATAATTTTTCAAAAAACAAGTCTGTAGCGACTACTTCCTGAAATCAAAATCAATCAGTAGAGCTTCAAGGTCATTGACCTCTTGTTTTTTTTTAGTTTTTATTGAATAAATCATCTAATATTAATTCTTTAGATGATTTTATGCTCTGATAAAAGATCTTGTTTTGTGATCAAGGGATTTATGATTAAATATTAAACAAAAAATAGCAGAACAAACATTTTCGTAAACAATAATGAAGCATTAGGCTCAGTTTAGTTCATGTGCACATTTCGTATAAAACTGGAGCACATTCCGAAGTTTTTTATTAGTGTTTGGATTGACACCAATCACTCTTCTAGATCGCCTCTATTTCCTTTATGAATGATCCATTTTTCTTGTTCAAATTTAAAACATTTACAGTTCATTTGTGTATAGAAACTAATCTTATATGCAGTGGTCAGCCAATCAATAATTAATTATTTACAATTGATAATTGATATTATTGTATACTTTCATATTGTCCCGTTTAGTTTGCATTGAGCTAAGCGTGCAATATTCTACGATATTGCACGCATTGATATTGCACGGGAACTTTTGCTCGTGCTTGCTAAGAGCCGCGAAATAGAAATAAGGAACTACTTTCAAATAAAAATAACGGAATCCTTCCTATAGTGTCAACAAAAAAATAAGAGTTTTTTTTCAACATTTTATGGCAAAAATTGATAAAATAATTCAAATGGTCACTCACCCGCTGTTTTTAACGTTATCAAATGGTAAACAAACTTCAGAAAATCGCTTAATGTTTTTAATGACGTCATCCGACGTCTAATGACGTCATCCGACGTCGACGTCGTTTTATCGCAAAATAATCATCCACACAAAATGAAACTGAATGGCAAGATAGGAATTCCATCAAAAGCTATAAAAATAACACAAATACAATGAAAAGTAATAATCATACAATTAACATTAATCAAAAACAATATGAAAGTATACAATAAAAAGGTTATTGAATTTGTATGGCTAAATATTACTTGGAACTCGTTGTTTTGGCGCAGGACGACTCGCAAGCTCGTTGTCCTTTGCCAAAACAACTCGTTCCAAGTAATATTTAGTCATACAAATGCAATAACCTATATTATTGTCAATAAGGTACATACATACATTGTTGAAGTATTTTATGTATTTAGTGTTTCAAAACAAAGTCAGTAAAATACATGTAGATATTAATTTGACCATTTCTGGAATATTGTTTAATATAAATCAAATGTTGTTTCTTTTATTCAGGAAGGCACTCCTTATATGGGCGGATTATTCTTTTTAAAGATGAATTTCCCGACAGACTACCCATTTAAACCTCCAAAGGTAAATCATTTTATATTTGATGAAAATACTGAATAACATGAATTGGTTATCAATAAGTAATTGGATTTATGAAAGTGTAATGTGGTTTAAATATTATAGCTTTAGATCTGAACCGGACACCCATGATTGGTGATTTTCTTTCTTGCACAATATTGCCATTCCGTGCATTGAATTTGCCAACAATCACAAGTTTCTAATTGTCCTCCTGAGGGAAGTTTATAAATATATAGCAGTCTATTTAGACCCATTTAATAAAATATTTCGGGCATAGCCCTTCATCAGTTGGGTAAATCACACAATTTTCAACTACACTATGGGTGTAGCCATATTGAACGTCACCAGAATAATAATTCTTATTTGGTAAATCACACAATTTTCAACTACACTATGGATGTAGCCATATGGAACGTCAACAGAATAATAATTCTTATTTGGTAAATCACACAATTTTCAACTACACTATGGATGTAGCCATATTGAACGTCAACAGAATAATAATTCTTATTTGGTAAATCACACAATTTTCAACTACACTATGCAGTGTTCTCCCCAGGAATTTCTCAAGGCATGTCGCCTTTATTAGAGAAAATATGCTTCAGTGCGTTTCCTTATACCTGACCCCTATATGTATGGGTAATTTGTCAGAAAGACACTTGATCCATATAAGAAATAGGCCAGTGATTCTATATATTGTGTTTTAAACTTATTTGAGCTAATCAAAAATTAAATAATTTAAATATGTTACATGTCTTTTCAAAATTAAAGCATGTTGCAAAAGCATTTTGGCTGTGAAGGCATGTTAAATGTGACATGCCTTAATAGCCTGCGGAGAACACTGCTATGGATGTAGCCATATTGAACGTCAACAGAATAATAATTCTTATTTGGTAAATCACACAATTTTCAACTACACTAGTCTATGGATGTAGCCATATTGAACGTCAAAGGAATAATAAATAATCAACAGAATAATAAATAATAATTATTATTCTGTTGACGTTCAATATGTCCGCGTCCATAATGTAATTGTGTGTTTTACCAAACTGATGAAGGGCTATGCCCGAAATATTTTTTAAATGTGTCTTAAAAGACTTGGGTAACATTTTCTATATTTACATAATGATAACGTGCAGCTGTTGATGATATCATTGTTGATGCGCATGTCCGTTATCTACACCCCATATGTTAGATAAAACTTTCCAACACACATGTAGAACTTTCTCACCCACAGGTACAGATATCCTGCTTATAGAAACAGGATTATATATTTAGCAGACGTTTAACAAGCAAGAAATCTCAAAAATAATAAAAAATGTTGCAAAATGTCGAAGCTATGCAAGTCTAGATACAGAATCAATCATGTGTATCTGGTTCAGATAGGGAATTCCGACCTTCTAGATACTGGTAACTGTTTTGCTCGGAATCACGGCATAGCACTGGGTCTGGATTAAAACTGTTGAACAGTTATATGCCATGGTGCAGTGTCCATCATCCGTAAACTTTTTTTTATAGCAACTACTTCTCTAAAACTACTGGATGGATTTTCATGAAACTATTGGAATGTTGCCCTTGGTGTCTAGTTGATCATAGCAAAAATTCATGTTATGTGAAATCCGAGATGGCCGCCAAAGCTAAAAATAGCTTTTTAAAAAACAAGTTTGTAGCGACTACTTCTTGAAAACTAAAAGTGATATTGATATGGGACATTTTCTAAAATGATCAGCATGACATGATGTTGGTCCTTGTCGAAAATGATTTTGATTCAACGTTAAACATGGCTGCCCATCTTTGTTTACATAGTTATTTATACATGTAGTAAACACTTACATGTAGCGACTACTCCTCTGAAACTACTCGACGGATTTTCATGAAACTTCACAGGAATATTGCTCTTGATGTCTTATTGATCCTAGCAAAATTTCAGGACCGGAAATTCAAGATGGCCGCCACGGCTAAAAATAAAATTTTGTAGCGACTACTTCTTGAAAACTATAAGTGATGTTGATATGAAATACTGATATTTTTTTTTGTTTATAGGGCTATTTATCTATTAAAAGGCTCTTTGATTTTCTTGTTTGCCCTATTCTTTTGAATGTTATCAACTCGCAGTTATTTTCTTCCAGTAGAGAGCTTTGCACCTCTCACAGCATATACAAACTTGCACTGTTTACTAAATGGCAACTAAAACTGAGCCTTCCTCAGACCATCAGATCTCTATATAATGTATTATAGTCCCTCTGCCGATTTGCATCCAGACAATCGAGTGTATACTGACTGAATCTGCGTCCGACCATCAGATGTTATATATGCATATAACATATTAACATGTGTAACATGTTACAGCATGTCTGAAAGGTTGTTTGCTTGTTTGGGGCTGATTCTGAGAGTTGCATGTACCTGTGATTTGCTGTAGTCAAGTTGTTTTGTCTTAGAGTATCGGGTACCTGTGGTTTACGACTAGGTCAATGACCTAGAAGCTCTGAAGTTCAACGTTTGGCCTTAGAGTTGCTGTTACCTGTGGTTCAATACTCTTTGTTTTGTGTATTGTCCTTTTCATTGTTTAGTTAATTTGCTCTTTGTTTATGGTACTGTGCGGGCCTAAGGTGCCATTGTGTTTGGGTGCTGTGATTTCTATAGGAGCATTTTTCTCATTTTCAGGATATTTTACCTTGGAGTTGCAGGTACCTGTCAGTGTGGTTTGCTATTGTCAAATTGTTTTGCCTTATATATTTCCAAACATTGTGTTTTATCTTACAGATTGTGTTTACTACAAAGATTTACCACCCAAACATCAACAATCAGGGAAATATATGTCTGGATATACTTAGGTCGCAGTGGTCCCCAGCACTTACTGTGGGTAAAAGTGAGTATGATAATGTCACTGTATCTGGTACCCAGCTTCTTTATTACTTCATGCCCTGTGTAGGTTCACTATCTGGTGGCAGTATGTCTGACGGGATACTTCATCCTTCATCTCCCTCTGAGGTTACTGTCCTACTATAACCTAATATGATGCGGTAAAGGGGCATACAACTCATATATCTCCGTCGCATTTCATTGATAGTCCAGCAGCCCCTCCAGAGTGGGATATAATAATACTGTATATATGTGTCCATTCAGAAATATTTCCCACTCAAGTATTTCATTAAATCCATTTCTCAGAAAATGGAAGCTCAGTAGAGCTTTCAAGCTTCACATATTCTTACATACATCTATATGACAGCAGTATTTTCCTAACAAAAGAAGGTTACTTTCGTTTTTCTTCAGATTTTTTGAATCTTGATCAAGCTATTCATAATATGCCTAGCTAAAAAAAATATTTAAAAGGGCTCGGAAAAATATCGTTTTATAGCAAAGAAAATCACTGCAACTGAAAAATAAGCTTACAATGTATACATTTTACATTTGTATATTTACTTTTAATGGGTTTGCCGTGATTTTCTTAGCTTTAAAGGATATTTTGTCAGTATGCCATATATAGTCTTCGTTCCAAGATGGCCGCCTCATTTTATGTTTCTTTGCACATTTTTAATAGGTCATAATTAACTTTATATTTCATGGTATCGGTATTTTGATAATTCTTTCAGCTTTTTTAAAAAATTTCAAAGCTCATTTAAATAAATGTTTTTGAAAATAGTGCATCAACCCCTTTAATAACAGCCAGTATCAGAATGTCAAGGTCACAATCTTAACATTGACTGTTTAATGTTTAATCATGGACAAAGTAAACTGTGTACCATAACAATATCAAAAGGTCATGGTCACAATCTGAGTTTATTTCCCTATAACCTAAAAACTGTTCATATTTTTTTATCAAACTTTGCATAATATCAACTTATATTATTTCATCAATGACTACTTATTCACATTGATGAACTAATATAAGAATCTTTCATGGGTATCCATTGAAGAATGGGAATTGCAACACACAGGTATAATTGTTTTTATCGGAACCGAGGCTCAAAGTATACCGAGGGTTGGAGTTTCACTATCTGAACCGGATACCCATAATGGGTTCTTTTTCTTGCATACCATTTACAGGGCTTGGGAATTTGTTTCTGAGTTTCTACATAATATTTGAATTGTTGAAGAATTTATCTGAATTTCTTATCGTCCTGCATCAATGAGCACTCGTCATGGTGAGCAGACGAGTGGAATTTTCGTGCCCTGATTTATATTCTGCACATTGATGTCGCCAACTACTAGCTTTTATCTTTCCCCCATGTGAAACATCAGACTTTCGTGTCAACCATGTTAAACATGGATAACTTTATCCGATATGCAAGAACACCTTTTCTTGCATACCGGACAAGGATATCCGTCATTTTACCGGGGCTAGATATTTCCATCTCACCCTAGGGTCGAGATAAAATTCACGCGCGCCAACATCGGTATGCAGGAAAATATGCAAAACTTTAGTAGCTGGCGGCATTGATGCACAACATGTCTCTGATATGCAAGAAAAAAGAATCTATCATGGGTATTCGGTTCAGATAGGGAATTCCAACCCTCGATATAAGTGTTTTAATCGGAACCCTGAAAGATTCTTATAATACCAGATAGGAAAATATCAGTGGTCAGATTCAAGTGGCACGTCTGGGGTTATTTTGCCATCTGTGACTGCTTCTCGTCCACATTGTAACATTGACGGATATTTTGTCTATTTCAGTTTTGTTGTCCATCTTAGCGTTGTTGTCGGAGCCCAACCCGGATGATCCACTCATGCCCGATATAGCGCGCATATATAAGGCAGATCGCAAAAAATACGATCACAATGCCAGAGACATGACTAAAAAACATGCGTCAGGCTAACGCACAAAAATCTGTGATATTTTAAACGTTGTGAGCAAAAGTAAAACGCTGAACTATCGTAAATTGTTGATATGTCCATTTATAGATGTGTTTTCTATATTGGTCTAATATTTGATAGTCACAATGTATTTTATTTGTTGAAATTAAAGGTTTGTTAGAAGTGGTGCATGATGGATATCATGTTAGCGATGGTAAACCGCGAGATTTGTTTGAATCTGTAGGTTATTACTGCGGGTATAATATCATACATAGCAGTATCTAAGGCATCATATATATTTTTTTGAAACCAACAAAATCTTGCATTTTTATTCCCATCATTAACACATACTTATTACAGTTTATACTGCTTTGCTGTGCGCGTTTTTTTTAACAGTAATAATTTTTTTGTAATACATAGTGATGCATGTAAATCCACCTTTGTTCCATATGGACACTACGATTTTAATTCAGAATGATGCAGAGTACATATATATCGATCGGAAGGCTACTGGCACAGAATAATATTTCAGCACGACTTAAAACAAGTATTTCGTATGAAGTACATTTTAAAATCATAATTTATGTGGTAAAAGTAAAAACCAAACAAAAAATTAAATTTGATTTTTTTTACTTTTTTAACTTCTGCTATGACAGACTTCAAAAACGGACTTCTTCAAAAACAATTCTGTTGATCTCATATCCTCTGTAAGACGTGTAACAGGCGAGTTATTAATGTTTTGTGTATTAATTTTATTCAATATTTTGTATTGATTTTGTGACTAATTACACTTTTAATATTTAAAGAGACACATTCCAATCTTGAAGTATTCATCAAGTGGTCAGAGTAGCAGGAGTCGTGGACGAGTGGTCACAATAGAGTCTCTCACTTGAAATCACTCACCCCTCACCGCTATGGGTTCGATCCCTCATGCAACCAGGAATCTTTGTGTGAGGAAGCCAGTGTTTTTTTTATGCCGTTATTCGGCCCCATTCACAATGCCAAAAAGTATACTTTTTTCACAATTATATCCAAAAAATTCACAATCTGAAAAAACAAAAACAAAAACAAAACAGGCAGTAAGGATACTAGTCTTAATATAAGCTTGTGTCAAAACTAGTCTGTCTTTACCAAAATCAAAACTTAAAACCAAGGGATATTAAACTGTGAAAATAACAGTGAAAAAAGTTTCTTTTTCTTTTGTTATAATATTTCACAATTTTCACAATTTCTAGAAAAATTTCGCTATTTTTCACAATGGCATAGGCACAGGCTGCATTCCCAAAACACATCAAAAAAACACTGGAAGCTATCTAGCTGGCTTGCAAAACGTCAGTGGCTCTACCCAGGGGCCAGTCTGTGCACGAAAATTGCCTGGAGGGACACCTGGGGTCTTCTCCACAAATTGAATCTGGAAAATCCCCATATGACCTTTGCTGTTGGTGCGACTATTAAATCGAATTCAAATTAGCACCCCAATTTATTAATCCAACATCATTTTGACTTTGAAGCCTGCTTGCATATAATTAAATAAAAGTTTTTTGTTTTTTTTCTTCATTGTTTTACATTCAATTGGTATAAATTTGTTATTGGTGCGATTTCATTGACAACTAGTTTTTCGTTAAACTTTTCAAATAATTATTTGCAAGTATGTAACTTCTGTAGAAAAGTAACGGGACACCACAAGTTTTAAAAAATCAGGATTTCCATGTGTCCCTTTTAAATATATCTAGTGCTTATTGTCATGTATGAGATAGGTTCATATTCAGCTATAATTATGTTAATTGAGTAAAATAATTATTCAAAAATGATTCTCCTCAATTTGAGCTGTAATTTCTGAATAGCTATTTCCATTAAATGTAAATTATAACGGCACAGTTGATCATATATGTATATAATAACTATATTATGTATATTGTCAGACTCGAACTTTTAGTATTTCTGTTGAAGACATTATTCAACTGTTGTTAATGATTTTGTTTTAACTTTTATTGTGTAAAATGTTTGATAGATATCTGGCTGCAAGTGTCAATTGGTTTTGTTGTGAAATATTGTTGTATTTGTGGGATAGTCTTATGGACATACGTCGTGATTGGCCTGGGTTTCAGTCCGATTAAAAAATATCTGAAAAACTTGCTTCAGAAGTAAATGTTTACAAACACAATATTACAGTAAATTTACATTCATAAGTATAAGGCTAGGATATTTAGTATATGCTAACGACCAAACCCAGGCTAGTTGAGATGGAAAAAGGGTGTAATCTGTATGGATTATTATTGTTATCATTGCTGGTGCACAGCAGACAGATTCACATGATCATTCATAACTTTGTTAAAGTAGAGATAGTTATAATTTTATATGATATTTTATATTTACCTTCTCGCCTCTCACTGCTGCGGGTTCAGATCCCACGGGGAGCTCGACTTGTAAGTGAAAGTGTGTCGATTCTTACAGATGGCGGGAGGTATACAGTATTGGTTCTACTCAGAAAAAAGTGGGTGATCTGCCTGCCCCAACCACTAAAACATCGACATCATATATATCGCAGGGTTCTCCACAGCGCCTTTAAGCACCGCGCTAGCGCGGTGCTTGAAAATCAAAATCCTTATTTGCGCTGTCCTTCAAATTAGCGCGGTCCTTTAAATCCCAAGCGCGGTGCTTTGATTCACTTGATTCGTGTTGCTTATAGTCCGACACATACACTATAAACAGACCTTCTACACAGGATGTAAGTCACGCGCTATCGGTGTGAAATACTACACGTCAAGGACAAGTGTGTACAGTTGTATAAACCAGTCAAATCAGGCAGAGATACGGTGTTGTCGCGTTGCGTTAGCTGTGATTCACTTGAGTTTATTGTTGATCATTATTATGTCCCGACTAACAAAACTTGATGGGATTAATTAGATAAGATGAAGCGATGTGACATAATTGATTGGATAATGTGATTTAAATACAGGATGAGTGATTATTAAGGAGTTGTTAAAAAAATTATGATGTTTTGATGTTTGTCGGCTCTCTGCGTGGATCGTCTGCAGTTTGTAAGTATTAATTTGTTGCAGATTATTTTAATTACTCGATACTTTCAGAGATTAGTTAATATCTTTAATTAATTAAGTTAATGAAGTGAAACTGGGTTACTTTGCTATAAAATGCCCGATGTTTCTATTAATTTATCATAACAAAATGTCGAAGCAAAGTAGTAAGAGACCCTTAGATGGGGGAATTGGCAAGTTTTTTGTGGTAAGAAATGTTGAGGCTGCACCTACTGTCTGTGACTCAGCATCTGAACCAGTCGCCAAAAGAGCCAGGCTGACCGGGTTCAATCCAGACTGGGAGAAAGACTTCAAATGGGTTGAGGAAATGGAAAATGGTTAGTAAATAAATACATGTAATTTAAGGGCAATCAATGTAAAGAATGAATATTAATATTATTTTATTCAAACGCAGATTATTGTAAAGTGTATGGTAGCTGATTATGGTCTAAATTTAATGGATAAAGAGTTTGTTGTATTGGGGTGTATTTATTGCAGATTATATTATGTCATGTTGTAGTTTTAGTTCAATAATATTTAACGTCGAGATTTTAACCATCAATTTTCAACGTTTTTTAATTTTTTTTTTTTTTTTATTTTGACTTTATCCCGAGTCACACTATTGAATAAGTAATATATATGTATAATTATATTCTCTTTAATATAGTTTTCCCCATCTTCATTTTATAATTAAAAATCATCTCGGGGCATATGGTGCACCCTAGAATTGGAAAAAAATCGACAATGGGAGGGGGCTGCCCCCTCCCAAACCCACCCCCCGCGCTGCCTATGCCAGCGCCTGAAAAAAATCCTGTGGAGGACCCTGTATCGATATATCCTAAAATGTGTTGAATATTATGTAAAACCTCATTCAATCAACATCAGAATGGCGCCGGGCATTTCTTGCATTCCAATAAGGATGTCCTTGCTTTACATGTGATGGAATATAAGAACAGTTCACGGTTATGCGGTGTAGAACGGGAATTCCAACACAAGTTATATAACTTGTTTTCTGAACGGAAGCTTTGCTGACGTTCCAATGAAACATTGTACAGAATTTCCCGCTCTGAACCTGATACCCATGATTGAATCTTCGTTTTGCATACATTTGACATTTTGTGCATTCACATTGCCAACTACTAACATTAATTTTGGTTCATTAATGTTTTGCAATTGTTCATGTTCTCAACATCAAAGCGCGGGGCTATTATCTTCCCCAGGTCACATTTTTGAGCAATGGTTTAATATATGGATACCGAGTACCTTCATTTTCTGACAGTGGAGTGCAAAAAACATGTATCGCTTCTAGCTCTCGTTTCTGGTGTTGCGTTTTATCATGATCCTGCTAAAAATAGATCACGATGTAATGCGACATTTTCACCTACCTGTGTTTGAACTACTCCATTGTGAACTACTACTGGTATACCATTTTACGTGCATTCTTAAATGCAAGATATATAATAAAATAATTGTTACAAAAGTAAGTGTTCTGAAAGCTTACATCATCTTCAGTTCTTAAGATTTCTGGATATGCCATATCTTTGTGATCACACTCGATGCTAAAGGGGTCCGCTGCGGGTTCAAATCACACTGGGAGTTCAACTTGTAAGAGAAAAAGTGTTGATTCGTACGGACAGCGGGAGGAATACAGTACACTGGTTCTTTTCTGGA
The DNA here is from genome assembly GCA_037043455.1 of Cyrtodaria siliqua. Classification (NCBI taxonomy): domain Eukaryota; kingdom Metazoa; phylum Mollusca; class Bivalvia; order Adapedonta; family Hiatellidae; genus Cyrtodaria; species Cyrtodaria siliqua. Next base: position 52,233 of record JAWPHD010001405.1, on the reverse strand, counting down.
AAAGGGGGCAACCTGCCTTCACCGCTTAAAAATCAACCGTCGTTACAGCATATAATGTGCTGAAAATGACGCAAAACACCATTCAACCAACCTGCACTCTTGAATGAGCATTCTTTTCAAGATATATAATCCGAGTACTGAATTAAGTGCTCTTTAAAGCTTGTATCGTCAACTCTTAAGACTTGCGGATACGCCATATTTCAAGGATCATACTCCATGCAAAATCCTCGCAAGAGATCCTGTATATATGGCATGTCCACATGAAGGTGATGCTGGCTTCCAGAACACCTCATTAATAATAATACTGTTGCACTCCGTGGCATATCCGATGGATTTTGTGTGGTTTATATGCTCACCCTGTGTCTGTATGCATTATTATTTATTAAGAAGAATGAATCTGCATTTTTGTGAAAGTGGATATAAATTGAAAACATTAAAGTGTTAAAATTTACAAATGCTTTGTCAGTTACTGCACCTGTATTTGTTTGCCCTGTCTCTGGTCAGTAGATTCTACCCTGGGAATAAGGATGCCTCCATCTCCACTGTAGTTAACTCAGCACTGTGGATATTGAACTCGGGGCAGTAGATACTACCCTGGGAATAAGGATGCCTCCATCTCCACTGTAGTCAACTCAGCACTGTGGATATTGAACTCGGGGCAGTAGATACTACCCTGGGAATAAGGATGCCTCCATCTCCACTGTAGTTAACTCAGCACTGTGGATATTGAACTCGGGGCAGTAGATACTACCCTGGGAATAAGAATGCCTCCATCTCCACTGTAGTTAACTCAGCACTGTGGACATTGAACTCGGGGCAGTAGATACTACCCTGGGAATAAGGATGCCTCCATCTCCACTGTAGTTAACTCAGCACTGTGGACATTGAACTCGGGGCAGTAGATACTACCCTGGGAATAAGAATGCCTCCATCGCCACTGTAGTCAACTCAGCACTATGGATATTGAACTCGGGGCAGTAGATACTACCCTGGGAATAAGGATGCCTCCATCGCCACTGTAGTAACTCAGCACTGTGGATATTGAACTCTGGGCAGTAGATACTACCCTGGGAATAAGGATGCCTCCGTCGCCACTGTAGTCAACTCAGCACTATGGATATTGAACTCGGGGCAGTATATTCTACCCTGGGAATAAGGATGCCTCCATCGCCACTGTAGTAACTCAGCACTGTGGATATTGAACTCTGGGCAGTAGATACTACCCTGGGAATAAGGATGCCTCCATCTCCACTGTAGTTAACTCAGCACTGTGGACATTGAACTCGGGGCAGTAGATACTACCCTGGGAATAAGGATGCCTCCATCTCCACTGTAGTCAACTCAGCACTATGGATATTGAACTCGGGGCAGTAGATACTACCCTGGGAATAAGGATGCCTCCATCTCCACTGTAGTTAACTCAGCACTGTGGATATTGAACTCTGGGCAGTAGATACTACCCTGGGAATAAGGATGCCTCCATCTCCACTGTAGTCAACTCAGCACTATGGATATTGAGATGAATCCCATTACAGCACTAGGTTAGCACCATTTCCTATTCATTTACCATCTTTAAATAGCAGATGATGCACTATCACTTGCTTTTAAGACAGTGGTGCACACGTTCATGGCTATCTTTTAAAGATTAAACAATAACACATTTCTTCAAAATATTCTGAAAGGAAAAAGAAACGCATAATAAAAAAATTGCCTATACTACACTATTATATTCACCTAGTTCTACGTAATATTCCAAATATTTGTACAAAAAGGGGCTACAACTAATTACAGAAAGGACAACTCTGTCGTGTTGTAGACCTTTTAAAGAATACTTTGTTACACGAAATTCGTAAATGTTGAAGTTTCGCTTAAAAAAGTCAAACCATTTCAAACAGTCTATTAAATCATTTTAGAATTATTTTATTATTAGAATTTTGTGTTTCTGGGTTTCAAGAACCTCCTTACTCAATCTCCAGTAAAACCCTAGTGTGTTCAGAGAATGTAATGAGCTTTAATTAACTGGTTTCACTGGTCCAATTTTTATCACTGAACCAATCAGAATGCTTCATTCGTATTTTCATTTGGTTCATGACCTCACTTTCTGGTATTACGACATCACACCTTGGTATTATGACATCATTGTAGCAAGGTCGGTGACATTTCCTTTGATGAATGTAGAGCATTAAATTGTTTAATTTAGGGTAACTAAAGGGGCGTGGCTATACCGTGCTACAACTACCGGATATTGGAATTTAGAGTATGGTCACTATGACGTCACAGTGTTACTAAGTACACCATGCTACAAAAAAAGATAGAGTCTGTCTCAGCTCGTTGGTTATTTAAACACCTTGATGGGCTACGCCCATCTCGGTGTAAGCCAACTCGCTGAGACCAGACTCTATCTGTAACCTATTATGATGCAACTCAGTGTGTTCTCAGAACTGTATGAGCCTTTTAATTGCTGTGAGAAACAATTGAGGCTGTTTATATCACTCATTGAGTAATGAGTTTCTAATGAGTTTCTTGAAACCAAGAATCATAAAATTCTAAATATAGAATAATTCTAAAATGATTTAATAAGATTGTTTTCAGTATTGCGTTTAATGTTTAGAGATTGCAACATTTAAATCCAAAGTTTGCTCAACTGCTTGAGCCACATGCGTATTCTGTCGATAATGAAACTTTAAAGGGGTAACCATTGGTGTGTTTGGTGCTGTTTAAACCTTCTTTTTGGAAGGATAGATCTAATGTTGCCCTGTACCACTCGATTTCTTTTTTAATCGGCCACTTTTCAAAGAATCATGTTTTTTATTCATATTTTCATTTGAAATTTTATCTGGCGTTGTTTAACAAATACCCCCAGCGATTTATATAATTTAATCTACCTTGATTGGACTAAAACCTTGTTGATAAACTTAAAATATTGGTGTGTGTTCGGTGATTTCCAGATTTTGGTTATTTGTGTTATTTTCAAAAAACCTGGGTGACCGATTATAAAAGTTGAGTGATGTATATGGTATCATGCATTTTATTACGAATACAGTACACTTTCTATGTTAGCACAAGCTGCTATGCAGAACCGCTCTGTAGTGATAATTTACTAAAATATTGCTCCATTCGTGTTCCAATTGTAAACATTTAAAAGTGTCGATTTGCTCTCAACCATTCAAAATACTTGCCTCCAAACACACCAGTCATCACATAATGAGCTTATATCAGGCATGTAATGTTTTGAATTAAATAGAAATAAGTAGATTACATTCTTGCTGTATTGAATTTAAAGCCATTTTAATATTTCAATGTGTTAACCAACACATGTGTTAACCAAGACCGGTACTGCAATTCGGGATTCGGTAGTGTGGAGTTTACCTGAAGTGATCTCATTGTGTGATGATGGGGAAATTCTTCCTTTCTCCTATAAAAACTGAAATTCAGAAAAATTAATTATACCCCCGCTTTCATAAAGTAAAGTGGGGGCTATATAGGAATCACGTTGTCTGTAACGTCCTGCCATGTAAGTATGAGATAGAGGCCATGAAGAGAAATCTTCACCATTAAGAAACCGAAACGGAGGGAGTGTAGCATTACCATGTCCGATCTTCATCAAGCATAGCATTACCATGTCCAATCTTCATCAAATTGTAACAGCACCTTCGTCTCATCAAGCACTAACCATACCCTGAATACTAGGTCACTTTCACCTACTTTCTCCAAAATACGCGTTATACATTAACCGTTTTTAAGTTTGGGCGGGTGTGGGGGGGAATTATTTTTTCTTATAGCTCTGCGTTACCATGTCCGAGGTTCATCAAATTTTAACAGCACCTTCCTCTCATCAAGCACTGACCACGCCCTGAAAAGTTAACCTTTTCGTTCAAGTTTGGGCGGGGGGATTTAACTTTTTGTGTTAAATCTCAGCATACCATGTCCGATCTTCATCAATTTCTAAGCACCTTCTTCTCATCGAGACTATACCCTGAAATCTAGGTCACTATGACCTACTTTCTCCAAAATACCTATTATGTTAACCTTTTCGTTTAAGTTTTGGCGGTGGGGAATTAACTTTTTGATATATCTCAGCACTTCCATGTCCGATTTTCATCAAATTTTAATATCACCTTCCACTCATCAAGCACTGACCACACCCTCAAAACTAGGTCAATATGACCTACTTCTTTCTCTAAAATATGCGTTTGTTAGCTTTTTGTTTAAGTTTGAGCTTGGTGTGGTGGTGGGTGGAATTAACTTTTTGTGTTATATTCTCAGCATTACCACGAATGATCTTCATCAAACTTTAACAGCACCTTCCTCTCATCGAGCACTGATCATTCCCTGAAAACGAGGTCACTGTGACCTACTTTCTCCAAAATATGTATAACGTTAACCTTTTTAAGTTTGGGCGGGGCGGAATTAAGTTTTTGTTGTATCTCAGCATTTCCATGTCCGATCTTCATCAAATTTTAACAGCACCTTCCTCTCATCAAGCACTGATCATACCCTGAAAGCTAGGTTACTGTGACCTACTTTCTCCAGAATAGCCACATTTTGTTTATATCTCGGCACTCCCATGTCCAGTTATTTTTTATATCTCAGCATTACCATGTGCAATTACTATAAAACTTGGACAGTAAGTTGCTGACATATACCAATTTTTACATCATGCGCTGAAAATGAAAACTAGGTTTTCAACATTAAAGCATCCTCCAACTCCCAAAAAAACAATCTATCTAGAAAAGCTCTGTTAAATAGTTTCACCAAACACACAGGCACTCATCTTTCACATGTTGAAAAACCCGGCTTTAAATCGTCACCAGGCGTTCCTAGTTTAAATAAATATTACACATTAATACCTATTTGTATTTAAAAACAAATACCAGACAATTTCTCCTGCGCAATGAATGAATATAAAATAACTGACTCTTTCAGTATATGATCTGTTAAAATCAATAAAGTCTTGTTTGGAGAATTTTTTATTTGCTAATTAGTTAATATTAAAGGGACATACGGCAATTGTGATGTAAAACCCGTAGCTTCCCCTTGAACTTTGAAAACATATTAACATCAATCTGGATTTGGCAACAGCAAATTGCTTCTTGCATATTTCTCATTGTTGATTACATGTATTTGCATCAATAGAATATTTAAAAATATGGAATAATAACAAAAGAAAAATAGAAACCTCCAAGCAGGTCAATTCAAAATGGATTAATATACTGAGCAGTCAAGGGCGTAACTTAAAAAGGTTGTTTTTGTAAAGAGGGCTGGCGTGGCGCAGTCAGTAGCGCGGCGGATTTGTAACCGGATGCCCCTGGTTCAATCCTCCGTGGTGCCACTGAGTTTCGTCGGTGTGTTCTTAGGCAAGACACTTTTCCTTAGCCCCATCCGTCGGATGGGGACGTAAACCGGGCGGTCCCGTGTATCCGTCTATCCTCCGAGCACGTTAAAGAACCATAGGAATCTATTCGATAATAAGAGTAGGGCACGGTTCCCGGATTCCTATGTATCCTTCCCCTCTCTCTGAGGCGGCTCTAAATAACCTATACTGTGTTGATGAGCCGTTAAACAACATTCAATTCAATTCTTTTTGTAAAGTCTCCATTGTTTGCTTTATATCCGTTTGAAGGGGTGTAACTCTTTTAACAGGGATTGACTTAATCAAATGTCCTGACTCACTTATTCCCCTTAATTTGAATTCAATAATAACTTGCATACAAGTTTAAATGGGTTGCGGTTGGGGGGAGTGGGGAGGGAGGGTTCCGGGTGTCTGGCCAAAGATTTTAAACAGGTAGCGACATGCCCAGTTAGTACAGGTGCTACATGCAGTTTTTGATAAAAACTGAAATATTGCCATGTGTCCCTTTAAAATTAAAGTTGTGTACTATTCTAATGCTTATAAACTGTATTGATTGCGCAATTGTAGTGTGGAGCCTGCATTGAATGTATGTTTATATAAGAGTTAACATACCTGTTTAAAGTTCTCCGGCCATGTTTTGTTTCATGAACATGTTTACGACAATAGATATTTACAATTCACACATTGCAATATCTGTGAAAAGTGAGAATAATATTTTATTTGATGACGTAGAAAACTTTGACAGGTAAATTAATTTTGATCCAGTCATTCATTGCTGATTTATGGCTTGGGCATACGTCTGACCTTTGATGTGACTTTGAGGTTGGCAGGAGTTGTACGTACGACATCATGCACTCCGTCTTCATGTGAACCATTCTGGTTTTACCGGACCTTCGTTGCGACCATGACCATATGTTGTCTGGAGTAATAGGTGACACTCCGTCTGCAGGTTATCCAATCATTCCTTGCCGTGTTATGGCCCAGACATGAAACAGGAGTTGTGACAGATTGTCTTGGTAACTTTTATTCACAATATCTTTTTGATATTGACATCATTTATCTCGAAACACGAGTTTGACCCTTGTCACAACCTTAACCCTCGGTTGGCAGAAGTTGTACGTGGTAAATATTTCTGCCAAATATCCGTTTGATCCAAACATTCATTGCGGAGTTATGGCCTAGACATGAGTTTGGTCTTTGACCTTAAACACCTTGACCCGAGGAGGTTGCAGTTTTACACGATAAAATCATCTCCTTGTGCTGAATATTCCTGCCAAATATGTTTGAAATTAATCCAAACATTACAGAGTTACAGCCCAAAAACAATATGACGATGGAAGTACTTAGTTTGACCTTCGCTGCAACCTTGCCTTCGACCCTAGACTGGCAGGAGATAAACAAGACACCGCATCTCCACGTGGGGAGTCTTTCTGCCAAGTATCTTTTTTATGCGATCATATTTTCCCCGAGTTTTGGCCCAGACACGAGTTCGACCTTTATCGTGACCTTGACCTTGAACCAAGCATGATTGGGTTGTACGAGACGCATCGTCTTCTTGTGATGAATATTTCTACCCAACATTTTCATATTTTTTTTAAATTGACTCCGTTACACAGTAGTTACAGCCCTGACACGAAGGCATGACGGACAGACAAACGGACAAGCCTAACGCCATAATGCCCCTTCCTTTTGCTGAATATTTCTACCCAACAGTTTTTGGCATTACAATTAAAAATAGTGGATGACATCATTTACGTTGACGAGACTTGAAAGATGCTTTGTTTTCATACTTTTACAAACTTCCAGGGAACATTTTTTTTTAGACATCTATTTGGTACTTTGTAACTTCTAATTCCTGCGTAATCAAATGGCCACTATGGCTAAATAAGAATGTTAACTGTAGAATAAGTAGCCAGAGACTTCAATCTACGTACCAAAACCACACCCTCGCCCCCAGGAAAGCAAATTATATACAAAATCGAGTGTGTATAAATTAAGGTGACCTTTATTCTCATTATTCTCATTATCACATCAATTGCAACTGGGATTTTTATTATCCGTTAGATATGTATATATTTATTTCATCTTAAAGTGATCAAACTTTGCATTTGTGAAAATATAAAGTTTGCTCACTTCTTGAAATAAAATCACTACAAAACAATAAATATATCCATATATATACCATATTATATAGGCTGAGTAAATATCACACAAGTGTCTAAATTACGGCAACCTCTACTCTGGATATCACACCAATTAATATAATCATGGGATTCTTACTATCCGTGAGACATACACATCATTTTATCACATAACTTACGGCCTCAGAGTGCAATATGACATAACTAACGGCCTCGGAGTGCAATATCACACAACTTACGGCCTCAGAGTGCAATATCACATAACTTACGGCCTCAAAGTGCAATATCACAATTTTACGATATGATCCACTCCTGCTTTAACTTAGCGTCAATGATGATAAGTTAAGGCACGCTTTCGAACGTTATGAGTTATATGATAAATAGAATCTCACACTTGTGCTAATTTGTTATTCAGTTTAATAAACTCTTTCTTAATGTTAAGCAATTTGTCTCATAATATAATTTTTGCAAACTCGTTTGACAAGTTCAACAATAAATTAGCACTCGTACACATGTAACATTCTCCATATAAAACAATATACATAACATTTTCTGTGTGAACTGCACATCACATGATTGTGTAGGAAAGGAATGAGGTAAAAGAAAAGAAAAAAAAAAAAAAAGAGTCCCAAATGGACCTGAAGTGCTCACCTGTTATGGTACCAACTGAATATTAAATGCTTATGTGACTGGCTTATTGCTCTTACCTACATAACGTATAACAGTTATTAGCAAGTAGTTATGTAGAATTAAAACCAAATGATCAAGTGCCCTTGAATGTGTGTTTTTACTCCAGGGACTTTTTTCAATCTTTATTATACTGATTCTCCAAAATATATTGAGAAGATTTTTTTTTTTAAAGATTTTGGCTATTTTTAATAAGGCACCAGATTGACCTGACGTACTGTTCAAGCTTGAAAGGTATTGACATGGATCAACCATGTGAAATTAGGTAAAAATTTACTTTGCAGTTCGAACGAGATGTTGATTTTGCAAATATCAAATGGACAGACAATGCTACTGCATAAACACTTCTGGTTTTTGTTTATTTTGGAGTTTTCGTTATACATCATGTACATTTCTACATACATGTACTAACATGGGATCCCGGGGTTGGTGATTTTTCACCCCGGGAATTATAACTTGACAAACTTGATGGTCTGTAATTATGAGTAATAAAATGATCACAAGAAGCAGTCACAAACACCAAAGGTGTCCGACTGCTTATCAATTTTTTTTTTTTTTGCATAGTCTGGTTAAATATCTCGATATGCAAACATGGGACCATCAGGGCAGGGTGAGCTTTTACCCCTGGGACTTCATTTAAACTTACTTGATCATCTAGGATATATCATTTATGAAAATTTAACTCAAAAATATAATGTCTTAATTGTAATATTGTATAGTTCTTAAGAAGATTTCGCGGCCTATAGCTGAATGGATAAGGTATTGTCTACCCACATGGTGTTGAGTCCTAGATGGGGAAATATCTGTTTGCCCCCAATGGGACCATTTTTTTACACAGGGGCCTTAACTTCAAAAATCTTGATGGTGATGGTTTACCGGTAACAGCCATTTCGGAATAACAACTGTAAAACAGTTTTGACTGTTCTATTTTTGGTAATAGTGATCATCTTGGAGGTCACAATGACCTAATTTTGACAAATTTGAAAGGCTTTGTTAAAGCTGGCATCAGGTGAGCAAAAGTTAAAGGTTAATTGCTGGGAACAAACAACGAAGAGTGGTCACAGTACCGGTAACTCACATAGAGCCTTCGACTCAGGTGAGCTAAAATGTAAAATACACGAACATTAGTAACATAGAGGATCTAAGGAATGTCTACAAGTGTATAATTATAAAACACAAAAACAGACCGTTAAGACTAGAGACATTAGTGTTATACCAAGTAGCGGAATAACAACATGACGCCCAATGGGCATGAAGCGATCACCTGATTTAGTCAGGTAAAAATTAATTAATACATGCTTACAGCTTTACATTGGAATTGATCTGGGTTTTAAGATGCACCAACACATGAAAGGTTATATGGCACCCATGCCAGGCTCATCCTCCATTTACATTGAGATAAAATATGGAGAATGGGCCTGAACCTTCTCACCTGCAGAACTGCAGCTAATTCTATTGTAGACTCCATTTATGCTGGAGCCATGTTTATTGTTTTTCTGCCACTGCTCTAGTGATCTGAGCGAGATGGCACCTGAAACAATGCACAGGTCATGATGAAGACCTTTAATGAACATGAACAAAAAATGATAAAATTAACATGAATTTGGGGGGGTTCTATCCCTTTGCCTACCCCTCTAACGGGTTCTGCAGTGGCCCTATTCTTTGTGCAACGGCAACAGAAGGTGAGCATAAAAGCTCACTTGAGCCTTTGGTTCAGGCGAGCTAAAAAACGATACAAGGAACACTTTAAAAGTAGATAATAAACAATGGAAATATTACACATTATTGGAATATCTTAACATAGATAAATACTGTGGCTGCAGATAAATTGCTCATTAAAATTAAATAAAAATTAATCATTAAAGCAAATGAAGTCGTGAGACATAAAACAGTCATAATTTGATTAAAGCATACACTTATGATCAAATTAAGTTACCAGCTAGAACTCTGGTTAGATACGCATAATAAAACAAAACAAAATCTTATCTAAATATTCAAAAACAAATAACAGTAAAAATTGTGAACAAATACAAAGTAGAACACTTATCATGTAAATTTAGGGTCAATCAAAACACAAAGGAATATATATATTAACACTCCATCAGGAACATATCATCAAATAACAATTAAAATACTGTTTTAAAAAATAATGAATTTCAAAAGTCAACATGACTCAAATATGTTAGGCGTATTTCAAACCAATGATATTGTAAACTAAATAATGAGCACCCACCAGTTAACAGAACAGAATCTTAACAAGAGGTCAATGACCTTGAAGCTCTACTGATTGATTTTGATTTCAGGAAGTAGTCGCTACAGACTTTTTTTTTGAAAAAATATTTTTAGCCGTGGCGGCCATCTTGAATTTCCGGCCGACCTGAAATTTTGCTAGGATCAATTAGACATCAAGAGCAACATTCCTGTGAAGTTTCATTAAAATCCGTCAAGTAGTTTCACAGGAATAGTCGCTACAAGTTTTCATTATATAACTCTATGTAAACAAAGATGGCCACTGACAGCCATGTTTAACGTCGAATCAAAATAATGTTTGACTCTGATAACCATCATGTCATGCTGATCATTTTACAAAAAGTCTCATATCAATATCACTTATAGTTTTCAAGACGTAGTCGCTACAAACTTCTTTTTTAAAAAATCTAATGTTAGCTGTGGCGGCCATCTTGAATTTCTGGCCGATCTGAAATTTTGCTAGGATCAATTAAACATTAAGAGCAACATTCCTGTAAAGTTTCATGAAAATCCGTCAAGTAGTTTCACAGGAATAGTCGCTACAAGTTTTCATTATATAACTCTATGTAAACAAAGATGGCCACTGACAGCCATGTTTAACGTCGAATCAAAATAATGTTTGACTCTGATAACCATCATGTCATGCTGATCATTTTACAAAAAGTCCCATATCAATATCACTTATAGTTTTCAAGACGTAGTCGCTACAAACTTCTTTTTTAAAAAATCTAATGTTAGCTGTGGCGGCCATCTTGAATTTCTGGCCGATCTGAAATTTTGCTAGGATCAATTAAACATTAAGAGCAACATTCCTGTAAAGTTTCATGAAAATCTGCCAAGTAGTTTCAAAGGATTAGTCGCTACAAGTTTTTACTATATAACTCTATGTAAACAAAGATGGCTGCTGGCAGCCATGTTTAACGTTGAATCAAAACAATTTTTGACAAGGACCAACATCATGTCATGCTGATCATTTTACAAAAAGTCCAATATCAATATCACTTATAGTTTTCAAGTAGTAGTCGCTACAAACTTGTATTTTGAAAATCTATTTTTAGCCATGGCAGCCATCTTGAATTTCCGGGCGACCTGAAATTTTGTTAGGATCAATTAGACATCAAGAGCAACATTCCTGTGAAGTTTCATGAAATCCGTCAAGTAGTTTCAGAGGAGTAGTTGCTACAAGTTTTCATCATATAGCTCTATGTAAACAAAGATGGCCACTGGCAGCCATGTTTAACGTCGAATCAAAACGATTTTCGACAAGGACCAACATCATGTCATGCTGATCATTTTAGAAAAAGTCCCATATCAATATCACTTATAGTTTTCATGAAGAAGTCACTACAAACTTGTTTTTTAAAAACCTATTTTTAGATCTGGCGGCCATCTTGGATTTCACATCAACATGAATTTTTGCTAGGATCAACTAGACTTCATGGGCAACATTTCTGTAAAGTTTCATGAAAATCCATTCAGTAGTTTCAGAGGAGAAGTCGCTACAAAAAAAAGTTTACGGACAGACAGACGGACGACGGACAGACGGACGACGGACGCCGCACCACGGCATAAGCTCTGCTGATCTATGATCAGTAGAGCTAAAAACAAATTTCAAGGGTGACTATGACTTTGATACTGACTGTTACAACGACTCAAACACTTCAGGCATATTTTAAACTATGAAGATTTGCAAATAACCATTAAAAGTTGACAAAATATTTTGCACCCACCAGTTAACAGTTCTACTCATAATGAAACGGAACAAAATCTTATGAATGTACAAAAATAAAATAATATTATAACAGAAAAAAGTGTAAAACATTTCATGAATTAATACAACTTTGATAACATGACTCTCTAAACTGGGAAAGGTTTAATCTAATGTTGGTAGATCTTGCTACCCGACCCATTCCTCTTTATAATATTTCTATGGTATATATATATGTTGATAGCATTCTAAATGTAAAATATTGGAAATAAAAAATGTTTAAATCACACACAATGACTCAAACGCTTTAGGTATATATCTGGCACAACGATATTTGAAGTTAAGGCAAGGTAGACAAAATATTCTGCACCCAGCAGTTAAGTTAGAACTCTGGCTGGATACTCTTAATGAAACAAAACAGAATGTTACAAAAGCTAAAGCACAGAAAATTTATACTAGGTAAAAAAAGTTTTGGACCAGGGTATATAAAGTCATATAACAAGAGGGCCAAGATGGCCCTATATCGATCACCTGAGTAATTGTCCATTATCGAACTTCTTCGAAATCTTATGATCATATACAATCTGTGCAAGTTTGGTTAAGATTGTTCAAGAAATGTGGCCTCTGTTGTTTACCAACATTGAAATAAAGACACTGACAAAGTTTGGTAAAGATCAAAGACAAAATGAAGGTGTAATCTCTGGGGCTTGGCCAAATGTGACCCAAGGGCTACATGTAATATATGAGAGCTGTGTGCCTTGTGGTTTCAGAGAAGAAGATTTTTTAAGTTTTTCCCTATACAAGTCTATGTAAAACATAAGACCCCTGGGGCAGAGCCAAATGTGACCCGGGTCACCATTTTAATAAACTTGGTAAAGGACCATAAGTGCATAGTAAATGCAAAATATTAAACCTCTGGCTCTTGCAGTTTCAGAGAAGAAGATTTTTTTAATTTTTCCCAATACAAGTCTATGTAAAACTGTGATCGCGGGGGCGGGGCCAAATATGACCCCAGGGCCACCATTTGATCAAACTTGGTAAAGGACCATAAGATTATAGTAATTGCAAAATATTAAACCTCTGGCTCTTGTAGTTTCAGAGAAGAAGATTTTTAAAAAGAATTCTATATAAGTCTATGTAAAACTGTGACCCCCGGGGCGGGGCCAAATTTGACACCAGGGTCACCATTTGAACAAACTTGGTAAAGGATCATAAGCTTGTAAAAAAATGCAAAATATTGAACATCTGGCTCAAGCAGTTTCAGAGAAGAAGATTGTTTAAGTTTTTCCCTATACAAGTCAGGGTCCTCCACAGGATTTTTTTCAGGCGCTGGCATAGGCAGCGCGGGGGGTGGGTTTGGGAGGGGGCAGCCCCCTCCCATTGTCGATTTTTTTCCAATTCTAGGGTGCACCATATGCCCCGAGATGATTTTTAATTATAAAATGAAGATGGGGAAAACTATATTAAAGAGAATATAATTATACATATATATTACTTATTCAATAGTGTGACTCGGGATAAAGTCAAAATAAAAAAAAAAAAAAAATTAAAAAACGTTGAAAATTGATGGTTAAAATCTCGACGTTAAATATTATTGAACTAAAACTACAACATGACATAATATAATCTGCAATAAATACACCCCAATACAACAAACTCTTTATCCATTAAATTTAGACCATAATCAGCTACCATACACTTTACAATAATCTGCGTTTGAATAAAATAATATTAATATTCATTCTTTACATTGATTGCCCTTAAATTACATGTATTTATTTACTAACCATTTTCCATTTCCTCAACCCATTTGAAGTCTTTCTCCCAGTCTGGATTGAACCCGGTCAGCCTGGCTCTTTTGGCGACTGGTTCAGATGCTGAGTCACAGACAGTAGGTGCAGCCTCAACATTTCTTACCACAAAAAACTTGCCAATTCCCCCATCTAAGGGTCTCTTACTACTTTGCTTCGACATTTTGTTATGATAAATTAATAGAAACATCGGGCATTTTATAGCAAAGTAACCCAGTTTCACTTCATTAACTTAATTAATTAAAGATATTAACTAATCTCTGAAAGTATCGAGTAATTAAAATAATCTGCAACAAATTAATACTTACAAACTGCAGACGATCCACGCAGAGAGCCGACAAACATCAAAACATCATAATTTTTTTAACAACTCCTTAATAATCACTCATCCTGTATTTAAATCACATTATCCAATCAATTATGTCACATCGCTTCATCTTATCTAATTAATCCCATCAAGTTTTGTTAGTCGGGACATAATAATGATCAACAATAAACTCAAGTGAATCACAGCTAACGCAACGCGACAACACCGTATCTCTGCCTGATTTGACTGGTTTATACAACTGTACACACTTGTCCTTGACGTGTAGTATTTCACACCGATAGCGCGTGACTTACATCCTGTGTAGAAGGTCTGTTTATAGTGTATGTGTCGGACTATAAGCAACACGAATCAAGTGAATCAAAGCACCGCGCTTGGGATTTAAAGGACCGCGCTAATTTGAAGGACAGCGCAAATAAGGATTTTGATTTTCAAGCACCGCGCTAGCGCGGTGCTTAAAGGCGCTGTGGAGAACCCTGCAAGTCTATGTAAAACATGTGACCCCTGGGGTGGGGTCAAATGTAACCCTAGCGTCACCATTTGAACAAACTTGGTAGAGGACTATAAGCTTATATCAAATGCAATATATTGAACATCCGGCTCAAGCAGTTTCGGAGAAGAAGATTTTTTTAAGTTTTTCCCTATACAAGTCTATGTAAAACATGTGACCCCTGGGGCGGGGCCAAATGTAACCCCAGGGTCACCAATAGAACAAACTTGGTAAAGGACCATAATCTTATAGTAAATAAAAAATGTTAAACCTCTGGCTCTTGTAGTTTCAGAGAAGATTTTTTAAGTTTTTCCCTATACAAGTCTTTGTAAAACTGTGACCACCGGGGCAGGGCCAAATGTGACCCCAGGGTCACCATTTGAACCAACCTGGTAAAGGATTATAATCTTATAGTAAATGCAAAATATTAAACCTCTGGCTCTTGTGGTTTCAGAGAAGAAGATTGTTTTCAGTTTTTCCCTATACAAGCCTATGTAAAACTGTGACCCCCGGGGTGGGGCCAAATGTGACCCCTGGGTCACCATTTGAACAAACTTGGTAGAGGACCATAAGCTTATAGCAAATGCAAAATATTAAACCTCTGGCTCTTGCAGTTTCAGAGAAGAAGATTTTTTCAGTTTTTCCCTATACATGTCTATGCAAAACATGTGACCCTTGGGGCGGGGTCAAATGTGACCCGAGGGTCACCATTTGAACAAACCTGGTAAAGGACTATAATCTTATAGTAAATGCAAAACATTAAACCTCTGGCTCTTGTAGTTTCTGAGAAGAAGATTTTTTATTTTGTTTTCCTATATAAGTCTATGTAAAACTGTGACCCCTCGGGGCGGGGACAAATTTGACCCCAGGGTCACCATTTGAACAAACTTAGTAGAGGACCATAAGCTGATGCTACATGTAATACATGAGAGCTCTGTGCCTTGTGGTTTCAGAGAAGAAGATTTTTTAATTTTTTTTCCTATATGTCTATATGAAAAACATGCAAAATCTCAATATACAAACTTTGGATCCCCGGGGCACGGCCATTTTTGACCCCGGGGACTTTATTTGAACAAACTTGATAGTCTAGGCGTTGGCGATCATTTTAAAAGAAAAACTGTTGAAATAAGTCCTGCGGTTCTGGAGAAGAAGATTTTTTAAGGTTTCGACCATATATGGCAATGGCGGCCATCTTAGATTTCGCGCTGACCTAATTCTAACAAATCTAAAAAGCATTCATCTAAGGATCATCCATGTGAAGTTTAGTCAAAATTAGCCAAGCGGTTTCTGAGGAGAAGTCGTTTGAAGAAAAGTTAACGACGACGGACGGACGACGGACGCAGAGTGATCCCAATAGATCACCTTGAGCCTTCGGCTCAGGTGATCTAAAAATAAAACTAGTGGACACAATTAAAGTATCCTTTTTTAGTAACCAAGGTCTACCCTATCCGGTTAATTTGGTACCAAAAACATTAAATTCCAAACAAGATTTGATTTTAAAAAAATATCGCGAGCACACAAAGGGTCTGTAAAAAATGTTGCAAAGTCCATTAAAAGTAACAGTTACGGACACATTCGAGTAACCAATAAAAATATTATTATTTTTTGCGCAAACTTTCATTGTAAACGATAATTATTGTTGATTGTTGATCTATTGTGAATTATCAAATGAGATAATAAGGGTTATGGTCGAATGTCAAGGTTCAGCGATCATTGTACAGGTTCGAACACTGCCATGGTCCAAAACTTTTTTTACAGAGTATATATACTACAAACTAACAAACAACAATGTAACAGATCAAGCTGTATACTACTCAAAATTTGCTAAGGATCACTTTTATTCTTCCATATAATTTTATTAGAAATTAATTCACAATAACAATATAAATTACATTGATACTTCAAGAATTCCACAATTTGAATCAAGTCATGAGATCAAATGACCATACACTGCCTTTAATAATTTCATGTAAAATGGAAATAATGCTATTTATTTCAGCAAGAAATTTAGACAGAAAAAAAGTGATCCTTGGCAAATTTTGAGTAGTAATTATATTCTAAATTAACAAATAATAATATAACAGAAAAACAACAACAAATATCTCGTGTAAATATTCTCCATGGCAGAGCATTTGTGCCGTTGAGCAGTTAGTTACCTCCTGTGTAGAAGTCAATTTGATCTTAACACTTAAAGGGACACATGGCAATCTTGAGTTTTATTCGAACATTAAAATGTGCTCCTCAAGTTACTTATCCTGCGTCATTTTGACTTTAAAACTGCTTGCATATAATTAAATAAAAAAAATGAGTTAACTTTCTTCACTATTTTACCAATTTTTTAAATATATTACTGGTGCAATATTATAAAAAGTTAGTAATATGCAAAAAATAATTTGCTTTGAACTATTCTAACAATTAATATTAATGATTGAACAAATGCAAGTTAAGAGGAAAACTAACGGGACCCCGTGAGTTTGTAAGAAATCAAGATTGCTGTGTGTCCCTTTAACACACAGGAATGAACATAAGGACTTGAATATCAAAGCGTTATAATTTATAAATCTATCAAATAATACATAAAAAATATACTGTTAAAAAACAATAAATTTCAATTTGCCTCATATCAAGTATTAACTGAAACATGACACGTATGTAATAATAATTATAAAGTAGAAACAATATAAACAGTCTATAAAATCATTTTAAAATTATTTTTTGTTTAGAATTTCTGTGGGTGGGTGGGACCCCGGGGGGGCTGTTTACAAAAAATAGCTTTTCAGATATCAACGATAATATCTGTAAATGGCAAGGTCAAACGTGCAGATAGGGTGACCTAGATAGGGTGACCTAGATTAAGAAGCAGAGAAACTCGTCACAAAATAATACCAAACTATGCTTTTGCCAGGCTAATGCCACAGGTTCTGCATTTGTCAACTGCATTTAGTACAGGCTGGTAATGCATTTATTCACATGCATTTTAGTACAGGCTAGCTAAAAATAACTATCTTGGAAGTAAATACCAAACTGTAAATTATAAATCTTTATATAAACATATTTTGTGCCAAAAATTAGATAAAACAAGAAACAAATCAACATGAATTTAATATTGAATAAAATCAGAAAAACAAAATGACTAAAGTTACAAGTATGTAAACAAGATGAAGAGATCTGTTACATGAATTTAACAAACAATAAAATTATAAGTTGCTGTATAGTTTATAGTCATTGTATCTTCATTGGTTTTAAAGTGTGACATTTGACTCTTTAAATGGACTTGAGGTGATCTAGAAAAGCAACTGGTGTCAATCAAAAAATACAAATTTAACACGGTTTATTAAAATACTCAATGTTGATTGGTTATTGGGGTGGTCTGAAAAAGGTATATAAACCTCTGACATCATGTACGTCAACCTTTAAGACGTCATTTTAAACGCCAGAATACATTAGCACAGAATTAAACATTCCAGATCCACCCTTCCGACAATCAATGCAAGACCCGTTCTTCAGACAATCAAAGCAAGACCCATTCTTCAGACATTACCAAAGTATATGTGAACTGGACATAACCTTCACAGACCTTCGGAATTATAGAACAGTCTACTGTAAGCATGGTAAGCTGTAAACCTTTAAACTTTGTGTATCCAGTCTCATTCAGTTTAAAAGTTACATATCAGACATACACACACTGCCTTTATTGCATTAAGTATATCGCCTTTTATTGCATCAAGAATGATCTTAACGTGATTTGAAGCCAAATTATTGTCTTGCCGCATTAAGTGTGCGACTTTAGTGATCGAATTGAATTTTGTTTAATGGCATTCACACATTATAAATTATTCAGACCTGCCCCAGAGAGAGGGGAAGGATAAATAGGAACCCCAGAACATGCCCTACTCTCACTATGGAGACACTACGGGTGTTTGATGTGCTCGGGGATAAGGCTCCGACACACAGGACCACCCGATAACTCTGTTTGTTTGGCAGTGCTCACTGAAACTATTTTTGCCAGGCAGGTCCTAAATTAATATTGACAGGTCCTGAATTAATATCGACAGGTCCTCGGTTAATACTGACAGGCTCTGAATTAATATTGACAGGTCCTGAATTAATTATATAGTAAAATATGGAAAAAAGGGACAAGCCCCAACCAGACTTGACTTGGGGCTATCCTATTTTGTGAGCACTGTATGGTGTTTTACGTCATTTTCAACACATATAAGGTCGGTAATGTATATATAACAGTCAATTTTTTTTGTGGTGGAGGCAGACCACCCGCTTTTCCTGGGTAGAACCAGAACTGTACACCTCCTACCATCCGTAAGAATGGACACTTCCTCACTTACAAGTCGAGATCCCAGTGGGATTCGAACCTGCAGCTGTCAGAGTCGAGAAGGTTTACAACGCAACATCGTTAACCCCTCAGCCAAGGTAACTAAGGGCCAAGAGTACACAACGAAACTCAAAAACACCGGCGCGACTCGAGCCGGGTCCTCCTGATTTCAAGTCCACTGGGCCATACCAGCCCCTCTAGCTTGTAGATGCAGAATTGTACAGATACATAATTGTATAATAATTTAAATTAAATCTCCATTTCAAAGTTACGGCATAATGTACTCGCCATCAGACAATCTCCTTTCAAAGTTACAGATTAATGTACTGGCCAACACAGAATCTCCTTTCAAAGTTACAGATTAATGTACTGGCCAACACAGAATCTCCTTTCAAAGTTACAGATTAATGTACTGGCCAACACAGAATCTCCTTTCAAAGTTACAGATTAATTTACTGGCCAACACAGAATCTCCTTTCAAAGTTACAGATTAATGTACTGGCCAACACAGAATCTCCATTTCAAAGTTACAGAACAATGTACTGGCCAACACAGAATCTCCTTTCAAAGTTACAGATTAATGTACTGGCCACACAGACGACAAGTTGAAAGGCTTTTAGGGCACACCAACATAAAAATGTTATATGATGCAAACATGAATAAACATTCAGGAAAATGACTTAACACTATCAATGTTAAATGATGATATTATAGAACAAGAGGTCAATGACCTTGAAGCTCTACTGATTGATTTTGATTTCAGGAAGAAGTCACTCCAAACTTGTATTTTGAAAATCTATTTTTAGCCATGGCGCCCATCTTGAATATCCGGCCGACCTGAAATTTTGCCTGGATCAATAAGACATCAAGAGCAACATTCGTGTGAAGTTTCATGAAAATCCGTCAAGTAGTTTCAGAGGAGTAGTCACTACAAGTTTTCATTATATAACTCTATGTAAACAAAGATGGCCGCTGGCAGCCATGTTTAACGTCGAATCAAAACAATTTTCGACAAGGACCAACATCATGTCATGCTGATCATTTTAGAAAAAGTCCCATATCAATATCTCTTATAGTTTTCAAGAAGTAGTCGCTACAAACGTATTTTTTAAAAACCTATTTTTAGCCGTGGCGGCCATCTTGATTTTCCGGCTGACCTGAAATTTTGCTAGGATCAATAAGACATCAAGAGCAACATTCCTGTGAAGTTTCATGAAAATCCGTAAAGTAGTTTCAGAGGAGTAGTCGCTACAAGTTTTCATTATATTACTTTATGTTAACAAAGATGGCCGCTGGCAGCCATGTTTAACGTCGAATCAAAACGATTTTCGACAAGGACCAACATCATGTCATGCTGATCATTTTAGAAAAAGTCCCATATCAATATCTCTTATAGTTTTCAAGAAGTGGTCGCTACAAACTTATTTTTTAAAAATCTATTTTTAGCCGTGGCGGCCATCTTGATTTTCCGGCTGACCTGAAATTTTGCTAGGATCAATAAGACATCAAGAGCAACATTCCTGTGAAGTTTCATGAAAATCCGTCGAGTAGTTTCAGAGGAGTAGTCGCTACAAGTTTTCATTATATAACTATGTAAACAAAGATGGCCGCTGGCAGCCATGTTTAACGTCGAATCAAAAAAATTTCGACAAGAACCAACATCATGTCATGCTGAGCATTTTAGAAAAAGTCCCATATCAATATCCCTTAGAGTTTTCAAGAAGTAGTCGCTAAACTTGTTTTTTAAAAACCTATTTTTAGATTTGGCGGCCATCTTGGATTTCACATCAACATGAATTTTTGCTAGGATCAACTAGACTTCATGGGCAACATTTCTGTGAAGTTTCATGAATATCCATCCAGTAGTTTCAGAGGAGTAGTCGCTGCAAATAAAAGTTTAATGACGCATAGACGGACGGACGACGGACGCCGCACCACGGCATAAACTCTGCTGATCTCTGATCAGTATAGCTAAAAAACAGTTTCCTGGCAAGATTTGCGAAGGACACTATGGAAATGTGATATAAACAAATAAATGTGAAATTAGACAAGTACAATAGATCATGCTCAATTTAAAACTCCCATTTTAAATCCCCATGGAAAACAGGGAGACAATTTTTACTATAATTTTGACTTTCTCACTTCTATACATTTTGTTCGATAACTTTTAATTTTGTTCTATTCCTTACAATATTATTGAGTTACATAAAAGTAAAATGTTCATTCATTCGCAAAGATTGACCGCAACTGCGAATCATTGAATGTTCACTGAAGTATTACTGTAATTATTGGATGGTAAAACAAACAAACAAAAAAAGAACAAGAAATTACATAAAATTGTCGTATTCTTTTTGTTACGATGAAAATAAAAAATAAAATAAAACTTGAGACTGTTTTTCGAAACATGTTTTGACTGCATTGTATCAAAGGCTCGTGTAAAACAATAATAAACATAAATGTTTACAAAGTCTGTATGTAAGACATGCAAGACAAGAAGACTGGACAATTCTTCGTTGTAGATATTAACATGTATGGTATCTGAATATAGCGTGAGAAATGAACGTAATGGGATTTTCTCCAACTCTACAGAATGAAAATTCTTAGATTACCACATGGTGCAGCTACCGGTATTTGTCTGACGTTATCTATTTGTTAAATTTCCGACTCTTGACCTATATTAGTCTTTGAATTGAATTGAATTGAATTGGGGTTTTAAGGCGCACCAACACATGAAAAGGTTATATGGCGCCTAACAGGCATAAACATGCCAGGCTCATCTTCCATATATATATTAGTCTTTGAAAAGTTAAGCTAACAACTATTACCTAGACTGTAAACTATGTTATGTTTCAATTTCTTTGCAAGGTATGTCTATATTAAAGTTTAATCGGAGTCGAAAATATATTTTAACAAATAGACCAGCTAAGATTTTTTAATTATTTTCCATATATTGAAGTTGTCTATGCATTAATGTGGAGAGGTAACTGGCACTGATGTGTAATGTTAAGCAAACTGATACAGGATAAATTCAGAAGTGACTCAGTAAATCAGGGGAAGTGACTCAGTAATTCTGGGAAGCAACAAAGCAATTCAGAAGTGACTCAGTAATTCAGGAGAAGTGACTCAGTAATTTAGGGAAATTGACTCAGTAATTCAGGGGAATCAAATTCAATCCAATCCTGGACCAAATTTGGATTAGCTATCAAAATACTTTGAAGTATTTACCACTTGACCAGTGATTCAGGCGAGATTTAAAGCCAAGGTCCTACGTACAATCAGATCCACCACAAAGCATGCATCAACACTAGTGCATAATATGCTCTAGCGGGCAATGGGACTACAGCTCTAGCGGGCAATGGGACTACAGCTCTAGCGGGCAATGGGACTACAGCTCTAGCGGGCAATGGGACTACAGTACATCATAAGAATCTTGCATGGGTGTCTGGTGAAGATCGGGAATTCCAACATGAGGTATAATTGTTTTTATTGGAATTGAATTGAACTGAATTGGGTTTTAAGGCGCACCAACACATGAAAGGTTATATGGCGCCTAACAGGCATAAACATGCCAAGCTCATCCTCCATGTACATCGAGATAAAATATGGAAAATGGGCCTAGAACCTTCTCACCCTGAACTGCAGAGTTGCTGTAAATTCTATCGTAGAAACTCGATTTACGCTGGAGCCATGTTTATTATTTTTCTGCCACTGCTCTTTTGATGTGAGCGAGATGGCACCTGAAACAATGCAGGGATCATGATGAAGACCTTTAATGAACATGAACAAAAAATGACAAAATGAACATGAATTTGGGGGGATTCTACCCCTCTGCCTATGCATCCAAAGGGATCTGCAGTGGCCCTATTCTTTGTCCCGTGACCAAATTTGGCACCCGGGAACCACACGGGGCAACTGAGACTCTGCCGAGGTTCCGATTAAAACATATGTGGTACAATAAAAACAGTTATAAAAATTCCATAACAAGCAATTGCAGACATGTCATTTTAAAATAAAAAATCCACACAAGATTAAACATCTTTCAACATTTACATGTAAAAAAATACATGACTTAGCATTTGTTTAGTGCTGTGTGGCGTCCGTAAAAGGTCGCCTCTACAAATCATTTATGTTATTACTTACTGGTCCTTTGGTCCTTAAGCCGGTGCTAGGAGCCTGAGGTGTATCCCTCATGAACAGACTCAATAAAACCGAGTCTGCAACTTTTATCTCTTGTTTGTGATAGTTGCTTCCAAGGGATCCCCTTTTCAGTATTTATTGTACAATAAATCTATATGCAACAGTCATCTTTCAACATTTACATGTATAAAATACATAACTAGTACAATACACATACATGTATAAAAAAACATGACATATTCTATCAATCTGTAATTTTATGTAACAGTCTTCTTTAACATGTATATTCTACATTCCTTGTAAATTAGATCTATATCCAAAAAATGCTTTTGTTTATGAGAAAAAAATTCCAGAGAAAGCTGGGCACATTTTATTAAGTGTCAGCAAATAAGGAACGAGAGAGGTTTATTCTATATATAACATTTAAAACAAATATGCCTTTAAATACGCTTATGTTTTTCAAAATTATAGTTCAAACCAGCTATACATGTACTATACATTCGCATATTAATACTATGAATGTTTACTACATTTCCGTATAAGGAAAAATCTTAAAATACACGTGCCTTAACAATATGCGGATAACCATCATAGTAATACAATGAATGGCAGCTACGATTACCATATCAAGGAAAAGTCTTAAAATGCATATGCCATTAACAAAATGTGTTAACCCGTAACAGGTTTACAACAATTTCTTTATAAGGAAAAATTGTAAAATGCAAAAGCCTTAACGATATGTGGGTAAACATGACACTATAGGTGGATACACAGTGTAAGTTTAACATGATTAACTTGACGGTCAAGCCAAGATATCATACTGGGTTGGTTCCGGTAACATTTTTAAACAATCAAATAGATTTTATTATATAAACTTTACATTGAAGTAGTAGATTTTATGATTAAAATTAAACCTTATAGTTTCATCGTTTATATTTCACATGTGAAATACCGAAAATGATGTAATGCCAATTGACATTATTGACGTCATTGTTTTGGCGCATTATTTTTTTTTTGCTCAAGTTTCAAGATTGTGAGTATACATGTATAATAAATAAAATATTTGTTGGGTTTGTCGTGAATATTTGTTGGTTTATTGTCTCGAAGTGAGAAAACTCAACTATTTCATCGAGAAATCAAGATCTTTCATCTGTAGAAATAGTATAAATGCATGTGTATGCAATCCATGCAAACTACATAAATACACGTTTTTTAGAATTCTGGTTCTTTGAGAATTCTCATACCTCCACTAGAGACTTCCTATATACATTCACATAAACAATATGCAAATCTATATTTTAGACTGCCTTCTGATTCAAACAAATACATAATAGATCATTTAAAATAGTAACAGTAGTATATATGCGTATCTACCCTCATTTCCAATACATAATGAAATACTAATTATTTCCAATTTACAAATGTATTATACCAATGATATTCTGATTTGTTTAACTGATCTAGAAGATTTGAGTTTCAGTGGCATTTTTGGTAATTTTGTCATCTTTTGTAGATTTTGATCTCTTTCTCAGCAAGTCATATAGAGCGCACACCCGAGCACAAATAGTTTTTGGCTGATGATACAGTCGTATTAATTACTTGTTATAACAAAACATCAGCTGTGCTCAAGGGTGCACTCTGTATTTCCAGGACCAAAAACAACTGAAACGGAGCAAAGTCATGTTTTTGAAAGAAAAGGCCTTGTTTGTGAAGCTCTTAAACCCAATTAGCCTTCTTGTATCTAAATATTCAAATGATTTGTAAAAAAAAACACTTCAATATTGGGGGAAAATTTTGCCCATTATCATACTACCTAGTCCTTTAAACACATGTTTCCAGGTTTTCCTCAAGATTTGCTGAACATGCCATTTCCTCAGGACTGGATTCTTTCTCCTCGGTGTCAGTCACCATGTATGTGTTGTATGCTGTGAATTTCTTCGTCTTCAACTCCAGGTCCAGCCTGTTACAACAGTGACGTAGAAATGGTACCAACAGCAACATCAGGCCTGACAGCACAATGAAACCTCCACCAGTGAAGAATGTTGCATCATAAGACTCCGTGTCATCGTACAGAAAGCCTGAAATATTTACATTACGAATCGCTCATGAAAATAAAAAGAAGTCGCAAAACTAAAACCATGCTTAAAACAATTCACCACATTAGAACGCAATGATTTGTAAACGCATGGTATATAGAGAATATTATGTCAGTGCCTTTTACTATCAAGTTTATTAGGCGAGGCTTAGAAAACGAAGAATGGCAAGGCTCTGCCGAGCCATTCTTCATTTTCGTGCCGAGCCTCATAAGGCACCGACATGATATTCTATTTATCATGTAGATTATCCACATTTTCTGTATGAATTACTATTATTACCTATTTCTCAGAATGTTATGCTTATCGAGATGCCTCCATGTTGTTTTTTTGTTAGTTTTATGACGTCAGGCAACATTACGTGCACGACGTCAGACAACGTTAAGTACAATAAATGCCGAGGGATTCCGCACTGATTTGCTTTATTGGTCAGTGCCTAAAAATGCAAAATGTATTAGGTCACCCATTTATTAGGTAGGAAAGTGCATATCTGCATGGTATTTATTATTTAAAGACACATTTCGACTACTGTATTTGTGGGGGAGAGAATTTCTATAGGTAACTGTAAATCGCTGTTAGAAATACATTTGCACAAGAAAATTGAGATTATTAGTGTTTTGTCAAAGGATGAGGCCCGTCCCATAAAGAGTGTATACGGTAATAATGTAGTAAAAATTATAACCGTTTTGCATTTTATGTGCACTTGTATATATGTTAAAACAACTATGTATAGATGGATTTTTTTAAAAGACCCGTGTTAACAATTAATAGTTTTTGTATTTTTAGCACAATATACTCTATTATCAATTACTTCTCTGCCATTTTTTAGTAAATCTCAAATGCAAGAAACTCATCGGGACTTCAAAATTCAAAAATCGTTGTCATCTGTCAGTGTTTTTGATCACCTGAGCCAAAGGCTCAATGTGATGTTTTGGAATCACTCTTCGTCCGTCGTCCGTCCGTTGTCTGTCCGTCGTCGTCGTTATCTTTTGCTTCCGACGACTTTTTCTCAGAAACCGTTTGTCGGAATTCAATCAAATCTTATATGAATTCATTAAACTGGATTTTATAGTTGCACCAACAGCTAAGGTCATTTGGCGACATTTCAGCTTTTTATTGTTGGAGGAAGACCCCAGGTGCAAACCCGGGCATTTTTTCGTGCACGGGCGCGCACCTGAGTAGAACCACCGACGTTCCGCAAGCAAGCTGGATAGCTTGATACTCATACTTAACAGTCCTGGCCCCATGGGGAATCGAACCCACAGCGGTGAGGGACATGTAATTTCAAGTCTGAGACCACTCGACCACGGACAACCCCAAGTTTATGTAAAGCATCATTATATGTTTTTTCGAATGGTGCACCTGAGGTCATAAATGCCCCCCGCAATGGGGCTTATCCGTTTCATTTAACAAATCTTAAAAAATCGTCTGCAAAAATACAAGATATAGAGCTGTGATATTTTGCATGTAACATCGTCTTATGGTCCTCTAACTAGTTTGTTCTAATGGTGACCCTGAGGTCAAATTTGGACCCGCCGCAGTGGTCACATATTAAACATGGACTTATATAGGCAAACACTTCAACAATATTCATCTCTGAAACTACAATAGCCAGAGGTTTAATATTTTGCATTTACCTTAAGATTATGGTCATCTACCAAGTTTGTTCAAATCGTGACTCTGTGGTCAGATTTGAACATTTCCTGCTCTGCTTCCTTTTAGTGTATTTATATTCATTCATTCATAACCTTTCCTTATTCAAAATGAATCCGTACGGAACTCTATTATGCTCCGGATAAGATTTTTCAAAAAGGGGAGATAATTAAAACAAGAGGTCAATGACCTTGAAGCTCTACTGATTGATTTTGATTTCAGGAAGTAGTGACTACAAACTTTATTTTTGAAAATCTATTTTTAGCCGTGGCGGCCATCTTGAATTTCCGGCTGACCTGAAATTTTGCTAGGATCAATTAGACATCAAGAGCAACATTCCTGTGAAGTTTCATGAAAATCCGTCAAGTAGTTTCAGAGGAGTAGTCGCTACAAGTTTTCATTATATAACTCTATGTAAACAAAGATGGCCGCTGACAGCCATGTTTAACATTGAATCAAAATAATGTTCGACTTGGATAACCATCATGTCATGTAGATCATTTTAGAAAAAGTCCCATATCAATATCTCTTATAGTTTTCAAGAAGTAGTAGTCGCTACAAAACTTACTTTTTAAAAATTTATTTTTAGCCATGGCGGCCATCCTGAATTTCTGGCCGACCTGAAATTTTGTTAAGATCAATTAGACATCAAGAGCAACATTCGTGTGAAGTTTCATGAAAATCCGTCGAGTAGTTTCAGAGGAGTAGTCGCTACAAGTTTTCATTATATAACTCTATGTAAACAAAGATGGCCACTGGCAGCCATGTTTAACGTCAAATAAAAATAATGTTTGACTCGAATAACCGTCATGTCATGCTGATCATTTTAGAAAAAGTCCCATATCAATATCACTTATAGTTTTCAAGAAGTAGTCGCTACAAACTTATTTTATTAAATCTATTTTTAGCTGTGGCGGCCATCTTGAATTTCTGGCTGATCTGAAATTTTGCTAGGATCAATAAGACATCAAGAGCAACATTCCTGTGAAGTTTCATGAAAATCCGTCAAGTAGTTTCAGAGGAGTAGTCGCTACAAGTTTTCATTATATAACTCTATCTAACAAAGATGGCCGCTGACAGCCATGTTTAACATCGAATCAAAACAATTTTTGACAAGGACCAACATCATGTCATGCTGATCTTTAGAAAAAGTGACATATCAATATCACTTATAGTTTTCAAGAAGTAGTCGCTACAAAGTTGTATTTTGAAAATCTATTTCTAGCCATGGCGGCCATCTTGAATTTCCGGCGGACCTGAAATTTTGCTAGGATCAATAAGACATCAAGAGCAACATTCCTGTGAAGTTTCATGAAAATCCGTCAAGTAGTTTCAGAGAAGTAGTCGCTACAAGTTTTCATTATATAACTCTATGTAAACAAAGATGGCCACTGGCAGCCATGTTTAACGTCGAATCAAAATAATGTTCGACTCGGATAACCATAATCTCATGCTGATCATTTTAGAAAAAGTCCCATATCAATATCTCTTATAGTTTTCAAGAAGTAGTCGCTACAAGCTTATTTTTTAAAAATCTATTTTTAGCTGTGGCGGCCATCTTGAATTTCTGGCCGATCTGAAATTTTGCTAGGATCAATTAGACATTAAGAGCAACATTCCTGTAAAGTTTCATGAAAATCCGCCAAGTAGTTTCAGAGAAGTAGTCGCTACAAGTTTTTACTATATAACTCTATCTAAACAAAGATGGCCGCTGGCAGCCACGTTTAACGTCGAATCAAAACGATTTTTGATTAGGACCAACATCATGTCATGCTGATAATTTTAGAAAAAGTCCCATATCAATATCACTTATAGTTTTCAGGAAGTAGTCGCTACAAACTTGTATTTTGAAAATTTATTTTTAGCCGTGGCGGCCATCTTGAATTTCCGGCCGACCTGAAATTTTGCTAGGATCATTTAGACATCAAGAGCAACATTCCTGTAAAGTTTCATGAAAATCCGCCAAGTAGTTTCAGAGGAGTAGTCGCTACAATTTTTTACTATATAACTCTATGTAAACAAAGATGGCCGCTGGCAGCCACGTTTAACGTCGAATCAAAACGATTTTCAACAAGGACCAACATCATGTCATGCTGATCATTTTAGAAAAAGTCCCATATCAATATCACTTATAGTTTTCAAGAAGTAGTCGCTACAAACTTGAATTTAAAAAATCTATTTTTAGCTTTGGCGGCCATCTTGGATTTCACATCAACATGAATTTTTGCTAGGATCAACTAGACTTCATGGGCAACATTTCTGTAAAGTTTTATGAATATCCATCCAGTAGTTTCAGAGGAGTAGTCGCTTCAAATAAAAGTTAACGGACGGACGGACAGACGGACGGACGGACGGACAGACGGACGGACGACGGACGCCGCACCACGGCATAAGCTCTGCTGATCTCTGATCAGTAGAGCTAAAAAGTAGTGAAACTAGAGTTATGGTTCCTATGAACTGCACTCCGTCTCATTATCATTATCATTCACAGGAACTTTAATCGAGCATACTTTTTGAGTTATGCTCCGGACAAAAAGTGCATGGACGCACGGACGCACATACGGACGGACGGAAAAAGCGGCGACTATATGCTCCCCAATAATAAACAATCTAGTGGTTTTTAGCTCTACTGATCAGAGATCAGCAGAGCTTATGCCGTGGTGCGGCGTCCGTCGTCCGTCCGTCCGTCTGTCCGTTAACTTTTATTTGTAGCGACTACTCCTCTGAAACTACTGGATGGATATTCATAAAACTTTACAGAAATGTTGCCCATGAAGTCTAGTTGATCCTAGCAAAAATTCATGTTGATGTGAAATCCAAGATGGCCGCCAAAGCTAAAAATAGATTTTTTAAATTCAAGTTTGTAGCGACTACTTCTTGAAAACTGTAAGTGATATTGATATGGGACTTTTTCTAAAATGATCAGCATGACATGATGTTGGTCCTTGTTGAAAATCGTTTTGATTTGACGTTAAACATGGCTGCCAGCGGCCATCTTTGTTTACATAGAGTTATATAATGAAAACTTGTAGCGACTACTCCTCTGAAACTACTTGACGGATTTTCATGAAACTTCACAGGAATGTTGCTCTTGATGTCTAAATGATCCTAGCAAAATTTCAGGTCGGCCGGAAATTCAAGATGGCCGCCACGGCTAAAAATAAATTTTCAAAATACAAGTTTGTAGCGACTACTTCTTGAAAACTATAAGTGATATTGATATGGGACTTTTTCTAAAATGATCAGCATGACATGATGTTGGTCCTTATCAAAAATCGTTTTGATTCGACGTTAAACGTGGCTGCCAGCGGCCATCTTTGTTTACATAGAGTTATATAGTAAAAACTTGTAGCGACTACTCCTCTGAAACTACTTGGCGGATTTTCATGAAACTTTACAGGAATGTTGCTCTTAATGTCTTATTGATCCTAGCAAAATTTCAGGTCGGCCGGAAATTCAAGATGGCCGCCATGGCTAAAAATAGATTTTCAAAATACAAGTTTTTAGCGACTACTTCTTGAAAACTATAAGTGATATTGATATGGGACTTTTTCTAAAATGATCAGCATGACATGATGTTGATCTTTGTGGAAAATTATTTTGATTCGACGTTAAACATGGCTGCCAGTGGCCATCTTTGGTTACACAGAGTTATATTGTAAAAACTTGTAGCGACTACTCCTCTGAAACTACCTGACGGATGTTCATGAAACTTCACAGGAATGTTGATCTTGATGTCTAGTTGATCCTAGAAAAATTTCAGGTCGGCCGGAAATTCAAGATGGCCGCCACAGCTAAAAATAGATTTAAAATAAATAAGTTTGTAGCGACTACTTCTTCAAAACTATAAGAGATATTGATATGGGACTTTTTCTAAAATGATCAGTATGACATGATGTTGGTCCTTGTCGAAAATTGTTTTGATTTGACGTTAAACATGGCTACCAGCGGCCATCTTTGTTTACATAGAGTTATATAATGAAAACTTGTAGCGACTACTCCTCTGAAACTACTTGACGGATTTACATGAAACTTCACAGGAATGTTGCTCTTAATGTCTAATTGATCCTAGCAAAATTTCAGGTCGGCCAGAAATTCAAGATGGCCGCCACGGTTAAAAATAGATTTTCAAAAAACAAGTCTGTAGCGACTACTTCCTGAAATCAAAATCAATCAGTAGAGCTTCAAGGTCATTGACCTCTTGTTTTAGTTACAATATGTCTTATATCAAAAACTAAGGTAATAGTAAATGAAAAGAAAACAAGAGGGCCAAGATGGCCCTAAAGCGATCACCTGAGTACTGGCACATTATCGAACTTCTTCGAAATCTTATGGTCATATACAATCTGAGCAAGTTTGGTTAAGATTGGGGCGGGGCCAAATGTGACCCGAGGGTCACCATTTGAACAAACTTGGTAAAGGACCATAAGCTTATAGTAAATGCAATATATCAAACCTCTGGCTCTTTTAGTTTCCAAGAAGAATTTTTGAATTGTTTTCCTATATGTCTATGTAAAACTGTGACCCCCGGGGCGGGGACAAATTTGACCCCAGGGTCACCATTTAAACAAAAGAAGTAGATCACCATAAGCTGATGCTACAAGTAATACATGAGAGCTCCGTGCCATGTGGTTCCAGAGAAGCAGATTTTTTTTCAGTTTTTCCCTACACAAGCCTGTATGATGTAAAATTGTGACCCCCGGGGCGGGGCCAAATGTGACCCCTGGGTCACCATTTGAACAAACTTGGTAGAGGACCATAAGCTTATAGCAAATGCAAAATATTAAACCTCTGGCTCCTGCAGTTTCAGAGAAGAAGATTTTTTAAGTTTTTCCTTATACATGTCTATGTAAAACGTGACCCTTGGGACGGGGCCAAATATGACCCGAGGGTCACCATTTGAACAAACTCGGTAAAGGACCATAAGCTTATAGTAAATGCAAAATATCAAACCTCTGGCTCTTGTAGTTTCCGAGAAGAAGATTTTTTTTTTTTTCCTATATAAAACTGTGACCCCCGGGGCGGGGACAAATTTGACCCCAGGGTCACCATTTGAACAAATTTAGTAGAAGACCATAAACTGATGCTACATGTAATACATGAGAGCTCTGTGCCTTGTGGTTTCAGAGAAGAAGATTTTTTAAAGTTTTTTCCTATATGTCTATATGAAAAACATGCAAAATCTCAATATACAAACTTTGGATCCCCAGGGCACAGCCATTTTTTAACCCGGGAACTTCATTTGAACAAACTTGATAGTCTAGGCATTGGCGATCATTTTAAAAGAAAAACTGTTGAAATCTCTCCAGCAGTTCTGGAGAAGATTTTTTAAGGTTTCGACCATATATAGTAATGGCGGCCATCTTGGATGTCGAGCTGACCTAATTTTAACAAATCTAAAAAGCATTCATCTAAGGATCATCCATGTGAAGTTTGGGCAAAATTAGCCAAGCGGTTTCTGAGAAGAAGTCATTTGAAGAAAAGTTAACGACGACGACGCCGACGACGACGGACGACGGACGACGGACGCAGAGTGATCCCAATAGATCACCTTGAGCCTTCGGCTCAGGTGATCTAAAAACTGTGATGGGGCCTCAATATAATGTCTCTGTGGTAATCAGTCAGCGAGAAGTAAGCAGTTAAAAAGCATGCTATCAATGACTTTTCAAAGACTACAATCAGCTGGGAAATGTGTCTTTAACTTGCCACCACCTCCCACTCAATAATATTCTGTAACCTGAAAGATTTTAAAGAAAAAGGAAAAACAAATACCAATCCTGTATTCTTGTTTACTTTTCAAAAAACCTATAAAAAAGGTAAAAGCAATTTCAAGCCGTTTGCAGTACAGTAAAGACATGAATTAAGGGGTTTAAATTGTATTACCTATACATGTACATGGAACGAAAATCAACTTCACTGACAGTACAGTGTCCCTTATAAATGGGCTTAAACACTCAAAAAATTAAACATCGATGACTCTGCCACAGAAAAAACAAGACCTAGGTCTATTTTTTTATTCAAAATTGCAAGACGAATAAATATAAACAATGCACATACCTGCTACAGGTGGCCCTACAAGATTGGCAATCCCCTGTCCCAACATGTTCAATCCATATGCATTGGAGAGCTTGTCCAGCCCCAGGAATTCCACAAGGATCACAGTACTGAGCGAATAGTTCACACTGATAAACAAGCCAAATGCTCCAGACAGGACGGCTAGTGGTAGAAATGCTGTGAAGAGGGGCACAAGCAGGATGGCTATACCACAAGCCATCACAGAGAAACCATACAGTAGACTTAGATTCACATTCAGGTCTCCAATAAAGCCGTACAATATTTGACCCAAGGTGTTGACGATACCAAGAATGGAGACGAGGAACGAGGCCTCCGACTGAGTCATTCCTAACTCTAGAGATCTGTCCGCAATGAATATGTAAGGTATGTCAATCCAAAAATACAGAACGAAATTTGATAAGGCGTAAATCACAAACATGGGGTGCATCAGAATGGATGGGTCGAACATGGTTTTCAGTACGCGTTTGACATGTTTTGAGAAGTGAAGGTACCTCCAAAACAATGAGTCCTCCTCATCCGAGCTTTCGCTGTCACTGTCACGATCACCCCACTGACTTTTATACAGTTCCGGACAGCTAGTAGACCGCACCTGATCAATGGGTTGCATCTTCAATCTAGACAAATTTCCACGAAAAAATATATCCTTGCGATAGAGGGGTAGGTAGGTACTGATGTGGACCTGTTTCGACCGGTTCTGCTGCTTCGCATCATCCTTAGAACCCCCTGGAGTAGTTGCCGATTTCTTAAGGCAGCTACCTTTTGGCTTTGATTTATTGGTGTGGTGTCCGCTACGGATGAGCGCCACCTTTTCCTCTCCGTTCTGTAAATGGACAACTGTTTCAACTTTAGCTGATAATTCTTCAGCTTGTTTGAGTTCTTTCTCTTCACATATTGCCTGTATGTATTGTGTCAGCATGCTGTTGTCATTATTATTCTTTGCCTCTTTCAGTAATTCTATAGGTATATTGATCTCCTGTTCTTTGATAAATGTTGGTATTTGTATCTGAGAGTGACAATGTTCTAAATCTTCTTCAAGACAGCCATCCATTACGTCCAGGCTATCCGTCTGACTTATAGGTCGACTATTGGCAGTAGCTGTAACTGAAAAACTTGCGTGAGAAATTGTTTTCGACATCCTTTCAAATTTCTGTAAAGCTTTTTGTCTCTTTTCTTGTTCCGTGAATTCTAGTGGTTTTAAAAGTGCCCCACAAACCATTAAATTCAAAATTATTCCACTCCATAGCATCAAGGTACCTCTCCAGCCGTATGTATCAATCAAATAATTGGTGAGCGGTGCAAACAGAAACGTTCCTATTCCTGATCCACAGACCGACAGCCCAGTGGCTAAAGCTCTCTTGTCTTCAAAATAAAAAGCCACCATAACGACCGACGTCACATACCCCATTGACATCCCCAGTCCAGTAAAGAAACCGAACAACACGCATAACGCTGAAATCGAGTCGGCAAAAGAACTGGCGAAACACGCCACAGCAGCAACAAAACCTCCAACCATCAACACCTTGCGACATCCAAACTTTGTAGCAAGTGCACTCGCCAGCGGTCCTCCCATCAGACAAGTGCCGTAAAATATCGACCCAACCCATGATGTCAAACTTCTGCTCTCATCAAATTGTTGTAGCAATTCCGCGTAAAGGATCCCAAATGAAAAACCGATTCCATCACTTATCATATTAGTGAAAAAAGAAGCAAGGACAATTATCCAACCGTAACCGCCATCAGGCGGCGAGGGCATCGACAGATACGACGAATCCTCCGAGAACAGACTATCAGAACTACTGGTTCTGCTGGAGATACTACTAAAGCTGCCATGTTTTTTAAGCTTTCCATTTGATTTACTTGCAGTTTCACTTGTTTCACTTCCTTCCATGTTTTTTGTAAACTTAACAATATATATACTAATAGTTCTAAAAACAACAGTTCTAAATTTATTATAGACTAAACGTGTATTTGTAAAGAATCACAGTAGTTAATTAAAAAGTTAATGTTCAGTTTTGATTCTTTTCTTGTTTGAATTCTGTTTTAAATTTTTACTGCTAAACAACTCGGCAAGACTGATCGAGAACAATGACGAAAGACAAATTTTAGACATAGGTCTACGGAGATGGAGTATGGGGCTGCTGTATGCTGGCGTTGTAAATGCTCCGACGTAGCTGTTGGGGAAGTGGCGATTCTTCATAACCATTTAGATGAACCTGTAAACACAACAAATTGTAAATACATATTATATATGTGTATGTATCCCAAACGAATTGAATTGAATTGAATGTTGTTTAACGGCTCATCAACACAGTATAGGTTATTTAGAGCCGCCCCAGAGAGAGGGGAAGGATACATAGGAATCCGGGAACCTGCCCTACTCTTATTATCGAATAGATTCCTATGGTTCTTTAACGTGCTCGGAGGATAGACCGGTTACAAATCCGCCGCGTTACCGACTGCGCCACGCCAGCCCCTGTATCCCAAACGATCACACTTGTGTTGAATTGAATGTTGTTCAATGGCACCTCAACGTATCATAGGTTATCTGAAGAGGGAGGGGAAGGACACCTAGGAATCATGGAACCTGTCTTACTCTTACTAACAAATAGATTCCTATGGTTCTTTAACGTTCTTGGAGAATAGACTCGGATACAGGGGACACCCATTTTACATCCCTATTCGAGGGACGAGGATATGGTAAACTCAAAAAAACACCGACGGAACTCAGTGGCGCCAGTGAGCTTGAACCTGGGACTGTCCACTGTGTTATCCACAAGGCCACGCCAGCCCCCAATACAAATACTTTAAAGCTTCATTAGGCGACTGATTGCACTTTGCTTCTTGTGTTTACACAAGCTGATTATTGACACTTCTTAGCAAAGTAGCCTAGCGCGTGACCATCATTACCTTGATGTGTCCGCGCATAACTTTTCGTTCATGTTAATTTGATCATTTTAAAATTTTATTTTATCAACGTTACAAAGAAAACCGCGGCATTGATAGAAAGATATAAACTGAATAATATCTATCTGACATATCTGAGAGGAAAGAACACGGCAAGCGGAAATAGATGACTAAACAGGTACATTTAGGTACACAGTTAACGGTTTTATTCATTTTTGAATAACGTTTGCTAATTTGTATTATTGTATTATTTCCGAACGCTCGCTCGAAATATACTATATCTACTCATGTGACTGCACTATTAGCTATTGCTAATAAAATATTGATATGTATATCTTCTCACGCCCCCTAGCACCGGCTTAAGCGATATTCTACTTCAAAGCCACCTATATTGGGCTCGTTGGTCCCAAAGGACCAGTAAAAAATAACACTACATATTCGTAGCACGGGGAGACTTTTTACAGCCGCCACACTGCACTAAACGAACGCTAGTGTGAATGTTAATAAATACTGATAAAGGTGATCCTTTGAGAGCAAAAACACAATTAAGAGAATAAAGCAGCAGACTCGGTTTTATTGAGTCTGTTCATGAGAAGTAATGAAAGAAGCAACACTTCTCACGCCCACTAGCACATTAGCTGCCCTAATACCACTTAACCTCCGCCAGTTAGCTTTTTCGGTAAAGCGCACTAAATGATTATGTGGGGATTACCACTACCTGTGTTTTGAGTGTGGGAAGAGGAAAACTCTATTTCTTCTGTACTGCCATTAAATCATATTTTCATATAGTAAATGTCTAGTCTAGATCATCTGAGACGCATGCTTGTTTTCAAGACAAACGTCAAGAACTAAAAAGTCTGACGCGGTAGCCATTTTACCGAGAATCTGGTATCGTTTCCTATGGCTGATATACACGCACCTTCTATCGAAGATATAGAGAACAGCAGAAAGACAATAAATTAATAAATAAACAAAGAGAGAAACTTCATCATTATATCAACAAACTAAATGTGGATGGTCAATAATACTGTAATAAAAAAAATATGTTTCCGGTTTCCTTTTTTTTCTGCACAAAGGGTCAAGACATTTGTATTTACAATCAAGCATTGAAGATAATCTAGGCTAGGCTAGCAGATGTCAAATAATGGTTGACAATGTCAAGTTTATGCCTTGAAAATACAATTGGTATGTTCAAGTCTTCAAGATCTTTACCCGGATTCAGACAAGAAATGTCTGGTTTGAAAAGCAATGTTCAGTAATAAAGCATAATGTCATTTTTAGTTAATCTGTTTCTTTTGGAGACTATCTGTAATATTTACTCGTTTGCGATGTGGCAAACATTCAGCAGCACTGTAGATATAGAGCTGAGTTTTTACTCATACTTTTTTACCCAAGTACTGTTGTACCATTAGTCATCATTGCACCTTACTACAAATACTTTAAACTTTTAAAAATCAAGAGTATTATCTTTGTATGTATCATCCTGTGGAACAGTTTATTCAATATTTACCCGTCAAAAACGTTGCAAGCTTGCGTCTAATATTAAGGTCATACAGTGTTTCTTTTATTACTTAACTTCCATTTGGTCGAAAGTTTTTTTTGTGTTTTTTTAATGTATTAATTTACATTCATTTTGAAAGCAAGAACTATTTAGAATAGATTAGAACATTTTTTATTCAGAAAACCTATACATACAAATATGTCTTCCTACCGTAGACAAGATATTCATTTAACAAGTAAGATAAATATCTATAATCGGAGGATAGACCGATACACTATAATAATAACAGAACTATCTTAATGATAATTACATATTAGTTTATATTTTTTAACATTAACTGGGTTGAGTAATTGTTTCAAAATAGCAAAATTTGATTCAGAGTTGGTACACAGATCAGGTATGTTTTATGTTAAACTGTT
This sequence comes from Cyrtodaria siliqua, assembly GCA_037043455.1. Lineage (NCBI taxonomy): Eukaryota > Metazoa > Mollusca > Bivalvia > Adapedonta > Hiatellidae > Cyrtodaria > Cyrtodaria siliqua. Next base: position 14,356 of record JAWPHD010001405.1, on the reverse strand, counting down.
TAAATAACGGTTTCCTGAGTTCCTTAATTTTTTTTACAAACAAGAGGTCAATAACCTTGAAGCTCTACTGCTAGGTTTTTGATAGCTAGATCAGCAGTCCTGTGAAGTTGTGCCAAGTAGTTTCAGAGAAGTAGTCGCTACAAATTTTCATTATATAACTCTTTGTAAACAAAGATGGCCGCTGGCGGCCATGGTTAACGTCAAATCAAGATATTTTTTGACAAGGATCAACATCATGTCATACTGATCATTCTAGAAAAAGTCTCATATCAATATCACTTATAGCTTTCAAGAAGTAGTCGCTACAAACTTGTATTTTGAAAAATCTATTTTTAGTCATGGTGGCCATGTTGAATTTCCGGCCGACCTGAAATTTTGCTAGGATCAATTAGACATCAACAGCAACATTCCTGTGAAGTTTCATGAAAATCTGTCGAGTAGTTACAGAGGAGTAGTCGCTACAAGTTTTTATTAGATAACTTTATGTAAACAAAGATGGCCACTGACAGCCATGTTTAATGTCGAATCAAAACTATTTTCGACTAGGACCAACACCATGCCATGCTGATCATTTTAGAAAAAGTCCCATATCAATATCACTTAGCGTTTTCAAGAAGTAGTAGCTACAAACTTGTTTTTTTAAAAATCTATTTTTAGATCTGGTGGCCATCTTGGATTTCACATCAACATGAATTTTTGCTAAGATCAACTAGACTTCATGGGCAACATTTCTGTAAAGTTTCATGAAAATTCATTCAGTAGTTTCAGAGAAGTAGTCGCTACAAAAAAAGTTTACGGACAGACAGACGGACGGACGACAGACGCCGCACAGTTGCATAAGCTCTGATCAGTAGAGCTAAAAATAATAAAATGTACTTCATCTTCAATTTGATTGCATATAGTGCCGAGTCTGTTTTCACGTGATTATTTAGGTTTAAAATAACGACCACGTTCAATTGTAAATCGTGCGCACTAATTCTAGGTTTTTTTAAGTTCTTAAATTAACTTATTTAGGGAGTCCAAATGACAAATAATTTTGTGGTAAAAAATTGTAAATCTTCGAAAAAGTATGAAGTTTATTGTCGTACAATTTGCATTTTAAAAGATTAATTTCAACAGTGATATCTACAGTATACTTCTGTGAGATTACTTGTATTTGTTTAGCATCCAATGGTTGTGGAGCATCTGTACATTTATTCAAAGAACTATTACGGTATTAAATAAAAGAATACCACGATTTGTGACCTTCATTGAATAGGGCCTTATCAACATTATACACAACTTCTTTTATACACAACTTCTTTTAAAAATCTATTAGCTGGAAACGATTAAATTAAGCGTCCTTTTTAAATGCAAGTGAAGTTATATAACTGAGAATTCTTTCTCTGCCTAGGTCAGATTTAGAGGGCTTTTTATGCACTCCAAGTAAATATTACAGAATCTATTGTGAAGTTTCTCAAAAGGTAAACTATCTAGGGTTTACTTTGAAAGAGTTCCTTGTTACTCATTCATTTTGAATCCAGGGCTTGAAAATTAAACTTGTTCGCTCACCATGACGAGTGCGCATTGCTGCAGGACGAGTAGAAATTCAGATAACTTCTTTAAATATTTATCAATTTGACCAAATATTATGAAGGTTGAGTAACTCAGAAAAAAATAATCCTGGCCTGAATCTGGTGAGTAAATACCCATGGCAGTCAAAAATTATCTACAGCTCTGCAGTGCAATGGCGGCGATTCAAACTGGCGATGTTATGAAATAGCGATGACTTGGCCGTCTTTAAGGATGATAAATACTGAAAGGAAAAAGAAATGTCACATGGGAATTTCTGCTTTATATTGTATGTACAATATGCTGCTGTTAATCGAATGGTACATGGCTACGCAAGACCTTTCCTTTCGGAAAAAAGTCTAAAACAACACGTAACACAGCAAATAGTATCCCTGCAATGATTCATTATTGACAGAGTATGTTTTGCGTTTTGGCTCAAGCATGTGAGCGAACTTAGGATGCAAAATTTTGCAAACTCTTTACGTTAAATACAGTACTCAATTGGCTCAATTTTTCAAGGAGAAACTTCACATTTATGGATTTCTTTTTACAACGTGTACGGTGATTAAAAGGTCTACAACATCACAGTTGCGTCCTTTCTCTAATTAATTGCAACTTTTTTTTTTACAAAACATCTTGGGATTTCCTTGGAATATATATGGAATTAAGTGTGCAGTATATACAATATATAGCGGAAATTCCTGTGTCGCGTTTCTTTTTCCTTTCAGTATACATTTGGTGCATTATTATTTAGCGAGAATATTGAACTGGATTATAAGTAGAAATGTCAGTTACCATGGTTACTGACTAGCAATGATGCTTTAAATCAGATGAGGTAGTCACGAGCTGATTGATCTATTTTCAATCGTCAAGTTTGAACGGGGAAAGTAAGAAAACAATATAGAGTGTTCTTTTCTTTAATTTCCCCATATGAACTTGAAGAGAGAACAATTGATTGTTCTTAAAGTGAAAAGAAAATGTGAAAGTACAGAACATTATATAGTTGCAGGGCTTTTTTTTGCCGTTTTTTGGCCGTTATTCGGTCATATTCCCAATGGCAAAACATATCTTTTTTTCCCAATTTTGAGGAAAAAATTTCCTTTTTTTTTTAAGTGTGCCAATCCAATGATTGGGGTTCAAAAGCTTAAATAAATGCTTATGTTTATCTTGGTGTACAAAAACAGTATTAAAAGATATAATTATGAAAGGAATGCTTTACTTTATATTTTTCCGAATTTTATTAAAAATCGCGCTAAAATTCCCAATTTTATGAAAAATCGCGCTAAAATTCCCAATTCCAGGGGTACGGGTCATGTTCCCAAAATTATGGAAAAAAAAAGCCCTGAGTTGACATTTCGCTGTTTGAATAGAAGGGGTCGAAATTATCTTTTGTGATCAATTTATTCCTAAATCTAGAAAAAAAGCTTTCTATAGACTGCAATTTATTTGTTTTCGCTGAATTTATAATCGGTGGATCCAGTTTGGGGTTTGGTTTCAAAAAAGAATTTTTCTTTACAATACGTCCGTAGCCAAATTTTCTGAAAGATCTCATTGTGTAAATAAACATGAAAAATGATAGTAGTTGGCAATGTAAATGCGCAGCATGTAAAAGATATGCAAGAAAATTAAAGAAAATATCATGGCCACGTGTATCGGTCTATCCTCCGAACACGTTAAAGAACCATAGGAATATATTCGATAATAAGAGTGATGCACGGTTTCCGGAATCCTATGTATCCTTCCCCTCCCTCTGGGGCGGCTCTAAGTAACCTATACTGTGTTGATGAGCTGTTAAACAACATTCAATTCAATTCAGTTCTGATAGGGAAATTCCAACACCCGGTATAAATGTTTTTGGTTCCAATAAAAACAATTATGCCTCGTGTTGGAATTCCCAATCTTCACCAGATACCCATGAAAGATTCTTATATTGTATTCATTTTAATGGAACAGTATTAATATAATTTATCTTGATAAATAATATGTATATGTCCTGGAATAAAAGTATTTTTGTCAAACCCTAATGTTGGTTAAGTTTTAATATAAAGGGCACCGCTATTACATTTGGTGCACAATATGTGGTATCTACAGGAAGGGGAAAGAGTCCTATTACATTTGGTGCCCAATGTGGGGTATCTACAGGAAGGGGAAAGAGTCCTATTACATTTGGTGCCCAATGTGGGGTATCTACAGGAAGGGATAAGAGTCCTATTACATTTGGTGCCCGATGTGGGGTATCTACAGAAAGGGATAAGAGTCCTATTACATTTGGTACCCAATGTGGGGTATCTACAGGAAGGGATAAGAGTCCTATTACATTTGGTACCCAATGTGGGGTATCTATAGGAAGGGATAAGAGACCTATTACATTTGGGGCCCAATGTGGGGTATCTACAGATAGGGATAAAAGTCCTATTACATTTGTTACCCATGCCCAATGTGGAGTATCTACAGGAAGGGATAAGAGTCCTATTACATTTGGTACCCATGCCCAATGTGGAGTATCTACAGGAAGGGGTAAGAGTCCTATTACATTTGGTGCCCAATGTGGGGTAAATATAGGAAGGGATAAGAGTCCTATTACATTTGGTGCCCAATGTGGAGTATCTATAGGAAGGGATAAGAGTCCTATTACATTTGGTGCCCAATGTGGGGTATATATAGGAAGGGATAAGAGTCCTATTACATTTGGTGCCCAATGTGGAGTATCTACAAGAAGGGGTAAGAGTCCTATTACATTTGGTGCCCAATGTGGGGTATCTACAAGAAGGGGTAAGAGTCCTATTACATTTGGTGCCCAATGTGGGGTATCTACAGGAATGGGTAAGAGTCCTATTACATTTGGTGCCCATGCCCAATGTGGAGTATCTACAGGAATGGGTAAGAGTCCTATTACATTTGGTGCCCAATGTGGGGTATCTACAAGAAGGGGTAAGAGTCCTATTACATTTGGTGCCCAATGTGTAGTATCTACAGATAGGGATAAAAGTCCTATTACATTTGGTACCCATGCCCAATGTGGAGTATCTACAGGAAGGGATAAGAGTCCTATTACATTTGGTACCCATGCCCAATGTGGAGTATCTACAGGAAGGGGTAAGAGTCCTATTACATTTGGTGCCCAATGTGGGGTATATATAGGAAGGGATAAGAGTCCTATTACATTTGGTGCCCAATGTGGAGTATCTATAGGAAGGGATAAGAGTCCTATTACATTTGGTGCCCAATGTGGGGTATATATAGGAAGGGATAAGAGTCCTATTACATTTGGTGCCCAATGTGGAGTATCTACAAGAAGGGGTAAGAGTCCTATTACATTTGGTGCCCAATGTGGGGTATCTACAAGAAGGGGTAAGAGTCCTATTACATTTGGTGCCCAATGTGGGGTATCTACAGGAATGGGTAAGAGTCCTATTACATTTGGTGCCCATGCCCAATGTGGAGTATCTACAGGAATGGGTAAGAGTCCTATTACATTTGGTGCCCAATGTGGGGTATCTACAAGAAGGGGTAAGAGTCCTATTACATTTGGTGCCCAATGTGGGGTATCTACAGGAATGGGTAAGAGTCCTATTACATTTGGTGCCCATGCCCAATGTGGAGTATCTACAGGAATTGGTAAGAGTCCTATTACATTTGTTACCCATGCCCAATGTGTAGTATCTACAGATAGGGATAAAAGTCCTATTAAATTTGGTACCCATGCCCAATGTGGAGTATCTACAGGAAGGGGTAAGAGTCCTATTACATTTGGTGCCCAATGTGGGGTATCTATAGGAAGGGATAAGATACCTATTACATTTGGTGCCCAATGTGGAGTATCTACAGGAAGGGGTAAGAGTCCTATTACATTTGGTGCCCTATGTGGGGTATCTATAGGAAGGGATAAGATACCTATTACATTTGGTGCCCAATGTGGGGTATCTACAGGAAGGGATAAGAGTCCTATTACATTTGGTGCCCGATGTGGGGTATCTATAGGAAGGGATAAGAGTCCTATTACATTTGGTGCCAATGTGGGGTATCTACAGGAAGGGGTAAGAGTCCTATTACATTTGGTACCCATGCCAATGTGGAGTATCTACAGGAAGGGATAAGAGTCCTATTACATTTGGTACCCATGCCCAATGTGGAGTATCTACAGAAAGGGGTAAGAGTCCTATTACATTTGGTGCCCAATGTGGGGTATCTACAGGAAGGGATAAGAGTACTATTACATTTGGTGCCCAATGTGGGGTATCTATAGGAAGGGATAAGAGTCCTATTACATTTGGTGCCAATGTGGGGTATCTACAGGAAGGGGTAAGAGTCCTAATACATTTGGTGCCCAATGTGGGGTATCGACATAACCATACTAAAATATAAAGGTCAAGATCACACTGAAGGTCATTATAGTTAAATACTCATTTTTTTCTTCACAAAAGCTTAATGTTGGCTGTACCTTTCTCATTTCTTCATATTTCATTATCAAACTTTCAATAAATACTCGTCATGACAACATCTACATGACCTTACTAAAATAAAACGGTCAAGGCCACACTGAAGGTCATTATATGGGTTAAATATTCATTTTTGTCTTGCCTTTTTGAAGAAAAAAAAAGAGACATAGGTGTTGCTTTTCCGGCGGTGGCGGCGAAGGCGTCAACATTAAAGTTTTGCGTTTAGGTCACTTTCTCACAGACTGTATGTTACGATGCACTAATAATAAGTCTATAGTCCTTTCAAACTTTGCTTCTAGTTGTATCTTGGGTGGTACATTGCAACCTGACAAAGCAAATATAGATGTGACCTTGACCCTCCAAGCAAGGGGCACATAACTTAAAAAATTTTATATTCAACTTTTGCATTTAGGTCACTTTCTCACAAACTGTATGCACTAGACCTTTCAAACTTTGCGTGTTGTAACTTGGATGTGATTGATTTTGACCTCCAAGCAAGGGGCAGATAAGGTAATAATTGTTATGCCCCCGAAGGGTGGCATATAGTAGTCGCCCTGTCCATTCGTCAGTCCCTTCGTTTGTTCGTCCGTACAATCGTGTCCGGTTAATAACTGACAATAATGGACGGATTTTCAAATAACTTGGCACAATTGCTCGCCACAACAAGACGATGTGTCACGCACAAAATCCAGATCCGTGGCTCCAAGGTCACACTTAGAGGTCAAAGGTCAAAATGAAGTGCCTTCGTGTCTGGTCAATAGTTCCGACATTCATGGACGGATTTTCAAATAACTTGGCACAAGTGCTCACCACAACAAGACGATGTGTCGCGAACAAAATCCAGGTCTGTTGCTCCAAGGTCAAGGTCACATTTAGAGGTCAAAAGTCAAATCACTTTCGGTCAAGACAATTATGGACGATTTTCAAATAACTCGGCACAACTGATCGCCACAACAAGTTGACGTGTCGCGTACAAAATCTAGGTCCGTAGTTCCAAGGCCAAACTTAAAGGTCAAAATGAAGTGCTTTCGTGTCCGGTCAATAACTCTAGACATCAGTGCCCCAGATAAGCAGCGTATCTGCGTATTTCACTCAATTAAAATTGCCAAATACCCAATTAATTTCCCTGACATGCGTACCAGATACGCAAGCAATTTTCTTTTCACTCAAACTTTTTAATTTTCGAGCGTATCGACAATCAAAGTGTTCAAATGATTGATGGATTGGTGTTTTCGTGCGTATTCCATTATTTACAAAATGCAGATTTTACTTCCGGTGTTTATTGTACATTATTATTGATAAAGTGGAACAGTAAAAGAGAATGCTATATATAGTTGAATATGTATGCTATACCAGTCAATACTATTGTGTAGTCGTCTGGGCGCTTTCTTGTTTACTTTTATGATTAAAATGTTGAAACGGGGACGTAAACCGACAAGCGAGTAACCGTTAAGAAACTCTTCTGAAATTAACACGTGATTAGTGTTTCTGATTTGATTGAAACATATGTTATTGCCATATATATAATATGCAAAACGGGTTGGGCCACAAGTTCTAACAACATTAGTAACGGCCCTTCCCAATTTAGTGTTTCTATGGAAATTGACAAACCACTGCCATGAATAACAAGTCAATAAAGCTCACATAAAGACGGGTAAGTTACCTGGCTTGTTTTACATTTGATCCCCAAATCACCCTATTATTTATGAAAATCTGAATTCACTCAATTAATTTTAATTTCATGAGTGAAATACCCAATAATCTGAATTCACTCAATTAATTTTAATTTCATGAGTGAAATACCCAATAGGTCCAAAAGTTATCTGGAGCACGAGACATACATGGACAGATTTTCAAATAACTTGGCACAAGTGCTCACCACAACAAGACGATGTGTCGCGCACAAAATCCAGGTCCTTGGCTCCAAGGTCAAGGTCACACTAAGAGGTCAAAGGTCAAATTGTGTCCAGTCAATAACTCTGGCATTCCTGGACGGTTTTTCGAATAACTTGGCACAAGTGCTCACCACAACCAGACGACGTGTCGCGCACAAAATCCAGGTCCGTGGCTCCAAGGCCAAGGTCATACTTAGAGGTCAAAGGTCACTTATAGTGACATTTCTTGTTTTAAATGTAGAATGACAGAACTGTATTTAACCACTTGAACATATCTGACAGAGATACTTTCCCTGCATATTTATTGTTGCATGGAATTCTATGCTATTTAATAGTGTGTATCAATGGAGTGCTTAGTGCATTGTTGTGCAGTACACGTCTATCAGTCCTTGTACATTTATTTTCAGTAGCCCATGCACCCTTTGACCCTTGATTCACCTCTGCTTTGTGTTAGCTGGCTTTGTAATACCTTATTAAGGTGAGGCCTGAGGGTTCCAGTTAGTGTTACTGACATATCCTCACTGTTTCATACAAAGATGGATTGTTTCTTCAATAAATGTATCTTATTTTGAAACACATAAAATAAAACAATACTAAATAAAAGTAGAAGCTTTTTTTAATACTCCTGTCAAATTAAATTGCATTGACTAGAACCTGTGTTCAGTGATGAAATAATTATGACTAGAACATTTGATATACAAGAAATCCGTGGATTCACATGTTTCTCCTAATGGGGGTTGGACTTAAAAATAAAAAGGTCAATGATGCTTAAATGAAAGTTTGTAAACATTTTATTAACTAAAAACAATGGAGTTTGCCATTTGTTGAGATGACTTTAAGTGCATTTGTTTAAAAACAAAATGCCATTCTATTAAAAACAAGAGGCCCAGGCTGGGTCATAATCAGATAAATGGAAATAATAACCTCCGTCACTCTTTCTGTAAATATTTCTTTGATGTATTGAATAAAACGTCCAGTTGCTATGTGTTGATCTATTATTTATGGCAAGGAGATACCAGAGTTAATTTGATATTAATAGTTTCGGTACTTGTATGAAATTTCTCCAATTTTGTCCGAAAATGTCAAGTTTTAGAGCCTCCTTACAAGGTGTGGTGGAGGTGCTATGTCAAACAAGTCACAAACTTAGTTGTTTTTCACAAAGGGAGAACGTTTTTATTTTACTTTTCAATTACAATGGTTGTCCTACTTAATCATGTGATTGTAATGATAATTTTTGCAATATAAAGTAGAAAAAAAATACTAAGAAAAATGCGTAGCGGTAGTTATGCTGTCTGTCAAAATGATTGTCTATGTTTTCAACCGAATATTACTTTGGTGCGTCACTTCTCGAGCCTGCAGTTTTCGATGAAGTAATGAAAAAATCATACACTATTTATATAAATATTTGTTTTACTCATGCGGAGTAGTTTTATAAATAAAAAAACATGTTACTGATGACGATCGTTTGTCTGTCAAGTTCATAACCTCCGTATGTGATCGTCTAGCAGACTAACGAGTCAAGTACACGTACGTTTACCACATTAATATTTATTCATAATGAGGCTATTTGCGAACTACTTCATCAATTTAAGTGTACACAGCCAATAAAGAGGAAAGCATGATGAGTACAATTTGTCTGTCAACACATTTTTCACCATAACGTCCGTCACAAGCACTCAATAAGATTTCAAAATATCAAGTATACGTACTGGTGACCAATAAAGTGTTTGTAATTCCCAACTATTTACCAAAAACTACAATGAAAATGTACTTTAAACTATTCTCTGCTTTGCACATAGTGTTTTCCCATGTCAGTATTGTCACGGAAGTGACATTTTGACGAAGGAGCGGATAGTAACGAGGTTAGTACGAAAGCTCAAACATAACTGCCAATCGCGCACTGGGTTGTTCAAAATAATCAGCATTATTAAAGCTCCAACAAAAATTCTGATCTGAAAAGTTGATCGTACATTTTTTAGGTAACAATATATATATGCAAACAGATCCCATTTTGTATTCAGAAATTGACAATGAATAGACAATGTCACACATAACGACCGTCACTTTCTTGTAATTGTCAAATTGTCAAACATAACTTCCACTCTTTTTGGATAAAGAGTTGCATCAAATAAGATGAGTTTTTATACTGGTTATAATGTACTCAATAAATAATTACTGCTGTTTTGCAATATTGTATGAAAAGTATTGAAAAGTCTAATATGGAAATGAAAAAAAAAAGTGGGGGGTAAAAACCAGTAACGCCCGTCACTTTAAAACAGGTATAAGATCCTGAGACGAGGGAAACTCTCCATATTGTGTTTTCTTTCAATTGAAAGGATGTGCTCAACTACTTGGAAGTAGATTTTACCTGCACATAATATGGAAGGGATAAGCAGAATTATGGGGGGTGGAAATTGTCAACATAACGCCCGTCACATTTGTGCGCTCTGTTATTACAGTAAAAAACAAACTAATTGGATTGATAAACTATCTTTTTTTGGGCATAGACCAAAAATTTGGATAAATCTTGATCTAATCCAAGTGGAATTATAGCTAAACTGTGAAGTCGAAAATTGTAGTGTGATGGACGTTATTATTTCCTTTTATCTGATTTTGACCCCCCTCTTGAATGCTCTACTGGCTAAAACGGCTCTTATATCAAGGGTTATCGACATACACCTGGTAATCATGGGCAATACGTCTGCTGTGTCTAGTCTGGCAATAAATTCAGTGTCTTTTTTATATGTTTTGTGAATGCAGCCTGTGCCTGTGCCATTGTGAATAAAAGCGGCATTTTTCTAGAAATTGTGAAATATTATAACAAAAGAAAAAGAAACTTTTTTCACTTTTAATTTCACAGTTTAAAATCCCTTGGTTTTAAGTTTTGTTTTTGGTAAATACAGACTAGTTTTAACACCAGCGTATATTAAGACTAGTATCCTTACTGGTCTGTATTTACCCCTATTTTTTTTCACTGTGATTTTTTTGGATATTATTGTGAAAAAAGTATACTTTTTGGCATTGTGAATGGGGCCGAATAACGGCCCCAAATTAGGCATAAAAAAAAACACTAGGCATGGGTATTTTTTAATTTGTCCCCCATTTTCTTCTATTAATAAAATTTCATTAACATGGGTGGGGGTGGGGGGAGGGGTGGGGGGGGGGGGGGGAGGGTGTTATATTAACATTCTAAACAAATATGGGATCAGATAAAAAATGAATTAACTACATATTTAACAAAGGAAAATACAATCAAGCATTTTTCAACAAATCAAGGGCCATAACCTGGCGTTACTAACAAGATCTAGCTGGTTTTCAAACTTGTCCAAGATTTCATTGATATACCGCGCACAACTAGACATCATACTGAGGCTTCCTGCCAAATTTTGTAGAAATATAACAAGCCGTGTAGGAGGAGTAGCGCCGACAAGAGAATAAATGTCAAAGTGCCATAACTCCATCATAAATCAGCGAACTGGAACAAAAGTGTGACATGCACAACTAGACGTCTTACTGATGTTTCCTGCCAAGTTTTGTCGAAATCCAACAAGCCGTTTAGGAGGAGTAGAACCGACAAGAAATTTAAAAGTAAAAATGTCAAGGGGCCTCAACTCCATCAAAAATCAACGAACCGTAAAAAAAAACGCAATAGGCACAACTAGAAATCATAGCAATGTTTCCTGCTAACACGACGTTAACAACAACAAAAAAAGGTAATTACAAAAAAAAGTAAAAAAAAAATCAAAAAAGAAAAAAAATAAAATCAAAAAAAATCAATCAAACAAAAAAAATAAAAAATAAAATAAATAAAAAATAAAAATCAAAAAAAATTTCAAAATATATATATTTAAAAATAAAATCAACAAAAAAAATCTGGTAAAGTTTGGTAAAGATCAGATGAAAAATGAAAGCCCTAACGTATTAACGAGGCAAAATATAGCATTTTGAACTAAATCAAGGGCCATAACTCCGCTGTTACTGGTCTGGCTGGTTTTCTAACTTGTACGAGCTTTCATTGATAATAACAAACTGTTAAAGTTTGGTACAGATCGGATGAAAAATGAAGGCCCTTGGCCAGTACGTAAAGCTTAAAATCATCAGCTCCAAAAAGTAGGTCAAGGTCATAGATGAAATCCATACATCCAAAAGGATGCACTACCCAAGACACAACTACGCCAAAATAGAATATGTTTTCTTGCAAAGATTAAGCTATAAAGTAGGTTTAAAACATCTAGTGCATATTATAGTTCATGAGAATATGATGTAACTGTAACAATTAAAGTTATCTACCCTTTGCTTGGATGATCCACATTTGCTTTGTCACGTTGCAATGTACCACTCAAGATACAACTATAAGCAAAGTTTGAAAGGTCTTAGTGCATACAGTTTGTGAAAAAGTGACCTAAATGCCAAAGTTGAAGGTAAAAATTATAAGGTTATCTGACCTTTATCTGACCTTATCTTGGAGGGTCAAGGTCACTTCCACATTTGCTTTTTCACGTTGCGATGTACCACTCAAGATACGCCTATAGGCAAAGTTTTAAAGGTCTAGTGCATACAGTTTGTGAAAAAATGACCTAAACGCAAAAGTTAAACCTAAAAATTATTAAGTTATCTGCCCTTTGCTTGGAGGGTCAAGGTCACTTCCACATTTGCTTTGTCACGTTGCGATGTACCACTCAAGATACAACTATAAGCAAAGTTTGAAAGGTCTAGTGCATACAGTTTGTGAAAAAGTGACCTAAACATTATTAAGTTATCTGCCCTTTGCTTGGAGGGTCAAGGTCACTTTCACATTTGCTTTGTCACGTTGCGATGTACCACCCAAGATACAACTATAAGCAAATTTTGAAAGGTCTAGTGCATACAGTTTGTGAAAAAGTGACCTAAATGCAAAAGTTGAACCTAAAAATTATTGTTATCTGCCCTTTCCTTGGAGGGTCAAGGTCACTTCCACATTTGCTTTGTCACGTTGCGATGTACCAACCAAGATACAACTATAAGCAAAGTTTGAAAGGTCTAGTGCATACAGTTTGTGAGAAAATGACCTAAACGCAAAACTTGAACGTTGCCGCCGCTGCCGCCGGAAAAGCAACACCTATGTCTCCTTTTTTTTCTCGAAAAGGCGAGACAAAAACTATAACCAACATTGGCTACCATTTTCTAACTCAAACGTTACAAGGCAATATAACTCTGCAAAAATAAGTGAAGCCAAATGGCAAAGCACATGCATCTTCAAATATGGGTTGAACACTAAACTTAAGACCTGTTAATAAATGATCCGTTAAGGAGCCAGATGCATGACATATTAAAGCTACTATTGGTAAAATGACTACAGTTTCACTCTACTAGTACCTGTACAGACAGAACACTTTCAAAACAAATATACATTCAAAGGTATCGAAGGTATCATCATTTAGTCATTATCTATTGTTTATTTACAGAAAGCAGTGATAAAAACTTCATTTTAATTGCGTAAGTCAGAACATGGATGTACATAGTCTCACTTTTGCTGAAGCATCCGCCATACCGATCAGCGTCGGACATATAAATGCTTTCAATAATCGCTACTGTAAATTATTTCCACCAAGCTTCTAATAGAGATCTAGGAGGAACACATAAAATTACCAAAACAAATTGAAACAACTGAAAATATGCTTATGTGAAAAGAATCGGTAACAAAAAACATTCATCCCATTTATTTTTTTGAGTCGGCAAGGAAAGCGTGGGTCAGTCTGCAAATGCAAACAAACAATTTTTTAATTTAGGCCTCAGTGTAACCATGACCTTTATATTTTAGTATGGTGACTTCGATGTTGTCATGATGAGTATATATTGAAATCTTGATGAAGAAATATCAAAAAATAAGAAAGTTATAGCCAACGTAAGTTTTCGTGAAGTAAAAAAAAAAGAAGAGTATTTAGCCATATAATGAATGACCTTCAGTGTCTACCACTAATTAATGCAATATTTCAGTTTACACGACTATGATGCACTTTTTTTTGCCTCAATATACAAATATACTGGGTTAATTATTTAGTATTTTCTAAGCTAAAGTATATGTCTAATGCAGCGAAACAGCAACCCAACAATTATTTATAGTCGGCCTAATGGAAATTTACTAAACTGCGCAACAGTTGAACGGATCAGCTGATAAAAATAACAATACATTTTATAATAACCAATATGCTTCTTAATCAAATAATGCTTACACTTTTAGGTAATTTGTTAATCAGATTCACCAAATTTATGCTTTATAGAAATACCTACAGCATATATGTTAAACTTGTTAAAAACACGAATTAAAGTTGAGCCTTTTTAGATTTGTTATTGATTGAGCCTCGTTTCCAGTCTCCTGCGGTTGCGGTTGTTACTGTTGTTGCAGCTGACACGTTTATCGTGCGGCACACAAACAGTCTTCGGGGTAATGATCCGGTGCATAGAATACACCTATTGATCGGAATATACCGG
>JAWPHD010001404.1:0-325746 GCA_037043455.1 Cyrtodaria siliqua | reverse complement strand
ACTTACCTCAAGTTAAACAATTAAAATTGAATAGCGTGGATTTTTGCTCAAATTCTCTGAACATTCCAGTAGGTATGCTAAGTTTGGAGGAAGCTAATATCGAATACTGTAAGATGAGTCCTTCTAGCTTGAAGACTTTCGTGAAAAGTGTCGTGAATTTGAAGCAGTGTGTACGTGTGCATGTTCTTGAAAGGGCAGGTGTACTGGCCAACATTATGGATATTATTAGGATATTTCCCCGTATAACAAACGAAAAAATAGCAAATAAACATATTGTCAAACGGGGTGGTTTAATGCAAACAACAACAACCCTTGAATTTGAGACAACATGAATAAACCATCGCTAGAAACTTACTGTTAGCAAATATGCATGTGCCTTGCATAACAATAGTTGTTCTGTGAAAACATATTACGTGGTCCCGCCTTAATTCCATTAAGCGATGGGAAAGCTTATATTAGCATGATTTTATAACGAATATTTCGACAAAAAAGTGTATAAAAACATGTTTTACTGAAAAAATGCGATAACCAGTTTAAAATTTCCTATTAAATGTTCCAATTTTATAATATGCAAACTTTTTAAGCCGAAAATATGGTTTTATTTCATACCCTAGCCAACCCCATTTTCGCTTCTTGGAGAAGGGACTGGGATATGAAGGCAATACTCTGATCATGTAATGAGTCAACAAATGTAATATACCGAATACGGATAGTTACTTATTAATAATAAAGGTTAACAGATGTTCAGTGTTCAGTGTTATTAATATTAGGAATATCATACAGAATACTTACAGGCCATGGAGGAACATAGCATTTTTCAGGATAAATATGTATGTATTATCACATATAAAGATACGGTCATTTCTGCCCATTCGAATATAGCTGCGATTCTCCGGAAAACAAATCGTATATTTTAGAATTTAGAATTTTGCGGAACAAACGAAATCCTTAAAATCTTTAGCGAACATGTGATAATAAGTTTATGATATGGCAATTTTCTGCCCCGCCCACGATTTTTATATTTCGCAAACTCGAACGTCTGCCCTGGGGCCCAGGGTGGGTGGGGCGGGCGGGATTTGGGGTCATTTGTTTCATTTTTTTTTTGTAATTATGTTTCAAATGAAACATTATGAAGATGGCTCTGCACCAAGGGACCCTCAGGGGGGTCAAAAGGTCAAATACACTCAAAATTCAATTACACTGTCATATTCTTGCACATAACTTGGTGTATGTAAATGTCTATAAAGGATAAGCAACATATTAAATGATTTTATTATGTCGAACTCCGACCATCTGCCCGGGAGCCCAGGGCAGGGATGGGGGTGCGGGGAGGGGGTTGTGTGTGTGTGTTGGGGGAGATATTCGGATTTTTGTTTGGATATTTTCTAATTATGTCTCAAATGAAACATGATGATGGGATTACACTGTATACATTTGTTTCCTCCTATGTTATAGTTGGGCCTGGAGGAAGGGGCATCAAATACACTAATAATGCAATTACGGTGTCATTTTTTCATACTTCTGCACGTAAATTGCCATTATAGTCATCTAATAAAGAGATACACAGCATTTCAAATGATTTATTGTTTAAAACTCGGACGTCTTCCCTGGTGTTCGGGTTAGAGGGGGTGGGTGGTGGGTGGAGGGTAACAGGGGATCAATTTATTTAAAAAATATTTCTCAAATGAACATTTTGATGAAGGGATTACATTGTATATACTGTGGGGCTGTGTGTGTGTGTGGGGGGGGGGGGGGGGGGGGTATAGGTGGGGGAGGGCTGGGGGAAGTGACCTGTGTGAATAAAACGTCGAAATTTGTTCTAGTTATAAAATAATTTTTAGTTCAGTTGTAAACAATATCGTTTTGTTTACAACTGGACAACAAATAGCGTTAAAATTCATGATTATTCATCGTAACTAATGTTCTATTCTAGTATAATACCTTTAAAGTACGAAAATAGTGCACAACAACGAAATCTTTCCAACTCTACTAACTGTTATCACGATAAATCGTTTTACGACGTCGACTAATCTGCTTATATGCCAATGATATGATATATAGTATGTCTAAAGCTTGGTGTATTAAAACAATACAATATAGCATACAGAACGCTGACAATTCAGTGATCTCTGTAAATGAATACAACATATAACAAACTGAAAGATTAATGAGCACTGTCAATGTATACAACATACAACACTGACAGTTTAATGAGCACTGTTCATACAACATATAGAATACTGACAGTATAATGAACACTGTTATTATAATATATAGAATACTGCAGTTTAATGAGCACTGTTAATACAACATATAGAATACTGCCATTTTAATTAACACTGTTAATTCAACATATATAATACTGACAGATTAATGAGCACTGTTAATACAACATATACAATATTGCCGTTTTAATTAACACTGTTAATTCAACATATACAATACTAACAGATTAATGAGCACTGTTAATACAACATATAGAATGCTGACATTTTAATAAGCACAATTATTACAACATATAGAATGCTGACAGATTAATGAGCACTGTTAATACAACATATACAATACTGCCATTTTAATTAACACTGTTAATTCAATATATACAATACTGACAGATTAATGAGCACTGTTAATACAAAATAGAATGCTGCAGTTTAATGAGCACTGTTAATTCAACATATACCAGACTGACAGATTAATGAGCACTTTTAATACAACATAGAATGCTGCAGTTTAATGAGCACTGTTAATTCAACATATACAATACTGACAGATTATTGAGCACTGTTAATACATATTAGAATGCTGACAGTTCAGTAAGCACTCTTTATGGATATAATAAGGTAACACTGTTGAGTGAACAGTGGCGCATGCACGCTCGCACACGCGCACGCACACACACACACACACGCACGCTCACACGAACTGTGTATGGACATCTGAGATATGTTCAACAATTGTCCGAAGTAAAGATAGCCATGGTTGGTACAGAATATGTATGTATGTTTCGCATAGAGATTCAATAAAAGATTCAAGTGTTAGAGATCCAATAGTTTGCATGTAGCATACGCTTATGGTTCTCTACGAATTTTGTTCAAATGATGTCCCTGGGGTCACATTTTGCCCCGCCATTGGCGTCACATGTTTTACATAGACTTATAAAGTGAAATATTTGGGGGAAACATCTTCTCTGAAACCGCTAGGCATAGAGTGGATATAAAAGTCGAACAGGAAATTCAGAACTCAGGGACCACAGTCAACCACAAACACGCACAGAAACAAAGAACAACTTTAAAGTATGACTTTCTGCAATAATAATATCTATCCAATAGATGTGCTTAAAAGCATCATCCATAATTCCTTATCGTTTGACTCCAAAATTAACTGCGACAGTGAAACGGCAATAATGCCGTAGATTAGAATTATCTGAGCTAAAAAGAGAGCTTGATTTTTCGGCATTTATTTACTGCCTAAAACGCCGTAAGGTGGAATACTGTTAGTATTCGGAACAGTGTCAGGTTTCAAAATAGCTCGTCTTTACTGCTGCTGCTGCAGCTACCGAGTCTTCTCATGAACAGACTCAATAAAACCGAGTCTGCTGCTTT
This sequence comes from Cyrtodaria siliqua, assembly GCA_037043455.1. Classification (NCBI taxonomy): domain Eukaryota; kingdom Metazoa; phylum Mollusca; class Bivalvia; order Adapedonta; family Hiatellidae; genus Cyrtodaria; species Cyrtodaria siliqua. Next base: position 322,141 of record JAWPHD010001404.1, on the reverse strand, counting down.
ATTCTCTGAATTGTGTTTGTTGCTCTCAAAGGATCACCTTTATCAGTATTTATTCTATTGAAAGTAGAGTCTTTTAAAATCAAGTTCTCGTTCACACCCATTTCGGAGATCTCCAATGTATCCATGATACTGTATTGTATTGTATTAAATTTAGTTACTACGAATCAATCGCTGAACACTTGTTGGTTGGTTTGAAGACTGGAGTTGCTGCACGGAACTTACTGTGAGCAGCTCCGTAAATGTGATGCAATGTTATCACTTGTTACATTTTTCTCTTTGTGTATTAAAATTCTTATCTTTGTTTCATCATTGAATATAGGAAATACTATCGCCTTAATGTACTTACTCGCCTATTCAAACTTGTCAGTATTTGCATTTCACACGTCCATGCAAGATAAACAATCAATTATCGTAACAAAGAATTATAACACCTGCACCCTGCACCTTAACTGCACATGCATCTTATCTCCTAGGATACGCTCCCGTCATTTCCCTTACTACTTATTTACACATGTATGTGTGTCTTAACGGAACTAGAAAATGAATTGTTTCCTTACAAATTACAATTAGCCATCATAAAGTTATGTATTTTCATATGAATTATGGACAGTTAACCATTTTATTAAGCCGTATGTTACCTTCAGTTTATTACTGTTCAAACAGCGACCATGCTACAAAAGGAACGGACAAGCATGAAGATGGCGTAACGCCATTTGAAGATGGGGTTACGACATTTTCGTCATCAAATAATAGGATCGGGATACTTTGTTGTCACGCCTCCTCTGTAGTCACGTTTGTTACAGCAAAAATGACATTGATTTTACAAACATTGTTATTAGACATTTAGACGGATCTAAAGAAACAAACAGAAAACAATAAATTATGTGTATTGGCGAAATACCATTGACTGCAGCATAACGAAAATAATCACAAATTTATGTAAATAATGTAGGTTGGATAAAACAAATATAGCGCCCGATTAGTGCTAAAACGTGACAAGTGACATTTTTCAAGTTATAAGATAATCGCATTTGAAAGTTGCAGTTAATGTCATTTGTTCATTTGGGCACCAATGAACTCAAAACCTGGGAGATATGGAAAAAGTGGTAATTTTATGTGTAATATGAGTTTTAGAGCTATTCTTAACTCCATTGTTTAGGAAAACGTTTATTTTGTACATGGCACCTTTTGGTTTAAACTTATTTTATTTCCAATATTTATACAATCTGTGAAAATGTACATAATACAAAATGTGAAAAAGGATTGGAACGAAAGCAGTTGCTTATAGAGTTCCTTTCCTTTTGGCATAAGTACTTTTTGTAAAATAATTGTGCAAGAAGGTGTGAAGTGACAAATAGCACCTGTCGGCACACACAGGATAAAAACAAATGATACAATTTTAGAAACCAAAAGGATTCAAATAGCATTGGGCTCCTTCTTGCATGAATCAATATTAAGATGTTCACCACATATTGTGTCATATGGTACATTTACTCTATACAAAATCTAAGTCAATCACTTGCACAAAGCTGAGTTGCAGTCTTCAGAAAAACGTTTTGCAAAGAATAAAACGAATTTATACTTTCATTTTGCAATAATAATAGGTATTTATATTACACTTGTTTAATCCATTTGACATTAAACAAATTCCACACACACGTGTTTCAAACATTAAATGTTGATTATGCTTTTTAAAGTACATAAACTGGCCGTTACTTTATATTTATTCTGTTTCTTACTCGTTGTCCTAGTCAGGAATTGGATGCAGTTTAACAAGGTCATTCTTTTTTCGTACTGATAATTGCAGTTTTATTTTCTAGCAACTGTCTGGATTAACTGGCTATTAAGTTATTTGAGTTGACCTTCGGGTGACTGAATGGTTGTGTGTTAGTGGCCAGAAAAGTGGATTCTGAAAATTGTCATTCACAGAGATTTTCTGGACTACTGTTTAACTTTGATACATTGAACATGCAGCCAATTTACATTATCTCCTGATGTTGACATCTTCATGTTTGGCCAGTATGTTTTGACCAACTGCTTCTATTTATAAATAGGCATGTGGATATTTCACAAGATCCTCTAAAACCCTTAGTCTTTTCCCATAAAGGACAGACTGCGTATTTGTCACTTAATGAGTATATCATTAAGAAATGACAACACAATTGGAATGAGCAAATTGTGTATAATTAATAGATCAATATATTTCATTTGGAATATTCTACAAGTATATTATATACCCATAAAATTTTCTGGAATAATACAGTTCACTTACTAGTGAACATGGTTTAGCGATGATTGCTAGTAAATTTCATGGTTCTACATATTTGGTGGGATCTTCCTTAGCCTTAGCTTTGTCTCTCTTTTTCTCTTTTCTTAATATAACTTTTGGTACCTGGTGTCCGTTATAGCAGTTTTCATTATTTTCATCCATATCTCCGGCGTCTCTTTTGAATGAATGTTGCACAAATGGAAAATTGGTCCTTTTTCAGTTTGATTTTGATTGTACGATGTTTAACGTCATTTTCAACACATGTTAGGTTATACATGACGGTCGATTTTGTGTCGTGGAGACAGACCACCCACTTTTCCTTGGTAGAACCAGCTCTGTGCACGTCCCGCCCTCCGAAAAAATCGACACTTTCTCACAAGTCGAGCTTCCAGTGGGATTCGAACCCGCAGCGGTGAGAGGCGAGAAGATTTACAATGCAACGTCGTTAACCCCTTATCCATGGAGACGCTTTTACAGTTTGAAGAATTCTAAATTGTAGTTTGTACAAACACATTTCCACAAGTAGATTGTATAAAAGGTTGTAAAACTGCTTTGTTTATTGTTTCTTTGCATAATGGGACTCCATCCTCGAAAATGAATTTTGTTCATGTGCAATGTTCATTTTGTAAGTTTCTGTTTTGTTCGGAGCATTGTGCTGTTTCTTCATTAATGTATACTGCTTAGTTTTTCTTTCAATGTAATGGCCAATTTATTTTATATAGAAAAATCGCTTCAAACATGTCTTTTACAGAAGGACTATTTTTTATAGTAAACTCTCTTGTATGGAGTTGTACATCGGGGAATTGTATCATTAAACATTGATTTGTTTTTAATCAGTTAATAATATTTTCATTTTCACTAGCGGTAAAATACGCTCTTAATTTGAAGTGAGGTTGTGGATTTATTTGGAGTTGCTAATGGTATTCATATACATGTATCAGCAACAGATAATCATAGACAATCTGTTAAATTAATATTCCATTGACGATCGTTCAGGTGTCATTTGTGATATGGCACATTTTAGCTTCCGTTACATAGCTGTATATATGATAGTCCAAGGGTGCTAAAAGTAGTCATATGTCACCTGGCACCTTCTTGCTGTAGTTTTTTCTAAATCTCCAAAAATACAAGATGCAAGATGCAAGAAGGTGCCATGTGGCAAATGCCACTTTTTAGCACAAACATGGCTGCATTTAACACCTTTTAGCATGATTAAATTTGGTTGTTTATCAAAGGGAGAAAACGTCACTATTAATTAACGAAAAGGGTTATGACTTAAATTTCTTTGACATGATAGAGTACGTGAAAAACAATACATATGACAAAAACTCAAAATAAGCAAATATGTCACTTGTCACCTGTTAGCACTAATGGGGCGATAGTATGGTATTAAGTGGTTTCAGAGATATTTTAAATAAGTATGTTAATGGCGAGCAGGGTAAAATACAAATCTGAAAGTGCTCCACTTCAGAAACATTGTGGCCTAGTTTATTTTTGAAAATCCAACAATCAGTTGATGATATGTTTCTTTAATAACGACAGGTACAATTCTCGTTACTATGGTAGCCATTTTGAACGTTTTATGTCAAGGAGAAAGAAAATTTGATAGATGTCAACCCAATGAATTCGAATTTGCAATTTTATAAGTAGAGAATACAAAATTTCAGGCAGGATTTTATTTGTCGATATTTATATGCATGCTGGCCATGTTGGCCATGTTGGACCACAATTGACAATTAAAACACGTATAAAAGAGCACAGTCCAAGAAACAGGATCGTATTTCATTTATATTCAAATCCTTATTCAGACAAGGTATTTTTAAAATCCCATAATATACTACCCAAAATCTGCTAAGGATCACTTCTATTCTTCCATATAATTTTATTAGAAATTAATTCACAATAACGATATTAATGTCATGGATACTTCAACAATTCCACAATTTGAATCAAGTCATGAGATCACATGAGCATACACGGCCCTAAATATTTTCATGTAAAATAAAAATAATGCTATTTATTTCTGAAATTTAGACAGCGAAAAAGTGATCTTTAGCCAATTTTGAGTAGTATATTACTCGTGTCCATATGATTCCTTTGAGGTTAATCAGTGTAACCTATGACTGTTTATAATTATGAAATTTAAAATTAGGAACATGTAGAAGTTTCTGAATAAAATAAATAAGATGTTTGAATCTACGATAAACATCCTAATTATGATGTTTACGTTGATTCTGTCATTCACTGTTATTTAAATAAATACGGGGTTTTTTTCCATACCGGAAAAGGTTATCTATGTTTTACATTGGTGAAAGCCTGGTCTTACACATGGCGGGAGATAAAAGTCGCGCGCTGATATCGACAATGACAGTTGATTACGTCATTGTGTAAATAAACATGCAAAACGTTAGCAGTTGGCGATGTAAATGCGCAGAATGTAAATGATATGCAAGAAAACGAATCTATCATGGGTATCCGGTTCAGATAGGGAAATTCCAACACTCGCTATACGTGTTATAATCGGAACCAAGGCTGAGCCTAGGTTCCGATAAAAACAATTATACCTCGTGTTGGAAGTCCCGATCTTCACCGGATACCCATGAACGATTATTGTGATCTTATTGCAGACTTATGAAGACTCTATGACAGTATAAATATGGCTTTGTGAAATTGATAGCTGTACAGTAGTTATTTCAGTTGTTTAGTATTTACTTCAATAGTTCAGCATAAAGTTAAAACAAAAAAAGAAACATTGTGAATACATTGCATGCTTTTGATTATTAAACATATAAATTGTGAGAGGATTTCTATTGACAATTAGTGTGCTCATATATAGTAAAATGGATATTAGATTATTTAGACTATTGTGAATAACTTAACCAGGAAAGACTTGAAATAAACTTGGTATAAAGGGACACTTGACAATTTGAATTAAAGAGACACTTGACAATTGGGATAAAGGGACACTTGACAGTATTATTTGGACTCTATTCTAAAACTGGATTTAAAAATTTAAAGAAAGTTTAGCGAAAGCATATATACAAGTCGAACAGGAAATATAGTCACAGTTACCAAAACAAATGTATAAAAACAAACAAGAGTTACAAAGATTAATAAAAGTATATGACATCACAAACATAAACGTGTTGCCAAAGGATTACCGCGTTGGAACGGTCAGTGGCAAGAAATACATTCGTTGATTGTATTTTAACAAGTGTTGTTGCTGGATTTGCACTTCCATTCTCGTTACACTTTACCCTTAGCACAAGACCAGAAATGTATATTAATATTCAGGTCACAAGGTCAAAAGATAACGACATACCGAAGTCAAAGCGCTGTCATGTTTAAGACATGTGGTTCATCTCTCTTGAACGCGCGATTTTGTCGAGCTTTGTATAATGAAGAATGGCACTCGTTTTCGGAAAACTCAAACGTTTTCACTAGTGCGTATTATGTTGACATACGTTTGACATGGTTATACATCTTACGTACATATTTCATGTTGGGATGTTGTACCGCTTTATTTATGTGGTGAAGATCAAGGGTTATATTAACAATTGTGTAAAGTGTGGTTAGTAGCCCTTTAGAACCCAGTTTAAAGCTGTGTTGCCCATGACCGTTGTAAGGCGGAACTCCGAGTATCAACCCCCGTACATGGTTGCTGGTGTCCCTGACCGTTCCAATGCGGTATCTCTAGTATCAGTCCTCTTTGTGGTTCCAATGCGGTACTCCTAGTATCAACCCTCTTATGTGGTTGATATTGGCCATGACCGTTCCTAGGCGGAACTCCGAGTATCAACCCTAGCTTGTGGTTGCTGTTGTCCATGACCGTTCCAATGCGGTATCTCTATTATCAGCCCTCGTTTGTGGTTGATGTTGCCCCTGACCGTTCCAAGGCTGCACTCTTAGTATCATCCCTAGTATGTGGTTGCTGTTTCCCCTGACCGTTCCAAGGCGGTTCCCCTAGTATCAACCGTCATATGTGGTTGATGTTTCCCCTGACCGTACCAGCGTGGTACCACTACTACTTGTATCAACACTTGAATGTGGTTGGTGTCTCACTCTGTATATATGTTCATTCCATTTATTTGTTGTTTAAACCGCGAGTTTATGGCTACGTTATGTACACTGACTGTTCAATGTTTGTATATTGTCCATATATTTGTTGTTATAACTGTGTGTTTATGGCTGCGTTATGTACACTGCCTGTTCGGTGTTTATATATGATCCATGCATTTGTTGCTAGAACTGTGTGTTTATAGCTTCGTTATGTACACTGCCTGTTCGATGTGTGTATATGATCCATGTATTTGTTGTTAGAACTGCGGCTGCGTTATGTACACTGCATGTTCGATGTGTGTATATGATCCATGTATTTGTTGTTAGAACTGTGTGTTTATGGCTGCTTTATGTACACTGCCCGTTCGATGTTTGTATATGATCCGTGTATTTGTTGTTAGAACTGTGTGTTTATGGCTGCGTTATGTACACTGACTGTTTGATGTTTGTATATGATCCATGTATTTGTTTGTTTGAACTGCGTGCTTATGGCTGCGTTATGTACACTGCCTGTTCGATGTATGTATATGATCCATGTAATTGTTTGTTTGAACTGCGTGCTTATGGCTGCGTTATGTACACTGCCTGTTCGATGTATGTATATGATCCATGTAATTGTTTGTTTGAACTGCGTGCTTATGGCTGCGTTATGTACACTGCCTGTTCGATGTATGTATATGATCCATGTAATTTTTGTCAAAACTGCGCGTTTATGGCTGCGTTATGTACACTGCATGTTCCATTTTAACCGCTGCTCCCAACTAAATTCCATTATGTTTATTTCGCTCTTCGGGGCATTTAATTGTATTAGATACTGGGACCATACGCCGTACGACATGGGGAAGCATATAACTCCATGTCCACCGCCGTATGCATGCCATCTTTGGGATGGTTTAAATTGTGTACTATTGATTTTATGAATATTGAGTTCTGCTCAACCCGGGGCTAGAGGGCGTGAGCGGTAGCTAGCATATTTCACTACCGCTCATGAACAGTCTCAATCAAACCGAGACTGCAATATTTTGTATGTGTCGTGCTCGGCCGTTTCCAAAGGTCCATTATCATACTTTTTTTATTATATGATCCATGTATTTGTTGTTAGAACTGCATGTTTATGCTGCGCTATGTACACTGTCTATTCGATGTTTGTATTTGAGCGATGTATTTGTTGTTTAAACTGCGTGTTTATTGCTGGGCTATGCATTCTGCGTGTTAGATATTTGCATCTACTTTTGAACACATCCCACAAATCAATGCATATGTATGTTCCAGATCCCAATTGTGCAGTTTGTGGATGGCCGGTGGGTGGTGTGGTCATATTTCTCCGGTGTTCCTCTGTCTCGCAAATTCCCATGGCCTTACTAGTCCACGCTTCTACGCCTAATACTGTAATTAGTGTATAGATGTGATGCAACAGGCTTTTATCTTAATAAGAAATCTCATTATAGTCTACCAACTGTATATTAATGCCCGTTATTTATTAAACATCATTCATTCAAATATTCAAATATCATTAGTAGCAATACCATAAACTGGCAATTTATCGTCAGACGGCCTCTACAAATGATTGCTTGTTGGTACTTTGAAAAGTGGCAGGTGTTCTACACAATTGAACAATTTCACTTTAAGTATGTATATATGCCTTTTCAGTGTTATTACTTTTATAAATCTGATTGAAACATGCAAATGTTATTAATTTTAGGTTTAGTAGTAGTAGCATAAACCGTGATTCATCTAGATGCAGCTGACGTGTTTGTTGTTTGGCAGAAGTACAATATGTGTATTGGTATATATAATTGTATTTGAAGAAATATGGCACCGAACCAGTGTCCAAAGTTTCTATAAAATGATAATACGAACATATTTCAAATACATTTCCCTCGGAAACTGCTGAGCCAATGCTTTGTGTTGATTGCCAATATTTTGTTATTTCGTTAATGTTGATAGATATTAGCAAATCTATACCCCATTTTGTGGATACGCTGGACTCTACAAAATGCGAAAACTAAGGTTTACCTTTTCCCGATGAATTAATGGTGGCCATTTAGGATTTTCTAAATGGTTGATATGTATAAACTGTTATTTGTTGTATCTCGGCATTAAAGTTACATATCCAATCCACTTTATTTCAGTGGTTAAACCCACATTTGCAGGGTTAAGCAATCAAGCAGTACTATTTACAATAATCGACAGATGATTAGAGAACTAGGTAACTAGATAAATATACCTGTTATTGATATTTAGCTACAATAAAGTATGGTGACATAAAAACAATGCTCCTTCAGCTTTTAATTTAGGCACTCTGCATATTTGTGCCTTAATTGAAGTGACCTAGTGTCAAGGGTTCAAATTTATAATTAAGCAGTTACAGAGTCCTTAGTAGAGTCGTTGATTAATTATATTTACACATCATCATCAGTCTCACCAGTCAACATGCCACTCAGAGATTCATCACTATGCTGGCACTGACCGAGATCTGTGCATGTCACCAGTCAACATGACACTCCGAGATTCATCATTATGCTGGTACTGACTGAGATCTGTGCATGTCACCAGTCAACATGCCACTCCGAATTTCATCATTATGCTGGCACTGAACGCGATCTGTCATGTCACTAGTCAACATGCCACTCCGAGATTCATCACCATGCTGGCACTGGCCGAGATCTGTGCATGTCACCAGTCAACATGCCACTCCGAGATTCATCACCATGATGGCACTGACCGAGATACGTGTATGTCAGCAGTCAACACGCCACTCCGAGATTCATCATTATGCTGACATTGACAGAGATCTGCGAATGTCATCAGTCAACAAATGGTGATGCATCCTCATGCTGGCACTGGCCGAGATATCTGCATGTCACCAGTCAACATACCACTCCAAGATTCATCACCATGCTGGCACTGACCGAGACATGTGTATGTCACCAGTCGACATGCCACTCCGAGATCCATCAATATGCTGGTACTGACCGAGCTATGTGTATGTCAGCAGTCAACATGCCACTCCGAGATTCATCATTATGCTGATACTGAAATAGATCTGTGCATGTCACCACACAACATGCCACTCCGAAATTCATCATTATGCTGGCACTGAACGAGATCTGTCTTGTCACCAGTCAAGATGCCACCCCGAGATTCATCACCATGCTGGCACTGACCGAGATCCGTGCATGTAACCAGACAACATACCACTCCGAGATTCATCATTATGCTTGCACTGACCGAGATCTGCGAATGTTACCAGTTAACATGCCACTCCGAAATTCATCATGATGCTGGTACTGGCCGAGATCTGTGCATGTCACCAGTCAACAGGCCACTCCGAGGTTCATTATTATGCTAGTACTGACCGCGATATGTGTATGTCACCAGTCAACATACCACTCCGAGATTCATCATTATGCTGGTACTGAAAGAGATCTATGCATGTCGCAGGTCAATATGCCACTCCGAGATTCATAATTATGCTGGCACTGAACGAGATCTGTCTTGTCACCAGTCAACATGCCACTCCGAGATTCATCATTATGCTGTCACTGACCGAGGTCTGCGAATGTCACCAGTTAACATGCCACTTCGTGATGCATCATTATGCTGGCAATGACCGAGATCTGTGCATGTCACCAGTTAACATGCCACTCCGAGATTCATCATGATGCTGGTACTGGCCGAGATCTGTGCATGTCAACAGTCAACATGCCACTTCGAGATTCATCATTATGCTGGTACTGACCGAGATATGTGTATGTCACAGTCAATATGCCATTCCGAGATTCATCACCATGCTGGCACTGGCCGAGATCTGTGCATGTCACCAGTCAACATGCCACTCCGAAATTTATCCTCATGTTGACACTGGCCGAGATCTTTGCATATCACCAGTCAGCATGCCGCTCCGAGATTCATCATCATGTATTTTTATCTTTATCTTTTTGTTCTGTCCGAAGAGTGTCAATTATAAGTGCAGCATTACTATGTGTGGTGTGTAAGGTAGCCTAGTGCAGAAATGGCATTCTCTGATTTTCCCTGATTTGTGTATGTTTTACAAATTGTATAATTTATTACATTTTTATCGGTGAAAGATTGGGATTTCTTAGTGAAAGAATATTAATAATCACTAAATATTATTAACTAACTCCGAACACAAAAATACTAACTGTGACGCTGATTGATGACGTCAATAAAGTGGTGCTGACGTCGACGTCATCCGCCGATAACGTTCAATAAAACGAATGATTTCGGTTTAAACATGCACACACTGATTTAAAATGCAATAAACCGATTATTTAACTGCTGTGTTCGATTATAGGGAAATCCTTCACGAGATGGTAGAAGTGTTTTGTTTTTTCACTCACTCGCATACGCTCGTTCGTGAAAAGAACCACACGTCTACCATCGCGTAAAGGATTTCTCTATAATCGATACCAGCAGTTAAATAATCTCTATTTCTTCCTTCGGGGAATATTATTTGGCATTTCCCTGTTTTTCAGAGACTGTGGCCGCATTGCCATTAGCTCTTACACCCATTAGCCATTCTTTGTATAACTTCATGTATCTGGGAATTAAATGTGAACTACTTTCTTTTGATAATGTATAGTATTGTCAAAATAGATAAGTATAACAAGATCTCGGTCTGAGGGTGTGTCGCCCACTTGGTGAAATGAACGATGAAATAGGAAAAGTAGGGGAAGGCAAATGGAATGAAGCTATCAGAAAAAGTAAACTAAGATTAACTTACCTCAGTTACCTAACCGAAGTGATGTTTAGGGAAAATACCGCAAAATATGACCTTGGTATTTTTTGTCGTTCAGCGATGTCTACCAATGCCAACAAGCTATATGACTAAGTATCAAAGACATAACGCGAGTCAATGACATAAAGTTAACTGAGGTTAATTTACCTAACCAAGGTTAAGTTACCTAACCAAGGTTAAGTTTGGGAAAATTAACGCAAAATATGATCTTGGCCTTGGTACTTTTTGTCACTCAGTGATGTCTACCAATGCCAACAATACATATGACTCAGTATCTAACAAAAAAGAAATGAAAGTTATCAGAAAAAGTTAACTGAGGTTAACTTATCTAAACAAAGTGAGGATGTTTAGGGAAACTAACCCAAAATATGACCATGGCCTTGGTATTTTTTGTCGTCCAGCGATGTGCCAACAATACATATGACCAAATATCAAAGACATAAAGTAAGGCAATCACATAAAGTTAACTGAGGTTAAGTTACCTAACCAATGTTAATTTACCTAACCAAGGTTAAGTTTGGGGAATTAACGTAAAATATTACCTTGACTTTGGTAATGTTTGGAGTTAAGTGATGTACACTAATGCCAACAATACATATGACCAAGTATCAAACAAAGAAATAAAGGTTATCAGAAAAAGTTAAATGAGGTTAACTTACCAAACCAAAGTGATGTTTAGGGAAAATAACGCAAAATATGACCTTAACCTTGGTATATTTTGTCCTTCAGAGATGTCCATCAATGCCAACAATACACATGACTAAGTATCAAAGACATAAAGTTAACTTTAGAACCAAGGTTAAGTTACCTAACCGGCCGATACAAGGCTCTGGGTATTGTTAAACCACTCATAGGATATATTGTCAGCTTTTTAATTTAGTCTTTTGGCTGTTACTTGCGATACGCAGGCGCCATAACCGCTGCTCCCAACTAAATTCCATTATGTTTATTTCGCTCTTCGGGGCATTTGATTTTATTAGATACTGGGACCATACGCCGTACGACATGGGGAAGCAGTATACTCCATGTCCACCGCCATATGCATGCCATCTTCGGGATGGTTAAAATTGTGTACTATTGATTTTATAAATATTGAGTTCCGCTCAACCCGGGGCTAGAGGGCGTGAGCGGTAGCTAGCATATTTCACTACCGCTCATGAACAGTTTCAATCAAACCGAGACAGACTGCATTATTTCGTATGTGTCGTGCTCGGCCGTTTCGAAAGGTCCATTATCATACTCTTTTTTTAAGTTACCTAGCAAATGTTAAGTTTTGGTAAAATAACGCAAAATATTACCTTGGTAATTGTGGCATTACGTGATGTCCCTTGACCCAACAAAGCATCTGACAGAGTTTCACAAAAATTAGAGCAGATGTTGTTGAGATATAGTTGATTTAAAATGTGACTGCTATGTCTCGCTAGCCACTATTGTGGGCGAGACAAAAACGTAATGTGAACATGCGTGTTTAGTTCAATGTATTACTCGTACAGCAACATGGCACATGTTCCCAACAAGCATAGTATAGCAGTTGAGCCAAACATATGTGCATAGTAGAAATCAGCTATATTTATTATGGACGAACATTACTTTCCTCTAAAGATAAATATGATTACTGAGATATTGGTTAATAAGGTTTATCATGTACATGATACCATTTTGAAAATCCAAGATGGATGCTATGCCTGCTTTATGAGAAAGTGGAATCATTTCGTTTTTTGATTCTTCTTAGTAAATTGTTTCCAACAATACATAGGCTTCTGAATCTCCAACAACACTAAACGAAACTAAAATATGGATGAAGTGAACCTGACTAAATTTGACGTGTAACAAAACAAGTCAATGAACCATCAGGAATTATTCCGAGGTCTACTATACATATATGTATCATTCTCTCTCCCTAGAGAAGTTCATTTGTAACGTGGCAAACGTCTCGCACTCATTCTGATAATATGTTATCTCGTGACGTTGACATATGGATATATAATAATAAAACTTGCAATGTATGTGATATTTACACTTATTCTATACCTAATTTATACGTCCAATCGTAGACGCTCATTCGAATCACGTGACCGTACAATATATTCCCGTATCGGGACGCACGCGCGTACAAAATAACCCGTATTCTTTTCGTATTGTACGATTCACAGGTCCCATGTTAAACCTATGATAAAGACCGAAGCGCGTGAAAAGGTTCCGAATGAAAGTCTGAATCGACAGGCGCTCTAGATAAAGCGTTACGATAAAGCTCCTGTTGTCACCGGATCATTATTGTCGATCATTATTGTCATTATAAAAGAGCTTGAAGTATAGAGGTATAGAATAAAAAGATCATTTAACAGTGTTCTGTACAATACGGAATATATTTGGACTCGTACACAGCTTGGAAAATCATATTGGACTCGCCTAGCGGCTCGTCCAATATGATTTTCCAAGCTGTGTACTCGTCCAAATATATATCCGTATTGTACAGAACACTGTTAAATAACCTATAATTATGTAGCGTTCAGGGCATTTCTATGTCACGTGATTTGTGAATATTTAACATACATGCCAGTAGAACGACACGTGTTTGGTTAGTTTCATTTGATCACTGCAATCATGAGGTTGTCAATCGTTATCCTGACTGTCGCGCTTGCAATTGTTTGCAATGGAGAAAAAAGGTAAATACAGTCTTACTTTGATATTTGATGCACTATGTACAGAATCTTGAATAATGTGTCGGTTCGTTTGTTTTCGTAAAATGTTGGTCAATAGATCTGTACAACTAACTACGATAACGACTAGGACATCAGACTAAATACTAAGCACGAGAAAATGTTGGGGGCTGGTCTCAAAATTGTATGACAACCTGGGTTTAAGTAAGCTCACAGGGATCTGTGTAGAAAAAAAAACAATAAAAATCAAATTAAAAAAATACATGTGATTTATATTTATGTCAATATATATAAACGTCATATGCATCGACCTTTCACACTATTATTTCCTAATACAGTCTTCAATGCAAACACCCAGACTCAGCTGGAGTTTTCAAGGAGCTTGCCTGAATAATTGATCACTAAAAACTTTTATCCCTGAATCTGCCTTAGTATATGATAAATACACCTTTTTCCCCTATGTCTTACCCTAAAATTGCCGCCATAACCGGGATAGTGAAGACGCTGCGTCTTAAACGTTCTCTTCTCTCACTACTACGGGTTCGAAACCCACTGGGAGCTCGAATTGTCAAGTCAGAAAACGTCAATTCTTAAAGGGTTTCTTGTGATGTGGAAAAAACATTGATATTTTCTATTTTAGATGTCTAAATATAATGGATGAAACTAAAATAACCCTTTTTTTAAAAGAATATTCACTGCGGGTATCGTTACGTACGAGGATACATTTAAAGGGATAAACGGCAATTGCGTTTGTTAAGTCGCGGCATTTTTTTTACACATTGCTTTACATCTTCCTAACTGTTGATTATATTGCACCAATAAATGTATTTAAACCTATGGTAGTACGTGGTAGTACGGAAAACTCAAATTGTACTACCTTTTATTTCAATATCTGACTTTAAATACAAAACCCTGTGGGGTTTTGAAAAACTGAAAGATCGTGCCCTAAATTAGAAACGGATGAGGCCGCCAGTATTGAAGCTTAGGTTTTTCTTTAACAATGTATGTCATACATGAGTGTTCATTTATTAAAGAATTGGTTTGCATTTTTTTCGGCGTTTATGCGGTTTACACGTCGATAGTAAATGGCGTAATCCATGAATCGTGTTAGTGCTTTATGGTAAATTTCCATTCACTACCGGCGTTTAAAGCCGCATAAACGACGAAAAAATGCGCTTCGTGGATTTTTCCATTTACTAAAGGCAAAACCGAAGAAACAGCGAAAAAATGCGAATTAATTATTGTACTATTTACATTATTTTCCCGTCGCTATAATAGTATCAGAAAAAAGTCTAATGATAACAAAAAGTAAAGGAGAAATCACTACTGTCAGTGTATTTTCATGTAGTGGAATATCCATTCATTTTCTATTAAGACACACCGGATACAAAGGCAGTGCGTGCATGCAGTGCGTACAGTTCGTTCACCTCCTTCAAGTGGAATTGCCACTTTCTATGCGTGCTCAGCCGAGCGTAAATAGTCTCACCTACTTGAAAAAATGAAGTATGTTCGATATTAAACGCTATATTGTTTCAAAGGAAAGTATCAAGTGAGTGCAAGCATTATTAAATTAATTAAACCAATTTGCAAAGATGGTATGAAGCGAATATTAACTTTATTATGAGAGGCTTAGAAAAGGAATCATGGTGAATAACTATGCTTTTGCAAAAATTATATATTTTAAACCATCTCGTCATATCATGTATGTCAACTAGTTTAATACATTCTAAAATAATAATAATGGTTGGGTATTTGGCTGCATAGCGATGTACGTTATTTTCAGCACATTTTAGGCTACATATCATGGTCGATTTTTTGTAGTAGTGGCAGACTACCCTATTTTTCCTACAAGTTCATGTAATATCAATAATACATTGTATTGGCCTATATATACATTTTATCAAGTAGCGTTATAGTTCAGTGGATAGAGCACCGGTCTTGAAATCAGAAGGTCGTGTGTTCGAGCCCCGAAAGAGGCTAACTTTATCGATAAAATATGACTTCCGAATATATTCCATAAACAAAATACTTGCCCGAAAAGGGATTTGAAACAGGGATCTTACAGTTTTATTTGTAACATGAAGGTGTTACCATTACACCACAGATAATTGATGGTATGTAGTAGCATTTCTAGCACTAAATAGTCATTACGTAATAACTATAGCACACACACCCACACAAACTTATCATCTGCTAAATAAAAATCGAGACAAAAGTTTCGAGATGGAATCTTAGTTAAATTGATAATCAGTAGTATTACACCACGAATGGTTATGTGCGCGATGATGACGTACATACTGATACATCTTGAGCGTTAAGTTATATTGCATCATAATATATGTTTACTAAATATACACTATTCTCAATAATTTGCCATAGCTCAGTGGTAAGCACATGGTACTTTAAATTAGAAGGTCGTGTGTTTGAGTCACGAAAGCGGCAAACATTTTTTCTTGTAAATAATAATGCTGCCTTTGTACATATACGAAGTCATGTTAGCAGTAAATAAGCAAGCTTTCCATGCGTTTTCAGTGACCATTTAGCATTAGGAAATAGGTCCATAGCACCCCTAAAATACACGCTTTTTATATGGACCCATTTTTTGAAGAAAATATAAATGTACGTAAATAACTGATACAATAGAACGTCTCCTGTCATTTTCAATAACTATATTTATTAGTGTTTATTGTTATAATTTGTGTACGTGATTTTAGAACATGTCAGTATAGATAATATATATAGCTTTAAGTATATTATTTGGTTCTGACTAGTTTTTCCTGGTAAAACAGTCGTGTATCGCACTTATGCACGTGAAAAGTGAATACATGGTGTATATATACTGAAAATGAACTGCGTTCAATCATTCGAGATATGAAAAAGTAGCGTGTTGCCTTACCCCTGCGAAACGTGACTCTGGTCAACCATAGTCAACTGTGGTCAAGCTCTGCCAACCATGGTTGAACTATGGTTGGCAAAGGTCAACCATGCTTTTGATAACATTGAAATGCTAAAAGACCATGGTCAACCATGGTCTAACGACATGATCATGGTCAAAGATTGTTGGACCTTGGTTGACCATGGTCACTCAAGGGTTGACCATGGTCAACCATGGTAATTCAGCATGTAAGCTATAAAATCATTGTAGACCATGGTCTTTAACAGAGGGAAATGACAAGACCATGGTTGACCATGGTTGCTAATCATTTATGACAGCGAAACCATGGTTGACCATGGTTTAAATAACGGAGTTGACATCCATTATGTGACTGGACAGAAATCCAATCTAACAACAACAGCAAAAACACAAAACGTCAGTGAAATTTCAGTGAAATTTTGGTGAAATTTTATGGTGAAATTTCACTAAAATTAATTGATTGAAATTTCAATGACATATCTTTCTACACATTGTTTTATTTAGACAGGCAGACAGACAGATAGATAGATGCTCACATAATACATCATTATAATAACTCACCCTACTGAAAATGCAGCTGGGATCCCAGGGGAAATAATCTAGATAATTAAAGCCTGGAAAAAAACTCAATTTTAAAGATTTTTCCATTGTAATTGGCAAATTGTGTTGTTTTATATCAAAAGACACCATAGGACCACTACCTTGATATGTGTTGCAAGTTTTATGAAGATTAAATGATTTGTTTAGGATTAGGAAAGAAAAAGGGATTATTCTACTCTAACACCTGAATGTGATTCTCACAAATAGAGCAAATAAAATGCAGCACATCTTTTGAATTTTTGCCAGGAAAATCCACCAACTGTAGATTTTGCTTGCACTTTTTAATGATTAAAAGTAAGTGTTTTGTGACTATACTTACATTACTCATGGTATCAAAACATCTTATACATATAATACTTGTATTTGAAAGAAGAAATTTCTAAATGTAGACAGTGGAAACTGTATTTCAAAACCAAACCCCTATTGTCATATGTTTTCGCAGATTTGACCTTGTTTTTTTTTGTTGTTGATAGAAACATATGGTGTTCAGATATTATTTCATTTCAGTATCATATGCAACATTTCACCAAGTCTAAGTGATTTAGACTGAAGGTTATACATTTGTGAAAAGTTCTTGAACTGTTGTATTGTTGGTTAAATTTCATTGAGATTTCACTGATATTAAAATTGACCAATTCTGCTGTAATTTCAACAAGATTTCACTGAAACTCACTTTTATTTTGCCAAATTATTTCAGTAAATTTCACTGTTATTTCGCTGAAATTTCAGTATACATTTTCACTAGGGCAACACTTAAATAATAGAATTGACCACTAAAATTGCTTCTGTGCAAGAAGTAGATAGTGCAATATTAGTGCTATTTATCGTGTTGTATTAGATGTCTTGTTTAACCTTGGTCAACCATGGTATGAACGTGGTCGACCATAGTCTGACCTTGGTCGACCATGGTTTGACCTTGGTCGACCATGGTTTGTCACCTTGGTCGACCATGGTTTGTCACCTTGGCTACATTTACACCATGGCTGACCATGGTTTACCGAGGTCCATTTCGCATGGGTATACAACGTTTTGAATTACTTGCGTTTTGAGCGTTTCCTATGGAGTCGGAACAGGGACAATCAACTCGGGACCACGATTAAGCTTCTGGGACTTCAGTGCATAACAGAGGCCTCCTGCTACAAATCTCGCAAACTATGGCCGCGTACATACAGCTCAGAGGCCTTACAACACAGGTTGACAAGAAAGGGAGCTTTGCTTTTCGTGGACCACATTCAACGCGGTACCAAGAAATCTGTTTTACCTGTGGCGTCAGGGAACAGTATCTATACGAGTTTACTAAATACAACCCAATCCATAATCAACAGCGCCAGCAGGTCAAGAGATGACATCCCAGTTCGCGACCAGGATTCAGCAGGACAAAAAAATGATTGTTATTTTATTAAATTAATACTTTTACACACTCATGTGAATTTCCGCCTGAGCCATATTCCTGGCGTAAGGAGTTTTTTTTTTGAAATTCAAGAAAAATAATTTGGCATTAGTAAAAATATGAAAGATTTAAATGTTAAAAGAAAACATAAAATGTTGGTCGGATATAGGGACAAATAGTGAATTTTTGAATATTTTAAGAGAAGGATAAAACATTCCGTTTTTGGAAATGCCATCGGAATAAATTTCCAAAAATGGCAAGTCTGCCATACCAAATTTAGAATTTGTAAAATAATCTGTGTCTAACTAAATTGTTAAGCACACAACGAGTTAAAGAAACCTAAATTTAGACGCTATAGTATTAATCCATTGAGTGTTTCAATCAATAAAGACGTATAAAAATAGTTTAATTTTAGATCTTAGAAAGCCAAATAAATATATTTGGAAGGAATTATATATATTGAAGACTGGAAATTTGCCATATGATACTTCGCAAAAGATTCATTCTGTTTTAAATGGGACGTGTCTATCACATATATGTTTTCCCTGTACATCAACAGTTTCTAAGATTCTCTGTGGAGGGAAGATTTTACTAAAAGTTACAATACAACTTTAAAGGATTCTAATGTTGTGAGGGATAGTTTGGCTAGGGCAGATTTTATTATTAACACAGAAAAATCAATTTGGATTCCAACCCAAAGCGTGGAATGGATAGGTCTTATCTGAAATAGTTTAATATTGAGCCTAACAAAAAATCCAAGATAGAAGAATAAAAGATTTCAAACTCACACTATAAGACCTGTTTAAAGATTTTCCTGAGACTAGTGCAAGAAGTTTAGCCAAATGTTCGGGAATAATAATATCTATGATGCCAGCTATAGGGAATATGGCACGTCTTATGAACAGATATTTTTATGTAACAATCGAAAGTAGACAGAATTGTGATTATAATAGACTAGTTTATCCGAAGTGACGACCCTTCCATAACATAATTAAACTTCTGAACGATTAGGTTTGCTATGGTAAATAGCAGATATCTTGAGCCATAGTGTTGCCCACAAATATTGATCTATTCAGACGCCATCAGTCATAGAGAGTACAAAAAGTTCTAGTTTTAGAGAAATAAGTGCAATACATTTAGCTTTAAATGCATACGGGGCTGTTCTAGAAAACAAATCTGTTAAATGGTTTTCTGACTCACAAAAACTGTGTCAGGGTTGAAACAGCGGGTAGCACTAAGACTGAATTACAGATTGAATAGTTAGATATGTACAAATTCAGTTGGAAATGGAATATCAGTCTTGACATTTAGTGGGTTCCTTTGGAACAAAATACCGTCGAGGACAAAATAAGCAAATATGTTGATACTGACGACTGGGAAGTTACATGTGATTTATTTGATTTCATGAATTGTTTATGGAGTCCATATGATGTTCGCTAATTCAGAAAACAACGAATTACTTAGATTTAATTCATTTTTTTATGATTCTGCTTGCGAAGCTGTAGATGCTTTCACAAACAATTGGGAGAAAGTATATAACTGGTTAGAATCACCGATTTGTCTAGTCAATAGAGCAATCCCGCATTTGTTGGCATGTAACGGTGATATAATGATATAAATCTTGCAATTTAATACAGCTGAAATATTTATTTCACGTCGGATATATGGAGGGAATACAAGAGGAAGAGTTCCGAAGAATCTCCAAGTTTTCTATAACAAACTCTCATCTTCAATTCTAAAGCGGTCAGCACATACAAGAACTACCATTATAGCTTAAAGTGTTTCGGAAGTTGGTGCGATACATATAAGAACACACCTGTACCAGCTGAAAACCATGAATAATTTCCTTATTATATTATATGCCGTCTACGTCTGAAATTAATACAGCTGTATTAAGCATATATTGGGCACGTAGAATTACACATGTAAATCAGATTTAGTGAAACAAATAAAAAAATAGGTATATTAAGAGAAGTTAGCAAACCAGTTTTCCCCTAAGATTCACATACCCGTGAACACATATTAACATTAGTAGAAGTGTTTGGTTCCAAAAATAATCTTTTAGATTTGAGATTTATAACTATGTGCTTGATAGGTTATGCTGGTTTCCTTAGATTCGATGAGTTATTAAACATACCAAGAAACGATATTGTCTTTGAAGAAATACATGTAAATATATTTCTTAAGAAAAGCAAAACAGATCAATTAAAAAGCGGAACATGGGTAGTTATTGCTACCACAGGAAAATCAACATGCCCTGTAAAATATCTTAATTTGTATTTGTCCGCCTTTAACATTCCAGATAACTCTAAGGAGTTATTTTTTAAAAAAGTCTGACAGATATATTGAGAAAAGGTACACATATTTCCTATACTCGAGTTGGGGAATTTTTTAGAAAAGCTAGACTTAATTGGCTTAGAACAATCAAAATTTCGATCAGGAGCTGCATCCGAAGCAGCTTGCCCAGCGTTGGTGGATTGCTGTGATGGATGGTCGTTGGAAATCCCAAAATGCTAAAGAAGGAAAATGATAAAGTCAAGGGATCAGTAACGTTGAATTTTGGAATTTAATTTATAAATATACCATTTCTCGAACCTTTTCTGGTCGAATAATACGCCATGTCTGTGCAAATCGCTACCTATACTCCGTTTATTTGGTATTTATGTCATACATAATATATATATAAATTATTGCAATAATAATTAATCAATACTTTATTTTTGTCTGAATGATTTGTGTAATTGGTTTTAGATCATGTCAGTATAGATAATATAGCTTTACTGATAATTTTGGTTCTGACTAGTTTTAACTGGTTTTATCTGGTAAAATAGTCGTGTATCTCACTTATGCTCGTGCAAAGTGAATACGCAGTTTATTATAAGAATCTTTCATGAGTATCCAGTGAAGATAGGGAATACCCGAGGTAAAAGTGTTTTTATCGGAACAGAGGTTCTGCCGAGGTTCCGATTAAAACACTTATACCGAGGGTTGGAATTCTCAATCTGAACCGAATACCCATGACAGATTCTTTTTCTTATATATCAGAGACATGTTGTGCGTTAACACCGCCAGCTACTAACGTTTTGCATGTTTTCCTGCATACCGGATGTTTTTGCACGCGTGCATTTTATCTCGACCCTAGGGTGAGATGGAAATATCTAGCCTCGGTAAAACGACGGATATCCTTGTCCGGTATGCAAGAAATATAGATCTACTGAAATTGAACTAGGTTCAATCATTCGAGATATGACAAATTAGCGTGTTGCCGTTTACAACGTTTTACCTCCCATCCACCCTTAATGATGACAACATGCATTACGAATGTATACTTAGATGCTGATAGGTAATTTTGCCTTTTGCAGCTTGTTTCACTTTGAGAATGTTGTAATCAACATTACAACAGTACCTATGCGAGTGCGTACGTAATCTACAGTGATGTGTTTCGGACAATGAAGAGTTTTTCATCAATTTGTTATTGTGACTACGAAAAACCACACATAATCATTAATAAGTGGTTGTGTTTTTCTTTCAGCTGGAACCATCGCTGGATTAAAGTGTGCTTATGTTTATTGATAAAAAACGTTCGTAATTTTTTCATGAATTAAGAGATTTAGACTCCTGTTCTGCATTTAAATGCATAGATGTTGTCGATTGATTTGTGAAGGTTTGAAGAAACGAATAGTACGCTATGTATGTTCATATATATCGCTGCCTGTACCGTACGTGTTAATTTGTTATTTACGTCATAAATAACATTTACGTCATAAATAATAGGTATATAAAGTATTGCAAATA
Organism: Cyrtodaria siliqua; assembly: GCA_037043455.1. NCBI lineage: Eukaryota > Metazoa > Mollusca > Bivalvia > Adapedonta > Hiatellidae > Cyrtodaria > Cyrtodaria siliqua. The sequence continues at coordinate 299,692 of JAWPHD010001404.1, read as the reverse complement.
ATGAATAATAGGTAATTTATATTTGTCTGAATAAAGAAAATATAAGTGTTCACACAGATATTTTCCGTAGAACGTCTGAGAATAATTTTCTGCTTAAAGAGACACTGTTGAAATGTTGTTCAAGCATTGAAATAGTCTCGATTTATTTATCCATTATCATTTGACTTTAAACCTGCTTACATATAATTAAATACAATTTTGAGTTTTCATGTTTTCGTCTTATTCTACCATAGTGTTCATATATTATTGGTGCAATATAATCAAGAATAAATAATATGCAAAAACAATTTCTTTTTCACTATATTTCTTATGAATAATATTAATGATTGAACTGATGCAGGTTAAAGAGAAACCCTAATGGGACGCCGTGAGTTAAAACATCAAGATTGACGTTTGCCACTGACCGTTCCAAGGCGGTAGCCCTATTGTCAACCCTTTTTGTGTTTGTGATGTCGTTTGCATTTATTATTGCTTTTGCCTTCTTGTTTGTCTGTTTGCGTGTTTGTTTCTGTGTTTTGTGGTTGACTGTCCTCCTTGAATGCTACTTTCCTTGTCCTATCATTTTATATTTCTTTATATATACTGAAACGCAAATGAAACGAAACACGGGAATTTCCGCTATATATTGTATATACTGCACACAATTCCACATAATATTCCAAAGAAGTCCCAAGATGTTTGGTAAAAAAAAAGTTGCAGTTAATTAGAGAAAGGACACAACAGCGATGTTGTAGACGTTTTAATCACACTACATCTTGTAACAAGAAATTCGTAGATATTGAAGTACCTATTTGAAAAACTGAGACGGTTCAGTACTGTAATTAACGTAAAGAGTTTGCAAAATTGTACATCCTACGTTTGCTCACATGCTTGAGCCAAACGCATACTCTGTCAATAATGAAACCTTTGAAGGAATACTATTTGCTGTATTGTGTTTTGTCTCAGTATTTTTTTCCGAATGGAAATGTCTTACGTAGCTATGTACCATTCGATTAACAGCAGCATTGTACATACGAATATAGCGGAAATTCCCGTGTTGCGTTCTTTTGCGTTTCAGTATATACTAAAATGACATAAATATACAATCTACCTTTATTTGCAATTTAGCGCAAAACTGCGAACAAGTTTCTGATATCCAAATGCGAGGTTATGGTTCAAGAGCCTGGACGTGAACCCACGATGGTTTAGTATCCATGGCAGATCTCGACAGAAAAAGGTATGTGTATTGTCAGAATGTTTTCTATAATATCCTAGGTTAAAAAAGAGGGAATGGTACATAGGATTCCGGGAAATATACTCTTGCTACTATCAAATATAATTATATTGATTATTTACGACATACTATGAAAGACCTGAACTTCCTGTCTTCGTCTCCATATGACTGACGAATGGTCTTGCTCATAAACACACAACTATACTCAGTGGAACATTGGGCCCCCTTTTATGAAAAAAGTTATGACCATTTAGATCGTAAATTAATTTCTTAAATGCTTCTCTATTAATAACACTTTTTAAATAAACGTGATTTCATTTCATTTTCTTATACATGTGATAATTCTGCACTACTTGCACATATACTTGTCTACATTGTATATCCATCCCCAGAAGATGGTGGACTCAAAAAACGTTTAGAAATTAAGAAAATCTCCATCTGAAGTCAGGATGGATTATTTTGTGATACTATTTGCGTAAAGTGAATGTTTTAGGACTAATATTTGTTCTGGTGGAGTAGTAGATTGACATTCTGTAGTTCGATTGTTGGATATTTTTTATTGTTTTTTTGATGAGCACATGACATTTACCGTTAATTATGACTGCAAGAGCTACATGGAATTCTCGTAGAGTGAAGGACGCGAGAAAAAGTAAGTCATCTGCTAATTCACAATCTTTGAGTGCCGATGAAGCTAGTGGCGACGAAGGATGGGGATTATATAATGTAGTTGATGTGAGTTGATGTTTTATAATGATCAGGATAAATTAATGCATAGAAATAGATGATACTAATTACTAATTACTATTTTTATAAATCACAATTGAGAGCACACTGGTACTGTAACGATTGTGAACATCAGGCCGTGAAAAAGTGTGCGGACGGACCGTGATTTTGAACAGAGATGTGCGGTAGTATTTATCAGAAGTTGTCAAGAAAGCTGGTGTTATTGAAGTTAGCCTTACCCCAAAAGGCGGATAAAGCAATAGTCAATGACATCAAGGCTGATGTTATTAGTAATGAGAATATAATTAAAAGGCTATGTGCTGATGTGAAAACGTTAGCAGATAAGATAGACTTGATAGTTGACGAACCACGATGAGATTAAAACAGTCGCGAAAAAAGATCTGTTTATTAAGGGTTTGCCTGAAGTCCAAAATGAAGATTGTATGGAACAAGTTCATGCTCTTTCTAGGTTATTGGATAGTAAAGAGGCAAATATTGTCACAGCGCACAGAATCGGTTCAAGACTTACAGTTCGCCACTATGCTTTCCTCTTTAATTGTACGGTGACCAGACAGGCTGTGGACCCTATGATGACGCCTACCTAAAGCCCAATGGGACGGTGGCGTTTGATGTTTGTCTATGATCTTTCTTGTCGTGCCCTTAATGGTTTATTCTCTTACTGCTCTGGTTTCTGCCAAGTCATTGAATACCTTCATTGTGGCTTTCTAGGCTGTTGTTTTTTTGTATTATATTTACACGAGCATATTTGTGTTTTACTTATATTGCCTATTGGTACTGCCTTTTTGGTTAGAGATTAGATCATGGCGGGGATTTCTTTATTTACACTGTTCTGTTTTAATGGGATGACAGTAGGGTGTGTGAGGTTTGGTGCACCCTAGAACCGGTTTAACCCCCCCCCCCCCCCCCACCCCCGCCAGTGGCTTACTTTGCCACTGACCGTTCCAAGGCGGTAGCCGTATTGTCAACCCTTTTGTGTGTGTGATGTCGTTTGCATTTATTGTTGCTTTTGCCTTCTTGTTGGTCTGTTTGCGTGTTTGTTTCTGTGTTTTGTGGTTGACTGTCCTCCTTGAATGCTACTTTCCCTGTCCGATCTTTTTATATTTCTTTTTTCTTGACATTCAAATTTATATGCGGGGTACGAGTGTCTGACCGAAGAAAAGATTCCAGATTGCTTCGTGGTAGCGACCTTCCCAGTTAGCACACTACGCAGGGGGATGTTGTGATCGTTTGTATCACTAACGGCACTTGATTACGGTTACTTCTAGCTCTGTATAATTATGGACTGTGTGTTATGGTTATTATATAACCATGTATAATTGTTTTCCTGTGAAGTAAACCGTCTCTTAATTTAACAGTTTCTAATGTTTGTATGTGTATATTATGTAAACACACTTTTTCTATGTAACACGTATGTTATAAAAACACTATAATTGTGTCACGTGTGTTAATAGCCCAAGCACCAAAATCGCCTCTGATTTCACTCGGATAGACAATAATCCGAACTGCAAGAACGCTTTCGGTCTAGTAACCTTCTTCAGTTGCAACATGAAATCCTAAACGATTTCTATGTAATACATTAAGTTCTCTCACTTACTAAATGTGTAAGGAGGTTTATGACGGTACACCGTCATCGACCAATTAAGTATATATTATGTATAACACATATTAAATGCTATATATATATGCGTGGTTATTATTAAAGATATTATTTCAAAGTACAATAGTACCGTAAGACATGTCGGGTTGATACCGAATATATTGTCTTTCAATGAAAATGCAGCAAGATATTCAGACAAGACTGGGTTGATACCGTCTCAAATGTGTCTTATAAATAGCATGTATTCTGAGGAATACAGTTATTATACTTTACTCGTCGGGTTGATACCGAAACAAAGTTTGGAGTATCTCCAAATGTGAGTAAGTTTGTTATTATACAAAAATATAAGCAAAATAAGACACGAATTTGTCATACAGTGTAAATTCCGAGGAATATGCTGTTTACACGTCGGGTTGATACCGAAACAAAATCTGGAGTATCTCCAGATGTGTGTGTGTGTGTGTAAATCAGTACTGTAACAGAGATAGTATCTGTTGTATAAATTGCTAACACAAATGAGTTATACGATGTTCTCAGAGCTGAAAACGTGCGTGTAACGCAGTCGATGTCAGGACAACGACTGATGAAATATCGCTACGTAAAGGTTGTCATGAACTATGTTGATAATATAAAGGCCGTCTTGACAAAAGCTAAACATCTAACAACTATCCATTCAGAGGATTTTAATACTAATAGGATCTTCATTACTCCGGACATGACGAAACTTCAAAGGGAAAAGGACTACAAGAAAGTATCTTTTTGTTATTTTAACGCACAGTGTTTGTATAATATGTTTGCCGAGTTCCGTCATACAGTTGTTTCTAATGATTACGACATTGTGGCAGTAAGTGAAATATGGCTTGATAATACAGTTTTGAACTCAGAAATTGAAATCAATGGTTACCAGGTTTTTCGAGGTGATATAAAGACTAGTTCCTATGAAGAAGCCGTATAAACAGGATAGAACAGAGGAGGGTTGCCCTTATGGTAAAGAAATGTCTTAATCCGCAGGAGGTATCTTTTGACAGTCAAGGAGATTATTTGGTGTACTATTTCTCCTACACCTCAGTTGGAGATTATTATTGGAGTGGTAAATGGCCCGAAAGAGGAAGGATGGTAAACTTGCAGCGTTTATGTGATTCGATCAATTCGAGTAATCATGATAAAATAATTATTGTGGGGGATTTTAATTTTAAAGATATGGACCGACCATCATATTCTTCACCACATGAGATCGAATTATTTATTGACACATTAGAGGAAATTTCTTTATATCAGCTTGTTGATTCGCCTACACGTGGTGCCAATATTTTCGATTTGGTGATTACCTACAACTTAGACTTGGTAGATACTGCTTTTGTGTGTGAACCTTTTAGTACAAGTGATCATATATGATTGTTTTTCACATTAACGCACCATTACCCAGAATTAATACTATTACAAGGAAAGTTTACCTGTATATTAAAGGCGATTATTTAGCGCTAAATCAGGAATTGAAATCCTATGACTGGGTGAACTTGTTCAAGGACAAAGATATTGATGAAAAATGGATCTTAATTAAAGAAGTGTATTACGCTCTTGTTGATAAGCATGTTCCCCATAAACTGATTACTCCGGAAAAGAAGATGGATCCTCCTTGGGTTAGATCTAAGACAGTTAGAAGGGCTAAACGACAACGAAGGAAGGCCTGGTCGGCTCTAAAAAAAGAGAGATCTTAATGTAGACCGTTATACCTATAAATGCGATAAACAGAAATGCAAATCAACTTTATTTAAGGCTAAATCGGATTATGAGGAACATCTGGTTGATTCACTGCATGACAACCATAACAAGTATTATAATTATACTAGCGCTTTTACTCGTAGCTCATCTACAGTTGAATCATTAATCATCGCTGGAGAGACAGTGTCGGACAATGTTTTTAAGGCCAATGCTTTAAATGATTTGTTTGCTTCTTTGTTGACAGATGAACCTCCTATTGAACATTGTTGGTATGTAAGCGATGATGAAATAGAGGTTGATCTCTTCTTTAGTTATTTTACTATAGACGTAAAAATCAGTAAACTCTCCAAGTTGGCTGAAAATAAATATTGTGGACCGAATTATATACACGTGAATGTATTGAGAAAATGTCCAGCTTTGGCTGTTCTCCTTTGTGATATTTTAATCATTCAGTATGTTTTTGCGTGTTGCCTCAGGACTGCAGATATGGTAATATAACTCCACTTCATAAATCGGGAAGTAGATTTAAAGTAGACAATTTTAGACCAGTTGCTTTGACAAGTCAGATTGTGAAATTACTTGAACGTCTATCTAGGCTATTGTTTTGTCTTTCTAGGCAATTGTTTGTTTTGTATTTACAGATACACGAGCATCTTTGTACTTAAATTGCCTATTAGTGCTGTCTTGTTGGTTAGAGAATAGTTCATGGCGGGGATTTCTTTATTTACAATGTCCTGTTTTATTGGGTTGACAGTAGGGTGTGTGATTTTTGGTGCACCCTAGAACCTGGTTTAAGCCCCCAGCGTCCTTTTTTGCCACTGACGATTCCATGGCGATAGCCTTATTGTCAACCCTTTTGTGTTTGTGATGTCTTATTTGGCCTTTTATTCATTTTTAAATTGATTCTTTGTTTCTGTGTGTGTATATGGTTGACTGTCGTTCTTGAATGCTGCTTTTCCTGTTCAATTTGTATATCTATAGTTAATCATGGATCTACTGATATTACATATAAAATGACATAATATAATCGTTGGGATCAGCATGGTTTCAGGAGAGGTTTCGTGCATTAGTCAGTTGTTAGAGTGTCTTAATGATTGGACATGCTCGTTTGATTCCAGTCACCCTGTGGATGTTATATATATGGATTTCGCTAAAGCGTTTGATACTGTTCCACATCAAAGATTGTTATTTAAGCTTCGACATTATGGTATACATGCATGGACAGTTATATAGCTGGATCGCTGCCTTTCTCGAAAATCTTTATGTAAATGACTTGCCAAGTGCAGTATATTCGACTGCTAAACTTTTTGCAGACAATACCAAGCTTTATAGAGAGACAAGTTCTCTTCAGGATTCTCACAGTCTGCAAGAGTTTATTAATAGACTTTCTGCTTGGTCCAAGACATGGCTTTTAAAATGTAATGTTGGCAAGTGTACTGTACTTCGTATCAGGGAGTCTATTAACTTTTGTCATACATTGAATGGTTTATATCTGAAGTCTATTGATTACCAGAAGGACTTGGGAGTAAACGAAGTAAAAACTGCAAACCGGAGAACCACGTCAAGGCTATTACTAATAAGGCCTTTCAGAAAATAGGTTTTATAAAGAGATGTTTTACTGGATATGCACCTCATAAGATTTGTACTATGTATAGTACTATTATTAGACCAGGACTTGAGTATGGTTTATTAACATGTTGCCATTGGCAAGTTAAGGATAAGCAAGAAGTGGAGAAAGTTCAGAAGAAATGTCTCGCTTTGTGCATTACTGAGAACCTTCAATTTGAAACAACTGAGTCTAGACTAAAGCCGATTTGATTGATGTATATACATTTTTGCATGGACGTTATAAAACTGCACCAGTTATGCTTTTTACCTTATCTGAGAGAATTTTTTCCGAGGACATCCTCTTAAGTGAAGTAGACAATTCAGTCGTGCAGACATTAGAAATAAATTCTTCAGCAGGTAGTACCACTATCGAATGATCTTACTGATGATCTGGATACGTCGCCAAGTACGGCTTCTTTTAAAAGGTAATGGAGAGCTAATCTACATTGAGTCAGCTTAAATACCAAGTATACCAAGTAAGTAAGTATACCAAGTAATGCTTAGGTGAAAAAAGTGAATGATTTTAAAATGGGAGACTTATCGTAAGATGTTAAATAAAACAGGGCCGACTGTTAAACCCATTATTCCCGGATTCAAAGTCACCGTCATATTCACAAGCTACTCCGACTCAACTGCTTAAGCTTACATGATCGTTATGAAATACACTTGTATGCATATACTTATTTCAATTCAGTCTACATGGTACATTATACTCAGTTATTATTCGAGGTCTTTACAACACTCTGCGAACTATTTGGATCAGGTTTGTTCACATAATTGAACTCCCGCCTAAAATAAAACTAACACACAGAGAGAAATCACCTGCATGTAGTGTTGTTCCGATTAATCGATTTGATCGATCATCGATCAGTTATGCCTTTGATCTGATTAATCGATTGCATTTGTTCATGATCGGCTTACTCGGTTGTTGAAAATTATGGCTTATTTCATTCTCTTGTACTAAAATGTACAAGAAAATAAAATGAGTTATGATTTTGCAACAAGTAATCACATATTTATAGTGGGTATCACAACTTATTTTTTAAAATATATGTTGATTAGTCTCATTCAGTTTCTTTATTATCAGAATATACTTGAAAACCTTCGCCTCTCACCGCTGCGGGTTTGAATCCCACTCGGAGCTCGGCTTGTAAGTGAGGAAGTGTCGACTCTTACGGATGGCGAGAGGTGTACAGTACTGGTTCTACCCAGGAAAAGTGGGTGGTCTGACTGCACCACAAAAAAAAATCGACCGTGATATATAACCTTGCATGTGTTGAAAATGACGTAAAACACCATACAAACAAAACAAAAACAAAAAAAAACGTTTCTTCATTACAGTCTGAAAAAGGCTTACACTTGTCTTTTATGGCAGTCATTTTTGATTGATTAATGATCGATCACCGGCAGGTTAAATATTCTGAAGATCAATCATGAATTTTCAGCTGATTCCCAACACTACCTGCATACATAACATGCAGCTCTTGGTTTTATTGTATATGCCTTAGATTTGCCGAAGCAACTTTGTGTCGTAATCCGTGTATGTTCCTGGAGCCTTACGCAATGCTTCCAACATTAATGCCGTATTTACGTACCTAAATAAGACTCACCAAATATAAACAACATATCTCACTGGCATGATGAGAGTACTATGTGTAATGGGGGTATTGCATATGTCATGGTGGGAATATTGCGTTATCTAAATGTGGGAGTATTTAGTATATATCATGGTGGGAGTATTGCGTATATTTAATAGTGGGAGTATTGCGTATATCTAATGGTGGGAGTGCATCTTATGCTGGGAGTATTGCGTATATTTAATAGTGGTAGTATTGAGTATAGCTAATGGTGGGAGTAATGCGTATATCTGATGTTGGGAGTATTGCGTATACCTAAAGGTGGGACTACAGTGCATATCTGGTGGTGGGAGTATTGCATATATCTGATGTTGAGAGTATTGTGTTTATCTAAAGGTGGGATTATTGTGTATATCTGATTTGTGGGAGTATTGCGTTTATCTAAAGATGGGACTACTGCGTCTTTCTGATGGTGGGAATATTGCGTATATATGATGTTGGGAGTATTGCGCATATCTGATTTGTGGGAGTATTTCGTATATCTCAAGGTGGGAGTATTGCGTATATCTGATTTATGGGAGTATTGCGTATATCTAAAGTGGGACTACTGAGTCTTTCTGATGTTGGGAGTTTTGCGTATATCTGATGTTGGGAGTATTGCGTATATCTAAAGATGGGATTACAGCGTATATCTGGTGGTGGGAGTATTGCATATATCTGATGGTGGGAGTATTGCGTATATCTGATGTTGGGAGTATTGCGTATATCTAAAGGAGGGATTACTGCGTATTTCTGATGTTGGGAGTATTGCGTATATCTAAAGTTGGGAGTATTGCGTATATCTGATTTGTGGAAGTATTGCGTATATCGAAAGGTGTGAGTATTGCATATATCTGATGTGAGGAGTAATGTGTATATCTAAAGATGGGATTACAGCGTATATCTGATGGTGGGAGTATTGCGTATATGTGATGGTGGGAGTATTGCGAATATCTGATGTAGGGAGTATTACGTAGATCTAAAGGTGGTATTACTGCGTATTTCTGATGTGTGGGAGTATTGCGTATATCTAAAGGTGGGACTAGTGAGTCTTTCTGATGTTGGGAGTATTGCGTATATCTGATAGTACTAGTATCGCGTTTATCTGATGTTAGGAGTAATGGGTATATCTGATGTTGTGAGTATTGCGTATATCTAAAGTGGGAATACAGCGTATAGCTTATAGTGGGAGTATTGCGTATATCTGATGATGGGAGTATTGCGTATATCTGATGTTGGGAGTATTGCGTACATCTTAAGGTGGGATTACTGCGTATTTCTGATGTTGGGAGTATTGCGTATATCTGATAGTACTAGTATCGCGTTTATCTGATGTTAGGAGTAATGGGTATATCTGATGTTGTGAGTATTGCGTATATCTAAAGTGGGAATACAGCGTATAGCTTATGGTGGGAGTATTGCGTATATCTGATGATGGGAGTATTGCGTATATCTGATGTTGGGAGTATTGCGTACATCTTAAGGTGGGATTACTGCGTATTTCTGATGTTGGGAGTATTGCGTATATCTAAAGTTGGGAGTATTACGTATATCTGATTTGTGACAGTACTTCGTATATCTAAAGGTGGGACTACTGCGTCTTTCTGCTGTTGGGAGTATAGTGTATATCTGATGGTGGGAGTATTGCGTATATCTGATAATGGGATTACTGTGTATATCTGATGATGGGAGTATTGCGTATATCTAAAGGTGGGAGTATTGTGTATATCTGATGGTGCTAGTATTTATCTTATGTTAGGAGTTTTGCGTATATCTAAAGGTGGGAATATTGCGTATATCTGATGGAGGGAGGATTGCGTTATCTAAAGGTGAGAGTATTGTGTATATAGAATTTTGGAAGTACTGCGTTATCTAAAGATGTGAGTATTGCTTGTATATATTGGTGGTACGAAGGTCATTCAAAAAGTTCTGTCACTAACGCGTTTAAACAATTATGTGCTCGTTGTGTATTGATGTTGGTACCAAATGAAAGAGAGTTTCAATACCATTCCATTGATGGTAAAATGAATGCTGTATTTGTTGTGTGACGAAAGTTATGGAACATTTAATACCTATCACTTATACATACTGAGGCATTTTCAGTCTGAGTTTTTTTCAGGTATGTTAATTGTTACTTTTTTAAATGTTTGTTTCTCTTTAAGTATTTGTCGAAGACCTTTGAAATTTCTCATACATTACCAGTTATATCTGTGCATTACAAGATTCAGAATTTAAGCATGGCAGATGAAAAGGTATTGTCTTAGAAATTAACATTTTAAGCTAACGTGTAAAATTAATTTAATGATAAATGGACATTAAATGGAAGGGCAGTCTTATGAAATAGCGTTTTTGAATGATCAATATTTTCACTAAATATTGTACAAAATTGTACAATAATGTGTTGAATATGACATTTAAACTCTGAAGGACTAGGATTTGTATACAAATGTGAAAACATATTAATACTATGAGAATAATTACGACATTTAAAAGATATTATAACATTTCCGCAAACAAAATGAAGAAAATCAGTGTTATTTCTGCTAAAATTAAAGGATATGCATTCACACATATCTGGTTTGCAGCAAGACCTTTCCGAATTCTTGACAATCATTATTCATGGATTATGGGCGAATAACAACAGATGGCGCACCGGAAAATTTAAAAGCATAGAATTATTCAAATATTTTTTACAACGTTTTGTAACAAGGACATTTTCAGAGATCCAGTACCCAAAAGGTGTGGTATGGGGAGATAATTCAGGGGTAGAAATAACCGGAAATATTTCATTTTTGTTGTGGAATTTAGGAGAGCGAACCCGATAGTACTATAAATACACTACTTTATCTCAGTGTAATATCCAGTTCAAAGGATATTTGCCTAGTGACAGAACTTTTTGAAGCACCCTCGTAGTATTGTATATATCTGATGGTGGGAGTATTGCGTTTAGTTAATGAAGGGAGTATTGAGTTTGGCACATGGCGTATCTGATAAGTCAGCATCATTTTTTAAACACAATGTATGACAAGAATGTAGATAGATAGTTTGTCAATCAAATCCTCTTAACATGTATCATGCAAAGAGATCCGAAACCAAAATGTATAATATACCTATATAACATGTATAACACCTACATTATATTATCATAAATATACATTATAGTTATATATATATATAAATAAATATAGCACATAAAATGCACATCAGTTCCACAGACGAGATACAGAGCCGTGTATGCTCGGGTTCAAGGATAACATGACATATACTGAACCAAAAACCTAACGCACCAGTAGACAATACCTTTAATGTATGAGCTTATTATATGCTGACTGGTACCGTTGGCGACAGATGATTTGAATGATTTGTTTAAAATTTACAGTCTTTATTGACAAGATATTTGTCTCGTTCAGAATGAAATGTGTTTAAGGTCTCACACCTATATTATCTCCCCTGAAAGCTCACGGACCTAGAGACAAAAGGAAAACAGAAAATAATTTTATTTTTTCTCAATTTTAGGCAATTTTTAATTTGAAAAATAGTTTTTTCTTTGCTTTAGCATACATCTGCAGAGTAAAAGACAGATGATACAGAAAATCCCATGTTGATATGAGGTTTCATTCAAATTTCAGAATTGTTTGACCGAAGCACCACATATTCAGCTAGATAGTGTATGAATTTTGTATTTTCCATAGGGTTCACAAAACATGAGCGAGAAAGAAAAAAAAACCTGGCTAACTTATGTACTTTATTGTTTTAAATTACTGGTCTTGGCTATACTGAAGATATTAAACCAACAACAATGTCTGCTGCCATGCTTTGAAGCTCAGATGTTGGAAAAGGCTGTACAGTAACCCTATGGGAAAATTAATTGTGGTGTGAGACCTGAAATGTATTGATTGTTATTATTGAGATATTTAAGGTATTGTCTACTGGTGCGTAAGATGTTTGGTTCTGTATAGATATGACAAAAATAATGCTACAAAGTCATTTATAAACAAAATGGGTGATAAAGCGAAAGCAAATATGATAGAAACATACTTTTATCAGCTGTCCAAAATCTTTCTCATTTCAATGAAAAGGGAGGTAATTTTAAAATTTCAAAATTTGAAAGATTTTAGTTTGAGAATAAAAATCGTCTGTGAACACATTTCAGCGTTTTTCAAACAATGACAGTATGGACAATTCTTATATAATTCTTTGTATAATGAAAATAAGTTGTTTTGAATATATGGGAGGTAACTCTGATATTTCGCTTAGAAAACAAAATAACACAATCGTTTGAAAATCACATCCTTGCCTAGCATTTGTAATATCTTCAAACAGTTATATCAATGTTAATAATTATGTTAAATATATATCCCTAAAATGTCGTGCTATACATTTTTGTTCAGTATATATATCAATATAGAATGCGCATATGTAACTCACATGTAAGGCACTTACTTATGGACTCCGCAAATATGTTGGCTTACCTCATTGTGCCGAACATACACTGTAATATTATTTAGGGTTATATATGAAAATGGGGATGAGTTGGGTAAGAAACAAGCAGTTAATATTTCTTGCGTAGGGAATTTTGATATTGATTGTATTTGTGTATTTGCTTATTTTTTTCAGCGACGCATTCCTAGAGTTGCACCATTTCGATGATGAGAACACAAAGAAACTTCATTCAAACTTTGCCAGTGTGTGGAAGGGATATCTTCTCGAAGGACATACCGGCGAACTTACCGAATCACAATTTGTCAAAGCCATAAATAACAAATTTACAACCAATAAAAAGAAATTTCATGACCGGATTGCCAGATATTTAGACTGGGTCTTCAGTGACATCTTTGATACAAACAAGGACGGGGCAATCTCTGAGGAAGAATTTATTTTCATTTACCAGACCTACGGTCATGAAAATATTGCGTTATTAAAACAATTCTTCCAGTCGTACAAGCAAGATTCAATTCCACTGAGCACAATGACCGAATCATGGGTCAAGTTCATAACAGAAGAAGATTCATCAAAAGAAAGCTTCAAAACCAGTGTGGAGACTTATTTATCCTAGGAATCTGACTCGGTTAAGTTCTTTTCTGTTAACCAATTTAATTGTACAGATACGACATCAGAGAAAAACACTATTTATAAACTGCTTCGCAAAACAAACTCATAATTTTTCAATTGTTTGCGACATAATTAAAGGTTGCTAATATGTATACACGGCTTGTATTTCAGCACATATAGACATATGTGTGATTCTACCTTTGTCTAACATAAATATTGAGAAAAAAAGAGGAGAGATTAGCAAATTCGTAAAGTTGTTTGGTACCATTCTTATGGAATAAATCCTGATTTTAAAATGGTTTTCTTGTTTCTTAGTGTTTTGTTACAGAGATGTTCGCTTTACACCGCCACCGCCAGAAACATGTATAGTGCTGTACCAAAATCAATCAGGCCATCAGGCACACTCAGACACAGACAGGCACGTCGAGGTTTATGTCGCTACTCATGTACATGTGTAGTGCTATTAATACACCAGGCCCTCAGACACGCCCAGACACATCAAGGTTAATGTCGCTACTCGTGTACATGTATAGTGTTATTAATACATCAGGCCCTCAGACACGCCAAGGAAGAACGAGCTTTACAGACAGGCACATCGACGTTGATGTTGCTACTCATGTACATGTAAAGTGCTATTAATACATCGGTCCCTCAGACACACTCAGACACGTCGAGGTTTATGTCGCTACTCATGTACATGTATAGTGCTATTAATACATCAGGCCCTCAGACACGCCCAGCACATCGATTTTAATGTCGCTAATCATGTACATGTATACTGCTATAAATACATCAGACACGCCCAGTATTAAACACCGAGCTTTACAGACAGGCACATCGAGGTTTATGTTGCTACTGATGTACATGTATGATAGTGCTAATAATACATCAGTCCCTCAGACACACCCAGACACATCGAGTTTTATGTCGCTACTCAAGTACATGTATACTGCTATAAATACATCCGACCCTCAGACACGCCCAGGCGGCACAGCGAGCATTAAAGACAGGCACATCGAGGTTTATGTTGCTACTGATATACATGTATAGTGCTATTAATACATCAGTCCCTCAGACACACCCAGACACATCGAGTTTTATGTCGCTACTCATGTACATGTATAGTGCTATTAATACATCAGGCCCTCAGAAACGCCCAGGCACATCGTTTTTAATGTCGCTACTCATGTACATGTATACTGCCATAAATACATCCGGCCCTCAGACACGCCCAGGCGGCACACCGAGCATTAAAGACAGGCACATCGAGGTTTATGTTGCTACTGATGTACATGTATAGTGCTATTAATATATCAGGCCCTCAGACACACCCAGACACATCGAGGTTAATGCGCTACTCATGTACATGTATAGTGCTATTAATACAACAGGCCCTCAGACACACCCAGACACATCGAGGTTAATGTCGCTACTCATGTATATGTATAGTGCTATTTTAAACACATAAGGCCCTCAGACATGCCCAGGTGGCACACCGAGCTTTAAAGACAGGAACATCGAGGTTGATGTCTTACTAATGTACATATATAGTGCTATTAATATATCAGGCCCTCAGACACGCCCAAGCACATCGAGGTTAATGTCGCTACTCATGTACATGTATAGTGCTACTAATATATCAGGCTCTCAGACACGCCCAGGCACATCGAGGTTAATGTCGCTACACATGTACATGTATAGTGCGATAACTATATCAGGCCCTCAGACACGCTCAGGCTCATCGAGGTTAATCTCGCTACTCATGTACATGTATAGTGTTATTAATACATCAGGCCCTCAGAAACGCCCAATTACATCGAGGTTAATATCGCTATTCATGTAAATGTATTGTGCTATTAATACAACAGGCCCTCAGACACACCCAGACACATCGAGGTTAATGTCGCTACTCATGTATATGTATAGTGCTATTTTTAATACATAAGGCCCTCAGACACGCCCAGGTGGCACACCGAGCTTTAAAGACAGGCACATCGAGGTTGATGCCTTACTAATGTACATATATAGTGCTATTAATATATCAGGCCCTCGGACACGCCCAGGCACATCGAGGTTAATGTCGCTACTCATGTACATGAATAGTGCTACTAATATATCAGGCTCTCAGACACGCTCAGGCACATCGAGGTTAATGTCGCTACACAGGTACAGGTATAGTGCTAATACTATATCAGGCCCTCAGACACGCTCATGCTCATCGAGGTTAATCTCGCTACACATGTACATGTATAGTGTTATTAATACATCAGGCCCTCAGACAAGCCCAATTACATCGAGGTTAATATCGCTACTCATGTACATGTATAGTGCTATTAATACATCAGGCCCTCAGACACGTCCAGGCACATCGAGGTTAATGTCGCTACTCATGTACATGTATACTTCTATAAATACATCCGGCCCTCAGACACGCCCATGCGGCACACCGAGCATTAAAGACAGGCACATCGAGGTTAATGTTGCTACTGATGTACATGTATAGTGATATTAATATATCAGGCCCTCAGACACGCCCAGGCACATCGAGGTTAATGTCGCTACTCATGTACATGTATAGTGCTATTAATATAACAGGCCCTCAGACACATCCAGACACATCGAGGTTAATGTCGCTACTCATGTATATGTATAGTGCTATTTTTAATACATAAGGCCCTCAGACACGCCCAGGCGGCACACCGAGCTTTAAAGACAGGCACATCGAGGTTGATTCTTACTAATTTACATATATAGTGCTATTAATATATCAGGCCTTCAGACACGCTCAGGCACATCGAGGTTAATGTCGCTACTCATGTACATGTATAGTGCTACTAATATATCAGGCTTTCAGACACGCCCAGGCACATCGAGGTTAATGTCGCTACACATGTACATGTATAGTGCTATTAATATAGCAGGCCCTCAGACACGCTCAGGCTCATCGAGGTTAATCTCGCTACTCATGTACATGTATATTGTTATTAATACATCAGGCCCTCAGACACGCCCTATTACATCGAGGTTAATGTCGCTACCCGTGTACATGTATAATGCTATAAATACATCAGGCCATCCGACACGCCCAGGCGGCACACCTGGCTTTAAAGATAGGCACATCGAGGTTTATGTCACTACTCATGTACATGTATAGTGTTATTAATATATCAGGCCCTCAGACACGCCCAGGCACATCGAGGTTAATGTCGCTACTCATGTACATGTATAGTGCTATTAATACATCAGGCTCTCAGACACGCCCAGGCATATCGAGATTAATGTCGCTACTCATGTACATGTATAGTGCTATTAATACATCAGGCTCTCAGACACGCCCAAGTACATCGAGGGTAATGTCGCTACTCGTGTACATGTATAGTGATATAAATACATCAGGCCCTCAGACACGCCCAGGCACATCGAGGTTAATATCGCTACTCATGTACATGTATAGTGCTAAAAATACATCAAGCCCTCAGACACGCCAAGGCACACCGAGAATTATAGACAGACACATCGGGGTTAATGACGCTACTCGTGTACATGTATAGTGCTATAAATACATCATACCCTCAGACACGCCCAGGCACATCGAGGTTAATATCGTTACTCATGTACATGTATAGTGCTCTAAATACATCAGACCCTCAGACACGCCCAGACACATAGAGTTTAATGACGCTACTCGTGTACATGTATAGTGCTATAAATACATCAGGCCCTCAGACACGCCCAGGCACATCGAGGTTAATATCGCTACTCATGTACATGTATAGTGCTATAAATACATCAAGCCCTCAGACACGCCCAGGGACACCGTGATTTACAGACAGGCTCATCGAGGTTAATGACGCTACTCGTGTACATGTATTGTGCTATACATACATCAGGCCCTCTGACACGCCCATGTACATCAAGGTTAATGTCGCTACTCATGTACATGTATAGTGCTATTAATACATCAGGCCCTCAGACACGCCCAAACACATCGAATTTTACACACATTAGGCCCTCAGACACGCAAAGGCACATCGAGTTGTACACACATCAGGCCCTCAGACACGCCCAGGCACACCGAGGTTTACATACATCAGGCCATCCGACACGCCTAGGCAAAATGAGGTTTATGTCGCTACTCATGTATAGCAGTATTTAGACATCTTGTCCTCAGCCATACCCAGGCACACCGAGGTTTATGTCAATACTCATGCATAGCGTTACGAGTAAAATTTAACAAGAAAGGAAGCAAAACCAGCCACACAAATATAATTACGATTTATTTACATAAAATAGTCACTTACAGAATACACAAATCCAGTTTTTCAATAATATCCAGTTTTTGAATTATCCAAATAAAATTATCCAATGTTCATTTAATACCAATAATCTAAACAGCCTCTTTAATTCATAACAGTAAGTGTCTCTTTAATCCAAAACAAGAAGTGTCTCATTTAGTCTAAATTAATTTCCTATATTTCCGATTTAGTCCAAATATCCAATTTCACTGTTATTATGACTGAGCACAATATGTATTAAATCCTCTCACAATGATATTTTCTAAAAGAATCCAACTCTAAATTAACTTTACTGAAACTGATCTCAACTGAACTGCTGGGAGCCCAGAGCTAGCCTGTGTATATACCGCTACATACAGTTCCTGAAGGCTTTCCTACTAAAACCATCCAATAAGAATAGTCCAAATTTCATCATAAATTAATTTGCATAAAATAGTCCAATGAAAACAGTCCATATCATCATAAATTAATTTGCATAACATAATTTGCATATACATTGTAAACATGTTAATATCTATACTATTTCTTCAAGGCTAAATCAGTAATAAAAATGCAACAATGCATGTACACTCTGAGGCACATGCAATAATACATGTAAACATATATGTAACACTAGTGTTATTCAGACATCAGGCCCTCAGACATACACAGGCACACCGACACGACAAGACATACCGATGTTTACAGACATCAGGCCCTCAGACACACACACGCACACAGACACGCCAAGGCACACCGAGGTTTACAGACATCAGGCCCTCAGACTCGCACGTGCATACCGCACGTGCATACCGAGAGGTTAACATACATCAAGCCCGCAAACACGCACATGCACATCGAGGTTGACGTCGCTACTCATGTAACTCACGTCTTTGTTTTTAGTATAGAGCATCTCACTCGAAGCTTGGTTCTAGTTCTTATTTCGGATTTCCTATTTCCTAATGTATTATACATAGTTCCTATGTGGAAGTTTTAATTTATTTCATATTAATTTGACTAGTTTATACTTAGGAACTAGGAACTAGGAATATTGAACTATGGATAAACTAGAAGTTGACACAAATCAATAGGTAATAAATAATGAAACATGGATACATAAGTGCAACCAGTAAAACAATGAACGTGAAATAAAGAATATGTAATAGAAAGGGAACATACATCAAAATAAAACCCGAGACAAACACACGTACAAACAGTTTTGAAATTTATATACATACATACATATAACCGAGACACATTCGATAATAATGTACATTTATCACATACTTGCCTATACGTTATGAATATACGATACGACATAGACATAGATAGTGATTTCAGTCAGGATTTAGTTACCGGATAATAAATCTTAATCAAACGGGTGAAATAAAGGGTAAAACATGTTATATCACGGAAATAACCAATTGTTCTTTTCTATTTGGATATCGCCTCGACTCTTTCACCGGAGTGATACGGAAATTAACGATTAGCTACAATTGTATTAGGTTTGTAACGCATATGGTTTATCGTCTACGTTTCATTTGTTGCTTCATTCCTGTCTGCATGCCAGATTATTGGCTATAGAATCACTAAACTAGAAATGATGAAATAACCATGTAGGACTATTCGTTTTCTTGATTAGACAGTTTCAAATTCAATGGCATTCATTTCAAATCAAGTTTCGTGGGGAAAATAGTTCTGTACCACAGACATTAACACATCAGAATGGATGAGGTGACAGTTCAACAAAGACATTGTTGAGGTATATGATAAATAGAATAACAAATGCTCATTTTCACATCACACCCTATAATTTTATTTTACTGCTCTTCAAAAAAGGGGTGCTAACTCATTAAGTTGATATAGTGCTTCGACATTTGGACAGTTATAGCGAAACAATACTGGAAAATATTTACCACGTCCCTTAAAGTAGCTATTCCGCCAACAACTTTAACCAGCCAAACTAAACGCCAAAACTGGAGCGTCGAATTAAGAGTTACCAAATCATAATTCATTTAGATTCAATCACACGTGTTTGAAGAACGCGTGATTAAACCTGTACCTGTAATCGCACATGTACATTATTAAATGACCTGAACACCTGGACAGAGTTTTGATAAATTGGTTTAGAGTGTAAATATGTTAAATACCTGTAAATCGGAAACGGTAATAATTGACCGCACTAGGGGAAGATGAGTTATTATATTTGGAAAACGCGTTGTCCATTGAAAAGATTGTTTGCGTTTATATGCCTCCAAATCCTGCAGAAGATATAAGATACTGGCTATTTTGTCAAAGGAATAAAATAAATGAAACTCTACCACCTACATAAAACAACCTTAAACATCATATCAATAGAGCTAATTTTAAGTCACTATTCTGGCAATCTCATTAAGATTATATCCTAATAACACTTTGATACTCTCCGCTATAGGATCTGACCACACTCCCTTGTAGGTCACGTCAGATCGACCTTTCATCTAATCAATATTCATGAGAAGATCAACTAAATTCAACCAATGGAATCGCGTGTTTCATATACTTCAAATACGTTCGAATGAACTGAAAAAACGAAAATCCACCGTCATAGATTTATATCCGAATAAAGATAAAGTTCTTCGTGCAGTGTGGCGGCTGTAAAAAGTCTCCCCGTGCTACGAATCAGTAGTGTTATTTTTTACTGGTCCTTTGGGACCAACGAGCCCAATATAGGTGGCTTTGAAGTAGAATACCGCTTAAGCCGGTGCTAGTGGGCGTGAGAAGTGTTGCTTCTTTCATTACTTCTCATGAACAGACTCAAAAAAACCGAGTCTGCTGCTTTAGCCTCTTAATTGTGTTTGTTGCTCTCAAAGGAATACCTTTATCAGTATTTATTTTTGCACGATTAAATTAAAAGAAATGCACTAAATGGCATGTTTTATATCAAGATACGAAGAATATCATTGGCGCTTTTGAAAATGTATATTCCACCGAAATAATTATGAGATTAATACTCTAAATAGTAAGTCATATTAAATCTGGCCCGCTTAGCTCAGTTGATAGCGAACTTGAGTGTTAATCCGCAATGTGTGGGTTCAATTATTTTTGTACCGTTATTAAATTCCGTCAAACAATATTTTCTTTCTTTTTTTCCCAGTATATATTCCATAATGGTTGGTGTATTATGTTTGTCAACGCAATTATTTTTGTGTTTTATAAGCTAAAAGGACTTTGTATCTTTCAATGACAGAGAGTAGACTGCTCCACCGCGTTTTACTGAAACGGGGCATGTGCGGTGAAGCAGTTTATACCGAGCAATGCTGTAGGCTGAAATCTGACTGGCTAATCGTAAGTTCAATCTGACGTGACCTGCAATGGAATTTAGTCAGATCCTCTAGTGTAAAGTATCGAAGCGTGATACAGGCTCTGATTTGAATGAGATTGCTAGTCTGGAAACGTGCATTGCTGACAGTACAAAGTGTTTCATCTCCAATTGTCCCTTTGACTGAAACATTCACTTCAACATTTTCTTCAAATTACTAAACTTGGTTGTCTATGATCTTTCTTGTCGTGCCCTTAATGGTTTATTCTCTTACTGCTCTGGCTTCTGCCAAGTCATTGAGTACCTTCATTGTGGCTTTCTAGGCTATTGCTTTTTTTTGTATTATATTTACACGAGCATATTTGTGTTTTACTTATATTGCCTATTGATGCTGCCTTGTTGGTTAGAGATTAGATCATGGCGGGGATTTCTTTATCTACATTGTCCTGTTTTAATGGAATGACAGTAGGGTAAGTGTGAGGTTTGGTGCACCCTAGAACCGGTTTAAACCCCCAGTGGCCTACTTTGCAACTGACCGTTCCAAGGCGGTAGCCCTATTGTCAAGTGAACCCTTTTGTGTTTGTGATGTCGTTTGCATTTATTATTGCTTTTGCCTTCTTGTTTGTCTGTTTGCGTGTTTCTTTCTGTGTTTTGTGGTTGACTGTCCTCCTTGAATGCTACTTTCCCTGTCCGATCTTTTTATATTGCTTGTTGTTGTCATCATATTGTAAACGTTAATATAACGGTAAGAGTCGTGCTTATCTCTGTATAGATTAAAACTTCAGAAACGTCTCTGTTATTCCAAAAAATCCATGTATTTGACCCCTGACTGTGAATTTCCAAATTGAGACTTGGACATGAACTTGTAGTATGAAATACATGTTGTATAGAAATAATTGTCACGCTCTATATAATATTTTGGCAGACCTATTATCGCAAACACACCTGTTTTATATGGCATTTGACCATTTAGTGTGTCCTTGAACTTAGGTATAGGCAGGTTATTATGTGGTATACTAATCATAATCTATTCTAGATTAA
Organism: Cyrtodaria siliqua; assembly: GCA_037043455.1. Classification (NCBI taxonomy): domain Eukaryota; kingdom Metazoa; phylum Mollusca; class Bivalvia; order Adapedonta; family Hiatellidae; genus Cyrtodaria; species Cyrtodaria siliqua. The sequence goes on along the minus strand of JAWPHD010001404.1, from coordinate 277,524 downwards.
TACATATTGTTCCACTTTTTGAAGTCACAATTTGTAGCTAAGACTTTCATACTTTTAAGTCGGTATAAAGAAGAGTGTTGGAATGTAGAGGGTAATTATTATTAATCGGGGTAATTATTATCGTTTTGGGTACTTATTATTTTACAACTGGTCAATTAATTGCTAGCATATCATAATAATGAATCGAGTATGATAAGAACAATTTCAATTGTTGTCCATTCCTTAAGCATGCTATACAGTCAAATTATTCCGTCAAAAATATATACTCGTTTTCAGAAATTAGGGCATATATATGTCTGTCTATTGAGCCCAATAGTTTGGCCTGGTGGTGTTCATTGTTCAACTATTGGGATGTTTGCTATTTGACGTATTGCCCAAGGTTAAGACCGTTGGTCCTGCTACTGGTTAAACAATATTTCGACATGTCCAACACTTACAAGTTTATTATGATTTTTGGTTGGTACTAAGTGTAGTTGTGGAAAAGAATGAATTAATACATGTAGTTATAGATTTCTGTAATGTAAACAGAAAAACACTATTTCTGTTTTATTAGTATCTATGAGTATTATACTGTATAGTTTCATAGATAATTATTATTATTAACTTTGATATTATTATTAGTTTGTTAGTTTTGGTAGTTATTATTAACTTTGATATTATTATTAGTTTGTTAGTTTTGGTAGTTATTATTAACTTTGATATTATTATTAGTTTGTTATTTTTTGTAGTTATTATTAACTTTGATATTATTATTAGTTTGTTAGTTTTGGTAGTTATTATTAACTTTGATATTTTGGTAGCTATTATTAACTTTGCTATTATTATTAGTTTTGGTAGTTATTATTAACTTTGATATTATTATTAGTTTGTTATATTTGGTAGTTATTATTAACTTTGATTTTATTATTAGTTTGTTAGTTTTGGTAGTTATTATTAACTTTGATATTATTATTAGTTTGTTAGTTTTGGTAGTTATTATTAACTTTGATATTATTATTAGTTTGTTAGTTTTGGTAGTTATTATTAACTTTGATATTATTATTAGTTTGTTATTTTTTGTAGTTATTATTAACTTTGATATTATTATTAGTTTGTTAGTTTTGGTAGTTATTATTAACTTTGATATTTTGGTAGCTATTATTAACTTTGCTATTATTATTAGTTTTGGTAGTTATTATTAACTTTGATATTATTATTAGTTTGTTATATTTGGTAGTTATTATTAACTTTGATTTTATTATTAGTTTGTTAGTTTTGGTAGTTATTATTAACTTTGATATTATTATTAGTTTGTTAGTTTTGGTAGTTATTATTAACTTTGATATTACTATTAGTTTGATAGTTTTGGTAGTTATTATTAAATTTGATATTTTTATTAGTTTGATAGTTTTGATAGTTATTGTTAGTTTTGTAGTTGTGCTAGTTATTATTAGTTTGATAGTTTTCCATAGTCTAGTTCGTATTAGTTTAGAATTAACTAGTTTCTACTTTCTGATAATTACTAAGTGTCCATAATTTCACATTATTGTCAGAATGCAGAATCCAACATGTGCAGTCTTTTGTTTCTAACAGAAGTCATTCATCTTGCAGTTTCATTGTTTAAACATCTAAGCAAACGCCAGTGAGCGATGGTTTGATCAGTTCTGGGTAATTGCTCCACATTAAATCTGGTTTAAGAAATGCTACAAAGGCACTCCTACAATTCATACTGTTACATCTTGTATTGGAGGCTTTCGTAGAATCATCCATTCTTGCTCGATATTTTGTTTTGGCGATGATATAACAGTCTTCTTTGTACCAAATTAATGTCGGTGAAGCTAACAGGTTCGTTGAAACTAACTGTTGTTGTTGCTCACATGGTCCAAATTAGGCCGTTGAAGAGAGCAGGTTGAAACGTACAGGTAGAAACTCGTCGAAACTTACAAGTTCGTTGAAACTAACTGTTTTTGTTGGTCACATGTCCAAATTTGGCCGTTGAAGCGTGCAGGTTGAAACTCGTTGAAACTTACAAGTTCCTTGAAACTGACTGTTGTTTTTGCTAACATGGTCCGAATTAAGGTCGTTGAAGCACGCAGGTTGAAATTGTCTTCTTTGTATCAAATTAATGTCGTTGAAACTTACAAGTTCGTTGAAACTAACTGTTGTGGTTGCTCGCTTAGTTCAAATTAAAGCCGCTGAAGCATGCACGTTGAAGGGTCAATCGTTGATGTTAAGTGCAACAGTTGGTTACGTTTGGTTGTTTGAACAACAAACAAGACGTTGATGTTGAAGAACCTTTTATCTATAGACATTTTGATTGGCTGAACTTCTGTTTAAGGTTATGCAAGGGGAGTCACTTTCATTGTTAAGGGAGAGATACAAAAAGATAGAGAAAATTAGAAAAAGAGAAAGAATTTGGAGAACTACTTGAGAGAAAGAAAACTGTTTAACAACATAACTGTGGATTTTTAGATTTGTAATTTTCATACTTGAAGAAATATAAAATATGTGAAAGAAATCTGTGGTTTCAATAAACTGAAATAAAACAATTATTCTGGACATTTGATATTATCATACTCTTATCTACTGTTAATATAGCTGCAAATTTAAAATAACCTATTTCAAACTCGGACTTTGCATGCAAAAGTAATGGAATTTGTAAATCCCCCCCCCAACAAACTCGTCCCCCTCCCACCTCCCCCCCCCCCCCCCCCCCCCCCCCCCCCCCCCCCCCCCCCCCAACAAACTCGTAAAATGCTTCTCAGCTTAGATACATCAAAATCCACGGGACTTGACCAAATTCATCCTAAATTACTAAAGTTATCAGCCAATGTAATATCAAAAACTACTACACCTTTTATCAATTGTATTATAAGATACTTGGAAAGCCGCTTAGGTTAATCCCTAATTCAAATGAGGTGCATCTGATAATGTAAACAACTACAGACCGATTTTTATTTTACCAACTATTTCCAAGGTGATTGAAAAATATGTCAACTGATTTGTTGAGTTTTTAAATTTATATAAATTACTATGTAAATCTCAATGTGGGTTTAGAATGGTTTGGATGAAGGGTAAATGTGTTGGTGTAATAATAGTTGATTTTAGGAAGGCGTTTGACTTAGTGGATCATAACATTCTATTGAAAAATTGCAGATCTATAAATGTAGTGACATTACAGTTAAGTGGTTTAAATCTTATCTAACAGATAGGAAACAAAATGTTTCCCTAAATGGCGTTCTTTAATCACATGCGGTGTACCATCAGGCTCAATCTTAGGACCTCTCCAATTCGAATTATTCATAAATGACCTTCCTATATGTCTTGATGGTACTGTCTTTAATATAGACATGTATGTGGATGATACCACTATCTACGATGTTAACACGTCAAAAGCAGTAATTGAGCAAAATCTCCAAACCGCTTTAAATGCTTGGTACCTGAATAATGGTATGGTTTTAAACACTGAAAAAACTAAAGTGCTCTTAGTTACTACACCTCAGAAGAGTGCAATAATAACAAATTAACATTAAAATATAATAACATTGAACTGCAACTTACAACAGGTGAAAACATTCTGAGGATGAATATAGATGAACAACTGAAGTGGGATAATCACATTATGTACATTCGTAAGAAAATATCAACCAACATCTGGCTACTGTCAAGAATAAAATCATATATTCCTTTAAATTACTGGATAAAATATTATAAGGCATATGTTCATCCTCATCTAGATTACTGTAATATAATATGGGGAAATACAAAGAAAGCTAATATACAACTGTTATTACTTTTGCAGAGGAGAGCATGTTGTATTATTTTAGGTTACCAATATACCAAACTAAATGAAGCACTGGTTATCATAAATTCCCTTAATATCGAGCAAAGGATATTTCTCTAAAAGGCAAAATTTATGTATGTAGTATCAAAACATACAATCCCGTCATATATATGTGATATGTGTCATCCTACTGTTATCTCGCAGGAAAATCTACGATCTGAATACAAATTAAACTATATAACTCCAAGATCAAACAACGAACTATTTAAAGGGAGTATGTCATACTCTGGAACAATTATGTGGAATAGCATTTCTTCATATATTAGGGAATGTACTTCTTTAAAAACCTTAACATTAACTGTGTTAAATGGCTAAAAACAGAATTATAATGTAAATATTGTAAAAGTATTGTTATATTTGGCAGTTTTAGATAATGATTGACATCTTATTTACATTGTGGTACTTTATTATGAAAACCACCACCTCAAACCATGTATATAATTATGTATATATTTTAAAATGAATGTGTACATGGTTGTACATGTTTGTGCGTCTGTGTGTATGTGCATGTATGCGTGCGCAATAATGTAAAGGACGTATCACTGTTTTGTTACATTATATATGTTTTACATTGTATATGTATGATTTTACAGAAAGCCCAAGGGAGATTAGTGTTGGCTAATTGGGTCACCCTCTACAAATAAAGACATTCATTCATTGATTATTTGTTTTTAAGATAAAGGAGACATACAAAATATCAAATTTTACCTTTCACCTTTGACAGTGACCTTGAACTTTGCCATATATTACTAAATATTGCATTAAACGCACTGTCTGCCTAAGATACACATACATTTATCTGTACGTTTTTATAATAACATCTTGATTGGTACAAATGTTATGCACATAGCAATTATAATGACTGTATATCACTTTTAGTGTCATCTTGGACGTCATCTGGAACAACGTTTTAGTGCTACCTCAATACATGACAACAACAGGGCTAGACATATTTCTGGGATGTTATCATTACGTGATTCCGCCTTAACTCCATTAAGCAATAGGAAAGCTTATATTAGCAGGATTTTATAACGTAAATTTCGATAATAAAACACGTTTAAAAACATTTTTTACTGAAAAAAATGTGATAACCTGTTTAAAAATTACCTATTAAACATGTTAAATGTTCTAATTTTACAATATGCAGATTTGTTAAGCCGAAATTAAAGTCTTATTTCATATCCCATCCTACCCCATTTTTGCTTCCTGGAGAAGGGGTTGGATGGGGTATGAAAGTTAATACTCGGACCACGTAATGCCTAACATGATAAACTGTCAAACATTCTGCAGATCTCTGTATGTTTTAAAATAAACCAAGCAGACGCGAAGGCACAAAAAAATCAAATTTGAGCTTTGACCATATACGGTGGCCTTCAACTTTGCCATATATTACTTTGCGTGAGATAAATTGTCTATCTAAGATACACATACCTGTACATTTATATAATAATTTCTTTATTGGGCCATCCTTAAAATATATTGTTTGCTGTTTTCCGACCCAAGATTTTATAAGTGGGTAGGTAGGTGATTTCATTTTTGCCAAAGACAGTAAAAACCTTAAGAAATGGAACAAAAACATACTATAGATAGTAAAAAATGTATATATTTGAACTCAACTTCCGGTAGTCAACTCAACTTCCGGTAGTAAACAATAATGGCGGGTTTTTTCTTCAGTCATGAAAAAATGTAAACAAATGTATTTATGAGCAGGTAAACCTGAAGTAAACGCCTGAATGTGACATGATTGAGCTCTATAGTACAAAATGAACTGTTAATATTACGTTTCCACGATTATAAATTATTATGAGCCACATTGTTGTTGGCTATACCTGGATCAATGCCTACCAACAGATCCAAAAGGCGGCGGAATAAATCATCGCCTAGTCAAGAGAAGTCAGTCGAACGGCATAGAGGCTTCAAACAGCATAAACTATTTAATAACGATCCAGGGTTCCAAGAATCCTCAGACTTATCAGATACAGAATATTATAGTGATATAGGTGACATTCATACACCCAGAGTTACAACCCACCCACCCCACACACCCCAGTTACCATGGGTAATCTATCACAGGCAGACATTGATGAGATTGTAGACAAACTGGCCCCTATCCTTTCTAAAGAAATCAAGGCTCAGCTAATGATAGAGGTGAAAGAACTGTTGGAATGTGAGACAACCAAAATACTAAGTGAGTTTGAGATGCTGCGTTCAGAAAACAAAACGCTAACGAGCGAATTGGCACAAACCAAACGTGAGCTTGATGAACTTGAACAGTACGGCAGGCGTATGTGTCTCGATGTGTCGGGCATACCTGGGGATACACAGCAGTGATATTGAGAGGTGCCACAGGAAGGGCAAACCAAAAGATAACTCACCAATTCCAAGGCGAGGCAACGTGTCTACCAGGCTCGGAAAGATATTGGCGATGGGATCTTTGTCCAGGAAAATCTTACCGTGGTACGCGAGAAATTGGGCTACGAGGTGCGCCAATTGAAACGAGCTGGCACTCTTATAAACACTTGGGTTGCAGGTTGTATGATCAGGGCTAAACTTCCAGGCAATGATAGTAAAATCATTACCATCAGGGGCATGATTGACATAAAATGTGTATAAAGGAAGGGAAGCCGCTTCCGGAGTATTAGTTCCATCATGTTTTGCATTGAGAACTGAAACAGTGTTTGTTTACATTTGTGTGTTGACCGTGTTGACATTTGTGTGTTAACTTAATCTGACCTATATTCATCGATAGTATTTACAATCATCAATATATATCTCACTACATTACACTCAAGAGATATGAAAACGCAACACGGGAATTTCCGCTATATATTGTATGTACAATATTCTGCTTTTAATCGAATGGTACATGACTACGTAATACCTTTCCTTTTGGAAAAAATACTAAAACAACAAATAATACAGCAAATAGTATTCCTTCAAAGTTTCATTATTGACAGAGTACGCGTTTGGCGCAATCATGTGAGAAAACTTAGGATGCAACATTTTGCAAACTATTTACGTTAAATACAGTACTGGACTAGCTCAGTTTTTCAAAGAGCAACTTCAACATTTATGAAGTTCTTGTTACAAGGTGTAGTGTGATTAAAACCTCTACATCATCACAGTTGTGTCCTTTCTCTAATTAACTGCAACTTTTTTTTTACAAAACATCTTGGGGTTTCTTTGGAATATTATGTGCAATTAAGTGTGCAGTATATACAATATATAGCGGAAATTCCCGTGTTGCGTTTTCATATCTCTTGAGTGTATAATACAGGTATTGAATAATAATCTTACCTGTATAAATACTGTGTAGCAGACGATATGTTTTTTTATCCAATTCTCCATTTTTTGTCAAATTTACAAGTAGATAGTTCATAAAAGTCATCATTAGATAACAATAAATTATACACTAATTGTGACATTTAAATTCTATTTAAAGACACAAAAAAGTCATTTTAAATTATTATAATAATAGTTAATTATTTCTCTAGTCACCACTCCATTCTTGGTTGAACAATTTGACTAGGATAAAAATATACACGCTCAGTACATGAGTTTCATTGTGAACTGAAACAGTGTTTGTTTACTTTTGTGTGTTGACCTAGTCTGACCTATATTGATGGATAGTAATTTTTATAATAATAATTATTTTTTCGCTATATTCATGGATAGTAAATTTTTATAATAATAATTATTAATTTTTCGTAGTCACAACTTCATTCTTGATTGAGAAATTTAACTTGGATAAATGTACACACTCAATACAAATAGGCTAAACTATAGCGCTCTAGGGGAAATAAATCCTACACAGTTTTGTTAAGCTATTAACTGGAGTTTTCTCGCTTCATGTCAAACAAAATCGTCTTTACTGTGAATTATTTCTCGCTTTATTTCAAAATAGTAAAATTAACCGGCCGGGATGTGTTTCACATTATTTATTTGTTTCTTTTACTGTGACTAGATTTAAATGATAATTGAGGTATTAATTACGTATGAAATTATACATTTGTGTTTTTGAATCATAGCATATAGTGATGAACATACCGAAGTTATGCGGTTTTGAATTTATACATTTTTGACAATTATTTGAGACCATATATACTCCCGTCGGACCTACAGGCCTTTGACTGTCGGCGTCAATGTTATTTCCGGATGTCAACATTATTGCAGTATTCACTTTGTTTTGTAAACCCATTCATTTTCAATATTTTAGTTAGCGATCTTAACAGAATCTCATATCTGGATAATTATAATAAATCGCGATCGTGCGTTAGCGGCTTATGTCATCCATTGACTTTTAAGTAGTGCTCTAAGGGAAATAAATCCTACGCTGTTTTGTTAACCTCGTAACTGGAGTCTTCTCGCTTAAATTAAAAAATGTGCTCATGCTCGCTTTTTTCACTAACATATATTTACCAGAATGTGTTTAACATTATTGCTTTTTCTTTTCCTTTTACTGTCACTAGATTAAACTAATAATTGTGGTATTAATTACGTATGACATTATACATGTGTGGTTTTTTTATTCCTTTTGTTTTGTGTGTGTGTTTTTCCTTCAGGTTGCCATCTTTGTCACTTGTATGTATTTTATGTTCGTTGCTATCGTTTCTATCCTGTGTCTGTTTTGTCCTTTGTATCCCTGCTTTGGTTCCTTGCTCTGCGTTGCCGGGGTCAGTTTCCGCCTTTTCAATTTATTACTTGATTTGAACCTCTTGCCTCTCTGTACTAGTTTGTATGTGACTTTAATACACAACAGGTAATGACCCAGGCTTATACAGAGCGGCAATTGGTTTATACTACAATAGGGGACAAAGACGTGAGTTACATGAGTAGCGACGTCAACCTCGGTGTGCCGGAGCATGTTTGGAGCCTGATGTATGTAAACCTCGGTGTGCATGTGCGTGTTTGCGGGCTTGATGTATGTTAACCTCTCGGTATGCACGTGCGTGTCTGAGGGCCTGATATCTGTAAACCTCGGTGTGTCTTGGCGTGTCTGTGTGCGTGTGAATGTCTGAGGGCCTGATGTCTGTAAACCTCGGTGTGCCTTGGCGTGCCGGTGTGTCTGTCTATGTCTGAGGGCCTGATGTCTGTAAACCTCGGTATGCCTTGTCGTGTCGGTGTGCCTGTGTATGTCTGAGGGCTTGATGTCTGAATAACACTAGTGTTACTTATATGTTTACATGTATTGTTGCATGTGCCTCAGAGTGTACATGCATTGTTGCATTTTTATTACTGATTTGGCCTTGAAAAAAGTTAAAAATAATACAGATGTAAACATGTTTACAATGTATATGCAAATTATGTTATGCAAATTAATTTATGATGATATGGACTGTTTTCATTGGACTATTTTATGCAAATTAATTTATGATGAAATTTGGACTATTCTTATTGGATGGTTTTAGTGGGAAAGCCTTCAGGAACTGTATGTGACGATTTATAAACAGGCTAGCTCTGGGCTCCCAGCAGTTCAGTTGATATCAGTTTCAGTAAAATTAATTTGTTGGATGCCTTTAGAAAATATCATTGTGAGAGGATTTAATACATATTGTGCTCAGTCATAATAACAGTGAAATTGGATATTTAGACTAAATCGGAAATATAGGAAATTAATTTAGACTAAAATCGACAATTCTTGTTTTGATTAAAGAGACACTTACTGTTTTGAATTAAAGAGGCAATTACTGTTTGGATTATTGGTATTAAAGGAGCATTGGATAATTTTACTTGGATAATTCAAAAACTGGATATAATTGAAAAACTGGATTTGTGTATTCTGTAAATGACTATTTCATGTAAATAAATCGTAATTATATTTGTGTGGCTGGTTTTGCTTCCTTTCTTGATACATTTTGCTCGTAACGCTATGCATGAGTATTGACATAAACCTCGGTGTGCCTGGGTATGACTGAGGACAAGATGTCTAAATACTGCTATACATGAGTAGCGACATAAACCTCGGAGCGCTTGGGCCTGTCTGAGGACCGGATGCTTGCATAGCACTATACATGAGTATCGACATAAACCTCATTTTGCCTAGGCGTGTCGGATGGTTTAATGTGTATAAACCTCGGTGTGTCTGAGCGTGTCTGAGGGTCTGATGTCTGTTAAACCTTGAAGTGCCTGAGTGTTTCTGAGGGCCTGATGTATGTAAACCTCGGTGTGCCTGGGCGTGTCTGAGGGCCTGATGTGTGTACAACTCGATGTGCCTTTGCGTGTCTGGGGGCCTAATGTGTGTACAACTCGATGTGTCTGGGCGTGTCTGAGGGCCTGATGTATTAATAGCTCTATACATCTACATGAGTAGCGACAAAATCCTCGATGAGCCTGTCTGTAAATCTCGGTGTCCCTGTGCGTGTCTGAGGGCCTGATGTATTAATAGCACTATACATGTACATGAGTAGCGACATTAACCTCGATGTACCTGGGCGTGTCTGAGGGCCTGATGTATTTATAGCACTATACATGTACACGAGTAGCGTCATTAACCTCGATGTGCCTGTCTATAAAACTCTGTGTGTCTGTTCGTGTCTGAGGGCCTGATGTATTGCTAGAAATTGTTTCTGTGCATCAAATGTGTTCCAGTTCCAAGTATATCTGTTCTTGTTTGTGATTGTGAGCCAAGAATTGCCCAGCAGTATGTTCTTATGCTGTCATTAATTCTTTCTACACCAGCTCTTGTGAATCCAGATGAACAATCTAGTATAAAAGTAGACCAGCTGTTGTCAGCCTCAGAGCCTTGTGCAATGTAATCAATATGATATGTTTTATCACTCTCATAGACTGTAAAACTCATCGTTTTGTTGTCGTATACAGTATTTATCAAAGGATGATAACCAATATTTGTCCAGTAATTATAAATTGTTCCTAGACCATCATTATAGCTTTGTTTCTGTCTCCAGTCTGAATTTAAGTCAACATTAAACTCCTTGCATATTCTCTCGTATGCGTTTCGGTTATATGTGTTATTAAACGCATTCCAATTTGAGTCTTGCGGCATTGCTACACTCATCTCAAATAATATTCTTCTGACTTGGTAATAGACATGAAATCGAAATAACGAACCAACCAGGGCATCAGCTTTCGGAACAGAGTTCCATAGATGGTTATTGAAATCAATGCCACATCCAGTTGTCGCACACCAAATAGCAAAATTCAACTGATTCTGCCAAAATGACATCCAATCTATTCCCCAGCGTTGGACTATAGCATCTGATTTAACGTACGGGAGTTTGTATTTTTCAAAGACATTTGGAAATGATGCTTTAAAGGCTTTACCGTTTGATGTAATGACTATGTTTTGATTTATTATATCTATCACTTTCTTGCTAAAAGTATTTGAATAGTGAGCATCTGGGTTATATTTGAATTCTTTAGAAATCATTTTTATTTGTATTTTATATATATATTAAAAAAAATGTTTCATACAATTTCAACCATAGACAATTCTATTAACTTACAACAGTATATCGATAATAAAAATGGAGATAAGCGCGTTGGATTAAAAAGTTTTACATATACTATTGGCTGGTTTAATATTAATAATTATGAAGTCATAAAGACAAAAAACCCAGATAAAGTTTATCGATTACCAGGTGGACTCTATAACTTTCAAGACTTGGTAGAAGATTTTAGCAATTTAAATGAAAATATTATCCTAACCATTTTTGCACAAAGTGCTACAGCCATTTTAAATACGTCAATAGAGACACGAATGTCAAGCGGTCTTTCAAAAATACTGGGGTTCGAGGACAGAAAATGGTTAAAAGGTATTCAGACCGGAATTCACCCAATTAATTTAGCTCCTTATAAACAGCTATATGTTCATCTAGAACAAGTTAATACGAGTAGTAATTATTTCAATGGTGTACCAAGCACTATTATAGGGGTTATACCTGTAGTAAATAAGCAGTTTGGGGATATTGTATATACACGTTTTTATCCTGAATATCACTGTCTTACAAATGGTGCAATTACTGAATTGAAAATAGAAGTCAGAGATGAGTATGGCAACAAAATAAATAATCACGGTTTGCCTATGAGTTGTGTTTTAGAAATTATTTAAAAAATATATTTTTATAAAAAAACAATGAGTATATTTGGACCAACAAGACCTAAAAAAACAGAAGACTTAGAGGCTTTAATAAATAATGTTCAAGATTTATATAGGCGAATTGTGCCTTTTGTTAACCAGTTTAATCATTTGAGAAATAGAGCTGATAATCTTAAATACGGGATTATAACAATATTTGCGGAGGCTAAGGGCCCACTTGTGTTAAATAGAATACTCTCATTTGGTAATGGTGGAGCAGAATCAAATGTGGGGCATGTAATGACACGCCGTGGACGAATTATGGGAATAGGTTTAGCATGTGAACGATTAGTTGGTGACGTATCTGTAATAGTTTCGGTCAATGGTGTTGAACAACCAAATTATGGTATAACGCTTCACATCATCCCACGCAATCATGATAACTTTGATAAACCTTTAGAAATTGGTGCTGGTTCTGTTGTTAACTTTGTATGCAAGATTGCCAACGCTACCGCTGTAAATACGGTGGCATCATTATTAATTGAATTAATTTAATTTTTTATTTATCAATAAAAAGATGAAGCAACCAACAGCACCAAGTATATATCCTGAGTTGCCAGTGGAAGACGGACAAAATTATAGATTACAAAAAATTTCAGAGATTGAAAAAAAGTTAATTACAGAACGAGATATACGTCAGTCACTTTATAAAAAATATAAACGTGGTATTAATATTACAGATGGAATTGACACTACCTTAATATCTGCAGGTGTTATTATGGCTGGGATTGGATTTGTTGTTCCAGTTTTGTTACCTTTAGAAATAGCAGCAATAGTATGTGGAGCAAAAGCTCAAAAACATCATAAAATAAAACCTTTTGCAGAGGCTAAGTTAAATAGTATAAAGCAGTTAATATCAAAAGCGTTGAGTGATGCACAAATATCTGAGCAAGAGTTTAACTTGATTTTAGATGAACTGGAAAGATACTATAATTTGAAACAAGATATCAAACAAAAGAAACTTGAAATTAGTGAAGTTCAAAAAAAAGAACTAGTGGAGCAGGGAAGAAAGAAAGCAATGGCAACCTTACAAAAAAGTCTAAAAAGTGTTTGATTTATTGTTTTAGTAGTGTGTTTGAGTATGATCCACCACCTTTGTATTCAAGGTCAGAAAATTGTTAATTGAATGTAATTTCGATAACTTATAAAAAAAAATAAACTTGCAATCTTCACTACCCCTATTCTAAAAAAGTTTTAATAAATCAAGTAAATCACCATGAAATGGTGATTTATTATAAATATGTATTTTGGGTGTTTCTGGATCAAACTCGAGCAAAGCGAGAGCTTTGAGCCAGAAACCCCAAAATACATATATATCAATCTGATATCTAGATTCTCGAAATCTATATCAATAGATGTGGAGTACAAAAGAAAACACATTCCGTAATTGTGTACTATGAGGAGATAACTCTAACAGTTAAACGCAATGAGTCATCACGATTTATCTCCCTTACCAGTGTTCGTCTGCAAGTTGAACAATGATGACGAAAGAAGAAATTAAAGATAAACAATGATGACGGAAGAAGAAATTGAAGATTTTATCTCCAAAAAACACTTTTAAAAAAATCAAGCTGGAATTAAAAATTAATATAGCTAGAAACTATAAATACAATGCTTGGTTGGAATAATAAAGAGGCCATTTTACTTCGTTTCGTCCAAATATGGATTATCCCGATACAACCACTTTTCGCACACAACCAGAATTCGAACACTTCCGTATAAACAGCGGAAACAAAAATGCGTGCCCTCATTTTCATACAATGGCCTGATTATTTTGACAGATACTCCTGCAGAATGTCAACATGACAATATAAACAAAAATGGAGATACGAGAGGCATTATTCAAATAAAAAGCTGACCTCTATATGTATTTCAGTCAATTTCACTATTCCATAATATTCCTTTCCTTAAAACTTGATTAAAACCATTTTTTGATTGATTACAAATTAAACAGCTGTCGTCTGCACAATTGCTGACGTAATCTCATGATCTACTTTCCCTCCAAAAAGTCAAAAGTATACTGCAGATAAAAAAATAATCACTTTAAAAAATTACACTCTCTTATGTAATTTTACTGAAAATGTTTAAAAATAATCTGGAAAATGTGTGGTCTGCAAGCACTTCATTCTCTCAAACCTGAACATGTTTACTCAAATTAGGAATGTTAATTGTGGGAAGATGTGACAATTTTGAGAATTGGGTGTATTTATCATTTTCAACTCATGTAAGGGTCATTAAGAAGGGGAGACACCTTGTTTTGGCTTTCATGTGCACCTGAAAAAAACACAACATTAAAAGTAAATTATAAATACTTTCTTAAAGTTATTTTCATGGGTTAACATTATTTTTTAACTGTTGAGAAGTGTTGACTATATGTTAAAACTATTATTGGGTACAAATTTCTGTTCTGCAGTATACTTTTCATGTTTACCGGAAGTGCTCGAAAAGAGGTTGGATGTTCCGTTAGGAATGAGGTAAGTAGGTCGTCTTTTTGCTTGAAAAATGTAAACAATACAGGTCATGCCAATTTGGCATGATTCTGCAGAATTTTAGTACTATAATTAATAAAAACATTGACTGGAAAGGAAAACTATTTTATTTAAATGTAAGGTTTTAATCTCATGTTTTGTCCTTATGTGTGCGAAAACTGGTTGTGCCGGGATATGTCTGCGGGGTACTCTCCAATAGAATTCAATATTGTACTCAACACTGTAAAATAACCTCATATTCTGCTGATTTTAATCAGTAATAAGTAACAATCGTTACAGTGAATATTGCTTTTATTGTTTATTCTGTACGACACATGTTATGCTCCCTAGTCAGCCGACGTATTTACCACTTCGTTCCAAATACTAGAATATTACATAGTAATTTATGACCGATGCAAAGGAGAGTAGACACATGTATATCTGTTAAAAGCAGGTTGTTAGTAGTGTTGTTTTATTTTATGTTGTCTCAAATTCAAGGGTTGTTGTTGTTTGCATTAAACCACCCCGTTTGACAATATGTTTATTTGTTATTTTTTCTTTTGTAATACGGGGAAATGTTCTAATAATATCCATAATATTTTCAGGTAGACCTGCGGTGTTTTTACCTGCCCTTTCGATAACACGCACACATACACACTGCTTCAAATTCACGACACTTTTCACGAAAGTCTTCCAGCTAGAATGACTCATCTTACAGTATTCGATATCAGCTTTTTCCAAACTTATCATACCTACTGGAATGTTCAGAGAATCTGAGCCAAAATCCACGCTATTCAAATTTAACTGTTTAACTTGACGTAAGTGAGCCAGAGACGCCAACATACATTTAACAGTTTCGGCATCTTGAACCTGCTTAAAGCACAATGATTCTAGTTTTCCCTGATATTGGAGAGCCTGCATGAACTGTCTGAGAGTCGCTTCTGGTTGGACAATATTAAGCTTCACCTCCTGGAGACATGCGTTAGATGGTAACGTAATGGTGTTGGATTTCACACTGTTTAGTTTTAGAACCTGTAGTGAGCAGTTAGGTGGTAATGTAATACTCGTGGATGTAACAGAGCATAGTTTTAGTCTCTTTAGTTGAGGGTAACTGGCCAAATTAATGCACGTAAATCCATCCATATATTCGTTTAGATCACTGTCCGCAAGCTTTAGCTGCTCAAGATTCTTCTGGTGCTGCAGATCGCTCATTAATTGGCTGAACGTGGAGTGTGGTTCGATCTCACATATAGATACTTCTTGAAGACAGCCGTTTGGTGGTAGTGTAATGGTGTTAGTTGTAACACGTTCTAGTGTCAAATTTTTTAACTTTGTATTATGGAACAAGTTAATTGGTCCAGTACTCACCTGATGTAAACATAATGTTGTAAGCTCTATTGATTGTTCTAGTGATTGAATGAATTCATTAAATTTAGTATAACTGCTATCAATGTTCACTTCTTCCAGTTGCGCAGTTGGTACTGAAACAGGTACATTGGAGTGCTTGTATTCGAATGTTCTCAATGCTGTATTGTGTGATAGATCTACATCAGCGCTAGTGGATAAACATTGTTCATCACAATGCACATGGTGGAGAGTTAATTTCTCTATTTGCTGAACGTTCTCCAGGGCCTCCTTAAACTTCTCGAATGTACCTTTTTCATATGATGTTTTCCTAATATTGCTGATAGTTATATTATTCAATCGATGCGCTTTCTTCAAACATTCAAGCATGACGTCAATGAGCTTAAATCTTAAAGACAATGAGGAAAAGGAGACTGTCAGTGCTAAGCTTCTGCATTCACAATGCCTCTGGATATATTTAATTGTGTCATTGTTGTATGCATCATTTTCAGCATCGCCCGGATCATAAAGATAATGATGTTTGATGTGTATGTGGTTATTACTAGAAGACACTATAGGTTCTTGCCTTACACACTTAAGCAATAACTGGTGAAGCCTTTGTGAAGGTACCGACTGTTCCCACAAATGACTGTCACCTAATGGTATAACTTTATCATGTTCACATACATGTTTTGACATTTCGGCTGCCATGGAAGGACACATCCCCGTAACAAACAACAGTATGTTTTCCATTTCTAACACATTTTCCGATGATATACAATATGTTGTGTAAGTTCTCAAATTGTCAGTTTTCTGCTCATCATTTCCTGAGATCATATACATGGATGCTAAAAACTCCTGTATTGTCTTGTGAAAAAACGACAAATTAAAGTCTTCATCGAGAACGCTTCCTATTACTTTTGACTGAGATAAAATGCCAAGTGTTAATGCAATATCACGTTCATCACTCCTTAACATTTCCTCTATTGATTCTTGAGAGAACACAAGACATGCTTCTTTACCAGGTGAGAACAGACCAATAAATGCCAACTTTCCAAGCGTTAATAACAATGGTCCATATATCTTGCACATTTTGCTATTGGACATACAGTCGGGAAGAAATACAGCGTGCTGAGACCACTCCTTTTTGATTTTCGGTAGGTCTGAAATTTCTGACATTTTACATACTCCATGTGTTTTCCTTTCTGCGTATTTTATCCACAACTCAATCATGGTACTGTATACATTGGCAATAGTTCCATCTAAGTGACCATTCTTATACCATAAGGCGACCAAAGCCGTAAGCATGATAGGTACATTCATTAAAGCTTTCATAGTTCCTTCTGTTTCAAAGAAATCGTGTGCACTTTTGTTTTTTCCTGTCTTTTGGTTTAAGACTTTCACAATATGATCAACTACTTGCTCAGTACCCTGATCGTCTAAGCCTACAATCTCCACAGCCCTGTCTATTTCCTCCTGCACCAAATGAAGTGATTCTAGTTTCCAAGGTCTTGTTGTGATGAGTATTGTACATTCACTTTGGTCATTTCTTCTGGGTAAGCCAGTTTTATCAAGGGACTTTCCTTGGTAATTTGAAGTCCACTCATCTAGACCATCTAGCACAATCAAACACTTGTGCGATTCATGTTCAAAAACCTCGTTAATGATCGAAATCAATTCCGGTTCATCAGTGCACAATTGCTTTTCTATCATTTTCAGTATATGACTATCAGACTTTGCATGTCTCAATTTAACAAAGAACACAAACTCAAAACCAAGCATAATTATTTCATCACCATCAAGGGTACTTAATCCGTTCTCATTCTTACTTAGACCACTCAACCAATTGCTTATCATCTTCATGCTCCATGTTGTTTTACCCATTCCCGCATCTCCCAGTACAAATATCTTCCTACAAGCTTTGTCATCTCTGTAAAATATATCTTTGTATGAGTTGACTGGCTCTCTTTTTTGTGTTTTTCCTCGAGCACCTGACTTTTTTCTTTTTGTTTGCCCTGGGTCATTTATTAAATCATCACAGATAACAAGCTGTGTATAGACCTTGTTAATATCAATGCTTAGTTCACTCAGTAGAGGTGAGATACGTATGGAAGATAAATGTCGCTGGTACATGCCACGTAGTTCCTTCTGCAGTTCTAAAATATAATAAAATGTTGACAGTCTATTTTTAGATTGACTGGTTCATGCTACATACTCTTCTTCAATTCTGTAACAAAATAGAGCCATATTAAACGTATACAGTCTATTTTAGATCTGACTGGTTCATGCTACATATTCTTCTTCAATTCTGTAATAAAAAAGAGCCATATTAAAGGTAAACATTCTATTTAGATTTGACTGTTTCATTCATTTCTTACATAAAAGAGAGCGATATTAAAGGTGTACACTTTATGATACCTTTGTATAACGCATTTACTAGTAAACAGAAAGACTTTTAAACAATATATGTATAAGACCATTATTAGATTAGATTAGATTATGACACCTACAAACGAAATATGAATTAGAATGTAGTATAATACTCCGTCAAGCACAGCGCCGTTAGCAACGTGTCACCAACTGTTCCGTGTTCAATGTATTGTAATATCTGATGAATATAATAATTTATTACCTAAAACAAAATATTTCCCGAAAGTTGTTACTTTCTTACCATACCTCTCTACACAACTATTGTTTGCAAAAGTGAGGGTAAACACATTTAATTTGTATGAAGAAAGCACAATTGATCAATTGTGGTTTTGTTCGGCAATCTTTACCAGATAATATTAGAAGGCTAATAACATATTTACATTACATCAGTAAAACAAAGCAATAAATAGAATGTATACACATTGGAGATTGAAATAATTATACTGAAACTCTTCAAATCACTACAGTTGTTTCAAATATAAATCTTCCCCCACTGCCGTATTCAATACTTATATATTATGCTATGTGAAATGTTTTATAAGTCTATACTGACACTATGATGACTAAATAGATAAACAATTTTTTTATTTAAAAAAAGAAAAGATATCCGTAAATATTTCGTAATATTTTCACTGTACATGTAGGCGACCGGAATACGACGATGATATGCGCAACTAGGCTTTTTACTGATCATTCATACCAATATCGGTACAAATTTGGCAAGGGTTTCCGGAGATATAATCTGGACCAAGTCTGTGTATAAGGACCCATAACTCCGTCAAACATGAGTTGATCGTGATACAACAACGATATGCGTAACATGACTTGGTACTGATCATTCATACCAAGTTTGATTGAAGTCCAACAAGGGGTTCAGGAGAAATACACCGGATAAATAAATGTTTATTTGGGGTCATAATTCTACCAAAACCCATTCGACCGAAAGAGACAACTATGATATGCGCAACTGGGCTTGGAACATAAAATCCGGCAACGGATACAGGAGAACTAATTCGGACAAATTGTATGTACCAAAACACTGAAAGAGCCATAATGCCGCCAGAAATCATTCGACCGAGAAAAAAGACAATAAAAAACGCAACTAGGCTTGATACTTATTATTCCTACTAAGTTCGACTGAAATCCGGTCAGGGGTTCAGGAGAATTAATCCAGACATTGTTTGTGACAAACAGATGTATAGACTATGGACAGAAGAATGAATGGACGGATAGACGGACGGACGGAGAGACAGCACAAAACAATATGTATCCCAATCCACTTCATATAAGTCTATGTATAACATGTGACCCCTGTGGCGGGACCAAATGTGACCCCAGGGTTACCATTTGAACACACTTGGTAGAAGACTATAAGCTTGTACTTTTGCAAACTATTAAACTTCTGGCTCTTGTAGTTTCAGCGAAGCAGATTTTTTAAGTGTTTCCCTATATAAGTCTATGTAAAACATGTGACCCAAGGGAGGGGGCCAAATGTGGTCCCAGGGTCATTATTTAAACAAACTTGGTAGAGGACCATAAACTTATAGTAAATGCAAAATATAAAACCTCTGGCTTTAGTAGCTTCTGAGAAGATTTTTAAGCTTTTCCCTATACAAGTCTACGTAAAACATTTGAACCCTGGGGCGGGGTCAAATATGACCCCAGGGTCACCATTTAAACAAACGTGGTAGTGGACCATAAGCATATAGTTAATGCAAAATATTAAACCTCTGGCTCCTGTAGTTTCGGAGAAGTTTTTTAAGTTTTTCCCTATACAATATAGATATAAAAATCGAAAAGTAGCCTTCAAGGACGACAGTCAACCACAAACACACATAGAAACAAAGAACTCCTTTAAATATGAATAAAATGCCAACTAAGACATCACAAACACAAAAGGGTTGACAATAGGGCTACCGCCTTGGAACGGTCGGTGGCAAAAAAAGGCCGCTGTGGGTTTAAACCAGATTCTAGGGTGCACCAAGCCTCACACTTACCCTTCTGTCATCCTAATAAAACGGGAGTGTAAATAAAGAAATCCCCGCCATGAAGTCTATGTAAAACAAGTGACCCTTGGGATGGGGCCAAACTTGACACCAAGGGTCCCCATTCAAACAAATTTGGTAGAGGACCATAAGTGGATTGTAAATACAAAATATTAAAAATAAGTATAAAGTCAAACCAGTCTTTGTAAAACATGCGACTCCTGTGAAGGAGCCAAATGTGACCCAAGAATCACCATTTGAACAAACTTGGCAGAGGACCAATAGCTTATACTAAATGCAAAATATAAAACCTCTGGCTTTTGTAGGTTCTGAAAAGATGGGTTTTTTTCCCTATAAAAGTCTATGTAAAACATTTGACCCCTGGGGCGGGACCAAATGTGACCCCATGGTCACCATTTAAACAAAATTGGTAGATGACTATAAGCTTATAGTAACTGAAAAATATTAAACCTCTGGCATTTGTAGTTTCATAGAAGATTTTTTTAAACTTTTCCATATACAAGTCTATGTAAAACATGCGACCCCTAGGGCAGGGCCAAATGTGATCCCATGGTTACCATTTGAACAAACTTGGTAGAGGACCATAAGCTTATAGTAAACGCAAAATATTAAACCTCAGGCTCTTGTAGTTTCCGAGAAGAAGATGTTTAAAGTTTTCCCTATACAAGTCTATGTAAAACATGTTACTCCTGTGAAGGAGTCAAATGTGACTGCAGAGTCACCATTTGAACAAACTTGGTAGAGGACCATAAGCTTATACTAAATGCAAAGTAGTATACCTCCGGCTCTTGTAGGTTTAGAGAATAATATTTTTTAGGTTGTCCCCTATATAAGTCTATGTAAAACATGTGACCCCTGGGAGGGGGCCAAATGTGACCCCAGGGTCACCATTTTGAACAACCTTGGTAGCGGACCATAAGCTTATAGTAAATGCAAAATATAAAACCTCTGGCTTTCGTAGTTTCTGAAAAGATTTTTTAAATTTTTCCCTATATAAGACTATGTAAAACATTTGATCCCTGGGGTGGGGCCAAATGTGACCCCAGTGTCATATTTGATTGGTAGATGACTATAAGCTTATAGTAAATGTAAAATCCTCTGGCACTTGTAGTTTCAGAAAAGGAGATTTTTTAAAGTTTTTCCATATACAAAGAAATATAAAAAGATCGGACAGGGAAAGTAGCATTCAAGGAGGACAGTCAGTCAATGTAAGAGATTTGACCCTGTGGCGGGGCTAAATGTGATGGCGGGGCTAAATGTGACCCGGGGTCATCATTTGAACAAACTTGGTACAAATTTTGTAAGTCTATGCAAAACATATAAAATCTCCATATACAAAATTTAGACCCCCGGAGCACGGCCATTTTTGATCCCTTTGACTTTTGAACAAACTTGATAGTCTCGGCGTTAGCGATGATTTTAAAAGAAAAACTGTCGAAATCTGTCCCGCGGTTGTTGAGAAGAAGATTTTTTTAAGGTTTCGATATTTTATGGTAATGGCGGCCATCTTGGAAGTTGCGATGACCTAATTTTAACAAATCTGAAAAGCATTCATCTGAGGATAGTCTATCTGAAGTTTGGTCAAAATCGACATACGACGGGCGGGCGACGGACGAAGAGTGATCCCAATAGATCACAATAAGTATGAAAATGAAGCCGCGTGTCAAAATTTCCATTTAAAAATGTTTTGCATCCTTAGATTTTAAAAATCTCAGGAAGATGTGTTCAAAAGTGTTGGCATCCCTGTATTTACTGATCGTCACATAAGAAAATTGACTTACTGTCTTTTCTCCGCTTGTAGTCTTGAAGTTGTTCCACCCTGCCCTTGTGTCTGTCTTTCATATCATGTAGCTCTCTCTGTAAATCTGTAATTTCAATCTGGCATTGTTGCAGGCCCTGCAAAAACATAATATATGTTTGTATATGTAATGAACAGTCAAACAAATGAACATATGTTGATGTATAAATGAACATATGTATACATGTATGTATATAATGTTTCAGGCGGAGACAATACTTCTATGACAATCTTAGCTGACACTTCATGAAATAGTTTATAATCTATTGTTTAGACAGTGATATAAGTTATCGTTATTAATAATTCCTTGGAATAATTGTTTCCTATTTCGTGATGTTATGGTTAGTAACCAATCTTCTTAAAGACAGTTTGTAAACACAGAGAGAGAGAGAGAGAGAGAGAGAGAGAGAGAGAGAGAGAGAGAGAATTTTGGTACAGTTTGACAGTATGACAGTATTCCAACTGCTATAATAAAATGCTTTAAATAAAATGAAGAAATCTGATCTGGTAAGGAATGAAGATGGCAGCTCCTCTAATATGAAAATATATGACGATTGCAGCTTCTTTGATCAATAATGGACTAAATATTTCCATTGTAACCTTACCCAAATATCAAAAAATTGTAAACATCAAATGCACAGATTCTTTTTTTTAACAAGTATATGTTTATAATAATGGAAATATTTCAGTTTCCATTAAGAATGCTGTTTAATGCGTAATTAGTCTAAATACCATTTGAATCTCGGCGAACACCTCTGTTACTACAGTGACACAATGGCTCTCAACCTGTTTCATCCGGGCAACACAGTCACTTTCAGCTTGTTTCAGAGTATTCAGTTTAGCCAGCAGGGATGCATCAAGTTTGGTATCAACGTCAGTCTCAGCATGGGGTTTTCTCTCATCCTGTTTAGCTACCATGCTGTCTCTTGTGTCTGCTAAGGCTTTATTTTGCTCTTCACAGATCTTCACCAAATTAGCTGTGATATTCGCCTCTTTCTGATCTAATGATGACATCACTGCAAGATGTTTTTTGGCCATGCCATCCAAACTATTTTGGTGCTTCAGTTCCATAGCTTCTATCACTTCATGTTTCCTTTCTTCCACTGCCGTAAGCGCTTCTTGACGAGCTTCAATTTCATCTTCAATGGATATCTTTACAACATCAGTTTTCAACTGAAAGAAACATCAGTTTTATTGTATATAACTTGCACAAGAACCAGAAACAGATATAATGATAATATATCTTATAGCAATAGACTTAAATACTAAAAATCTTTACTAGCTCATAAACATATGAAATGAATCAGTATACACGGGACTTTAAGCCGCTTTGGAAAATAGTAAATATAGATATAAAAATCGAGCAGGAAAAGCAGCATTCAAGGACGACAGTCAACCACAAACACACACAGAAACATAGAACAAATCTAAAGATGAATAAAAGGCCAAAAAGACATCACAAACACAAAATGATTGACAATAGGGCTACCGCCTTGGAACGATCAGTGGCAAAAAAAGGCCGCTGTGGGGTTTAAACCATGTTCTAGGGTGCACCAAACCTCACACTTACCTACCGTCAACCCAATAAAACGGGACAGTGTAAATAAAGAAATGCCCGCCATGAACTATTCTCTAACCAATAAGGCAGAATAAGTAAAACACAAAAATGCTCGTCTATATATAAATACAATAAAACAATAGCCTTGAAAGCCACAAAGAAGGTACTTGGCAGAAGCCAGAGCAACAAGAGAACAAACCATTGAGGGCACGACAAGGTTAGTGCTTAGCTGAACAGGGCTACCACTCTGGAATACCACGCCGTAAGACACATGCCTTTTACCACACCCAGTCCATTTATAATGACAACAGACCGGCCAGTTTACACTTTACATGCTGAACATCAAGCAAAGGATATTATGAAGTCTTTGGTGTTACCCGGCTTGAGATGGAACCCACGACATTGCGTGCGAGGCAGGCAGATGCTCTACCACTATGCCGTCCCACTTGTTTGATTATTATGGTTTAAGCATGACAGATATTCTTGTATTATTATCTGCAAAGTGAAGTTAGCACTATGGATGTTATGAAGCGCTGATGTTACAGCGTTGGACCCGGGTTCGGAAAGTCGTAGTTTGGATTCCGCCATGACCATATAAATCGTGTCCCTGAGCAAGACACTTTATCTGTATTTGCTAATTACTGGTTCTAACCAGGAAACCATCGAGAGTGATTATAATCAGTTCAGAGAGCTTTCGTTACAATCAATATAAAATAATAATAATAAAAAAGTTAAAATTAAATTGCCAGCATGGATATCGTAAAATACTATGATGTTGAAATCAGCGGAACTTTATACTCCTTGGATTTTATAGGGGATCATATATTAGATTAAGGTTTGAACAGGAACGTGTATGAAACGTATTAAACGCTCCTGGAGTGAATGAACAGCCAAATGTTTCAAATTAAAAGTAACCAGGCACCACTGGGTTATTTTTTTTTACTATATTAGATGTAATTGCATTCACAGAATGGAACGTTTAAGCTCTCAATACATATTTACCCGATTTAGTTTCTGTCTAGCAGTGACGGCATCCGGATGATTCATCAGCACTTTTCTGTCACTCAGCAGATCGATCATGTCATCAATGTACTGTCCTAGCTCAACATCCGTGACTTTCAGAGTAGCCGAATGCATGATGGCATTACGCGCCTGTCTGCACTGTAAATCAATTGAATGAGACGTTACAATGAATGACAAACAATACATACCAACAATTTAACGCACATAAAATAAATTCTAAATTTGGTACATGTGTGGTGTTTACACTAAATGACTGCATTATACCAAAATTTAGACTTAAACATATTGTTTTGTATCCGATATTAGTGAAAAAGGTGTATTTGGTGACTAATTTGTATTGACGTCTCATATACCACACATTATCTGGTTAAATCTGCAAAATATATATTTACTTTATTTTGCCTTGAATGATGTGTTTGTTTGTTTGAATGGTGTTTTACATCATTTTCAACACATGCAAGTTTATATAAGACGGTCGATTTGTTTGTGGTGTAGGCAGACTACCCAGTTTTCCTGGATAGAACCAGTACTGTACACCTCCCACCATCCGTAAGAATCGACACTTCCTTACATACAAGTCGAAACAGTGGGATTCGAACCCCTAGCGGTGAGAGACGAGAAGGTTTACAACGGAACGTCGTTAACACCTCGGGCACAGAGACACTGCATTGAATGAATCAAGTGTTATGTGTTATTACAATTCAACTTGATAATAACGGAACTGAAAATGTATATGCTTTAAAATGTAAAGTGCTTGAATTTATATGTGAATTTAAATTTTGTTATATCATATATTTATGTATGATTTTCCTTTCATACATAATATAACATATTCTTTGTAATGTATTATTATATATTTATATATATATATGTTTATATATACACTACATTTAAGGACTAAATATTATTTAACTTATTTCACAGAAGCATGCTTTCAATACCCAATGCTCAACTTTATAGAGTTGCCACACTGGAATACCATGCAGCAGACACATGTCCTAGGACCTTGTACGCATAACATCAAGCAAGGGAGTAACTAGTACCAGTGTTATGAAGTCGTTGGTATGACCCGGCTGAGCCGGACGTATATCCTTTTTTATCACATAACCTACGGTGTGAGAGTGGAATAACACCATTCTATATTTTCGATATACGACTAGTTATATAAGTATGCAAATAAGCCTAGTATGCGCTGTCAAAAGAATCGTTAATGACTATGATCCAATTCCCACGGTTTATGTCGGTTTCGCGTGTTAAGCGACAGGCAAAATGCCATAAAAAGTCAATATGTGATTTATGTAATAAATAAAATCTAACATTCGTTCTCATTCATTTTTGAATTTATTAGACTTGTTAGCAAAAATTATATAATGCTCGGCGCTTTATATTATTTTTCCAACTCGTTTAATAAATTCAATAATGAATGAGTACTCATGTAAGATCCTTTATATAGTTAAATGTACAAACCTTAGAAAATGGGTCCTTTGGAGGGTCAATTGGAAATGCCAGTTCGTTCTGTATAAACAGCCCATTAATGGCCACACTAAGGACGCCAGGACAATCTGTCTCCTCTGCGGTAGTCTTGTTCTTATATCCTGTTTCTGATATGAAACACTTCGCAAGTTCCCAAGGGTGCGAGCACCATTTGGTGGCATCGGTGTTCTTCCATGAGGGAGTCCCATAAAGATGCTGTATGCGAATTTTTTCAAATAGTTTATCACATATTTTGTTTGGACATTTGCGAGGAGGTTTGCCTGGTTCATGGTACATACAGTTACCTTTGTTAAAAACACAAATTCCACGTGTGGGACATTGTAGAACATTCTCTGTTGTACACTGGTCGCATGCAACATATTCTGTCAGTCCAATTGTATTTTGTATGTCACTAAGAAATGATGCATGTAAATGTTCCACTTTCTTGTTCACAAAACTAACAATGCCTTCCTTAAGGTATTTTAGAGCGAGTGAGGCTTTGACCCAGTTATGATACCATTTATCTTTCAGTAGTTCTTCATGCGCCATTATCAATCAATAAGTGCGTCAACAACATTTAACTCATTTCGTCACAGAGCGTCATTGCTCCCCAGTTACAGCATATAAATAAAGGTATCTTGAGATCTGCAATTAAATGTAAAATATTGAAAAAGGATTGGAATATATATATGTGGAGACAATTTTGAACTAACCAATTCCCAAGTTATTAGGTGAATGGAACCTGCAGTCCTGTGATGTACTTATATACATCGACAACTCTGCCTCACCTAAAAGCCCACACAACCATCTCGCCAACACATAATATTATTCTGAACCAACTTTAGTTTGATGGAAATAATTCAGTACTTTCAAAGTTATGACTCGGACATGTTTATTTCTGACAGACGAATGGTGAACATCTTCTCATTGCGATTAATATTTGTGTGAAGTTTCACGAAATTCCCTGAACAGTTATGGCCGAGACATGATTGTTTCGGACGGACGGACGGACAAGCAGACGGTGCGATTACTAAATGCCTCCTGCCTTCAGTGGCATAAGAATGTCCTTACTTCTATGCATTGGCATTATCCCAATTGAAACGGCGCAAAGTCAAACCTTTTTCTATTTTTGTTCAGGTCAAAATGATAAGGTGGTGTACAGGCTTGAATTACGATAGTTTAGAATGATAGTAAGAAGAGATAGTGCTATAGTATATGTATATAGTATAGTTACTATAGTATAAGTAGTTACTATATACGTATACTATAACAGGCACGTAGCTAAACTTAGGCCCTGTAGGCCCAGGCCTGCATATACAATTGAAAAAGTTAACATTTTGAAGCGATTGATAATGGAGGGTGGAATGGGGATATCCGTATATAACATTAAATATCTATAAAAAAAATCAGTTCTATAACAAATAATAATCATCATATCTGTAACAATAGTATGACGGCTCTCATACTATCATTATAAAAATATGTCAACCATGAATTTCCTTTGTTTATATCCTGACCAACAAATGTATTTTTTTAATGTGTTGTTGGTGGTGGTGGGGGAGGGGGTTATGGGGGAGGGAGTTTGTTGGTGGTTGTTTTCCTATTTTGCCGTCTGTTGGAGGAGGGGAGAGTTTGTTGGGGGTTGTTGTTTTTTTTGTTGTTTGTTGTTTTGTGTCGTTATACATTTCCCGACGCTGGATAATTCAAAAGTCAAGATGTTTGTTTGTTGCTGTTTTTATTTTATTGTATTTATTTTATTTTTTGTTTTGTTTTTTTCGTGTGTTTTTTTATAAAGATATGTGCTCTCTTGCGAAAATATTGATCGTAACTCAACTTCTTAAAGGGAATAAAGCGACACAGCCAAACAATCTTTATTACTGAATAACTTGGAAAAGAGTGAAAGAATTATCAAAATCGGATGATAAACAAAGAAGATATGATCGTTTGAAGGTTCTGTTGAAACATATATGGCAGCCGCCATTTTTAGAGTTATGACATCACAGTTCTAAATGACCATATATGGAATATTGATAATGATGAAAATTTACTCATTTATAGGTGAACAAATTAAAGTAACTGTATGAAAAATATGTATAACTAATGGCAATAATGCTTTATATGCCCAGTTAAGTAATTTGCATTCATTTGCAGTGATTTGCGTTGCTTTAAATGATATTTATCAATATTCCATATATGGTCATATGGAACTATGATGTCAAAGTTTTCAAAATGGCGGCTCCCATATCCATTTTAGTGCAACCTTCAGATGTTCATATCTGTTTTGTTTATCATCCGATTTTGATAATTCTTTCACTTTTTTGCAAGTTTTTCAGAACTTTCAATAAATGTGTTGTTTGCCTGTGTCGCTACATTCCCTTTAAATGTTTAGCTACTTATTAAATACACATGATATTAACCGTTCTAGTGAATTTTAAAGTATGACTGCAAAATCATTAATAGAATCCGCTTGATGCGTTCAATGATGTGGCCAATGCTAGACAATACACTATATCAATTGGTCGCGATCTGGAAAAATTAAGATTGAAAACAAGTATGCCTTATCTGTGCAATCCTATTACCGATACAAGGTATGTATGCGGCAGGACACTTTTTAAAACCTTGTCGGTACGTCTCTGTCTCGTATTACAGTGAGTGCTTGTAATCATAACGTTAACAGCTTTCCAATTGTAATATTACATTTTAATAAAACAAATTCTTTTTATTCATACAACTTAATTACAGTGTAACGTCAACTCCATTTACAACTGCAAAAGAGTTACCGACAAATCCTTTCAATATGTAAACAATGACATTCGTAACCCGAGATGCATCTGGTTTGCCTGATATTAAATTTTAATTATGCGACATATATTATACTAAACTCTCGATTGAATAATTATTCTGAAATTTTAAAAGACCTGCCAGGGACCCCTTTTGTTAAACATCTTAAGATAATTCTAATCGTAAATCAAATTTAAAATCGTCTACCTTTGTCCACCAAAGCATTCAATGCAGACAAGTATGTATCACATGTAAAGATACATGACATGAAACCGCGTTTATTTGTAAAGAGTTTATTTGTAAAGTGTAATTCATAGTAAAGCATTTAAGAAATATAACGATCACAATTGTCATATGTTGTAAATGGGGCCCTGGGTCTAGACAACTTTAAAATATCCACAAAAGAAAACAAGTGTCACTTAAAAGAGAGTATATCTTTTTCACAAATTTGCCGCATTTTTTTTTTGATGTTCGGTGTACTATTTCCTCAAGAGTAAAGTTTAAAGGAGAGGGGGTGTGGGGGTGGGGGAGGAGGGGCATAACAGGTACTCGAGAAAGCACATATTTAAATCACAAAATTGCCGTGGAAATTGCCCGGATCCGCCCAACATAATTACAAGTTCGGGCCTGCACATTCAGTTAGCATAGCTACGTCCCTGTATAACACTATCAATCATCCTTCTATACTATCGTAATACAATCCTTGAATTGCGATAGTATAGAAGGATATTGAGGGAAGGAGATAGTTTTATTTGTATAGGGCTTGCATTACCATATAATATACTTAACGCCATTATAAGTGCAAGTTTTTTTATTTTGTGTTTATTTATAATTAAAATGTCTCCAACATATATTGCATAATTCCAATTTTACTTCTTTCAATACATGAATTTGATCGGTCACCAGATGTTTAGGGAATGTGGATAATTTCTTCTAACATGTACATAACACTACAATCGATCTTGGAAATAAACACAAAATAAAAAAAAGCACTTTTAATGGCGTTAAGATGGATAGACATGATAGAGAGAAGATATAATGTTATAGTATACTATATACATTTACTATAACACTGTATCTTCTTCTCTCTATTACGATAGTATAGAAGGATAGAGAGAAGAACAGATAGACTAGTGTTATAGTATACTATATACATACTGTAACACTATCTCTTCTAGTGTTACAGTATACTATATACACATACTGCACTATCTCTTATAGTGTTACAGTATACTATATACACATACTGTAACATTCTCTTATAGTGTAACAGTATACTATATACACATACTGTAACATTCTCTTATAGTGTTACAGTATACTATATACACATAATGTAACATTCTCTTATAGTGTTACAGTATACTATATACACATACTGTGTGTGTGTGTGTGTAGCACTTTCTCTATAGTGTTACAGTATACTATATACACATACTGTAACACTATCTCTTAAAGTGTTACAGTATACTATATACACATACTGTAACATTCTCTTATAGTGATACAGTATACTATATACACATACTGTAACATTCTCTTATAGTGTTACAGTATACTATATACACATACTGTGTGTGTGTGTGTAACACTTTCTCTATAGTGTTACAGTATACTATATACACATACTGTAACACTATCTCTTATAGTGTTACAGTATACTATATACACATACTGTAACATTCTCTTATAGTGATACAGTATACTATATACACATACTGCACTATCTCTTATAGTGTTACAGTATACTATATACACATACTGTGTGTATGTGTGTAACACTTTCTACACATACTGCACTATCTCTTACAGTGTTACAGTATACTATATACACATACTGTAACATTCTCTTATAGTGTTACAGTATACTATATACACATACTGTGTGTGTGTATGTAACACTTTCTCTATAGTGTTACAGTATACTATATACACATACTGTAACACTATCTCTTATAGTGTTACAGTATACTATATACACATACTGTAACATTCTCTTATAGTGATACAGTATACTATATACACATACTGCACTTTCTCTTATAGTGTTACAATATACTATATACACATACTATGTGTGTGTGTGTAACACTTTCTACACATACTGCACTATCTCTTACAGTGTTACAGTATACTATATACACATACTGTAACATTCTCTTATAGTGTTACAGTATACTATATACACATACTGTAACATTCTCTTATAGTGTTACAGTATACTATATACACATACTGTGTGTGTGTGTGTGTGTAACACTTTCTCTATAGTGTTACAGTATACTGTATACACATACTGTAACACTATCTCTTATAGTACTATCTCTTACAGCTGTAACACTATCTCTTATTGTTACAGTATACCGTATACACATACTGTAACACTATCTCTTATAGCTGTAACACTATCTCTTATAGCTGTAACACTATCTCTTATATCCTTCTGTACTATCGTAATGCAAGCCTGTGGGGGTGGGGTGTCAAATGGGTCAGTGTTCTTGCCTCCCGACCCACAGACCTAATAAATGACGATTATTGGAAAATGCGCAGTATTCATGTCCGTAAACGAAGCTACTTTTTATACTTAATAGGGTGATCGTGTAGTAGATGAGATGAAGTAGGTGGGCGTGTAACACATATTGTTTTCTTCATCGTGAGGAAACTGTGCACAATCTTAAAACTTTTGAAAATAAATCTTACCAATTTTTAAGATACTAAACTTGTTTACATCTACATCAACATAGTTCAAGGTCAAAAAAATAAGGAAAACACTCCTACTTTCGTTTAATAACCATTTCAAACGTAACTCTATCTCAAAGGTATTCAGCTATATTAACAAAATAACAAATAACTGTATACACATATGTACATATACTTACAGACTGCTATGTATATAAAGTATCTATCCGCATCCACGTTAAGGACCCAATCGTGAACGCTCGGCCAATCCCGTCATTCTTCGGGATCCCGCCGTCATGCTGCGAAGCAGTGTACGAGATGTTGCGAATGGTTAAGAAACATGCGTTGATTGGCTAAAGCCGCTAAACGATTTTGCCATCGCTCGCTGATTGGTTGATTTTAATATAAAGATAAACGGTGTTACCTTACGTTATACCCTCTCTTCAATAAACGGAAATAATGTAAGTGTGCTTATTTATTAGTTCATAGCTGTTACTGTGGTAATAATACAGTCAAAGTTGTTTTATTCGAAGCCAAATACAGTCTGTATTGTTTCAAGCCAACTACGGCCTTGTTCGAAACAAGAATCTCGTTCATTATATACAGTATAGCCTATACAAATAAATCTAAAATAATATTAGTATAAGAACCTCGTTCACTGTATTCGCTGTATACAGGCTATACCTAAGAACATTGTTCACTGTATACAGGCTATACCTAAGAACCTTGTTCACTGTATTCAGGTTTTTCCTAAGAATCTCGTTCACTATATACAGACTATACATAAGAACCTCGTTCGCTGCATACAGGTTATACCTAGGAAACGTGATCACTGTATAAATGCTATACCTAAGAACATTGTTCACTGTATACAGACTATACCTAAGAACCTCGTTCTCTGCATACAGGTTATACCTAAGAATCTTGTTCACTGTATACAGGCTATACCTAAGAACCTTGTTCACTGTATACAGGCTATACTTAAGAACCTTGATCTAAGTTAATACAGTGTTTACCGTAGAACCTTGATCACTGTATACAGACTATATCAATGAACCTTGTTCACTGTATTCAGGCTATTTCTAAGAATCTCGTTCAATATATACGGATTATACATAAGAACCTCGTTACCTAAGAATCTTGTTCACTGTATACGTACTATACCTAAGAACCTTGTTCACTGCATACAGACTATTCCTAAGAATCTCGTTCACTATATACAGACTATACCTAAGAACCTCGTTCGCTGCATACAGGTTATACCTAAGAGAACATTGATCACTGTAACCTTGATCACTGTATACAGGATATACCTAAGAACCTTGATCAGTGTATACAGTCTTTACCTAAGAACCTTGTTCACTGTATACAGGCTATACCTAAAAACCTTGATCATTGTCTACAGGCTATACCTAAGAACATTGTTCACTGTATACAGGCTATACCTAAGAACCTTGATCACTGTATACAGGCTATACCTAAGAACCTTGATCACTGTATACAGGCTATACCTAAGAACATTAATCACTGTATACTGGCTATACCTAAGAACCTTGATCACTGTATACAGTATTTACCTAAGAACTTTGATCACTGTATACATGCTATACCTAAGAACATTGTTCACTGTATACATAATATACCAAAGAACCGCGTTCTCTCGTTCTCTTCATACAGGTTATAAGAACCTTGTTCAGACTATATCTAAGAACCTTGTTCTTAAGTATAGCCTGTATACAGTGAACAAGGATCTTAAGTGAACAAGGTTCTTAAGTATAGCCTGTATACAGTGAACAAGGTTCTTAAGTGAACAAGGTTCTTAAGTATAGCCTGTATACAGTGAACAAGGTTCTTAAGTGAACAAGGTTCTTAAGTATAGCCTGTATACAGTTAACAAGGATCTTAAGTGAACAAGGTTCTTAAGTATAGCCTGTATACAGTGAACAAGGTTCTTAAGTGAACAAGGTTCTTAATTATAGCCTGTATACAGTGAACAAGGTTATTAAGTATAGCCTGTATACAGTGAACAAGTTTCTTAAGTGAACAAGGTTATTAAGTATAGCCTGTATACAGTGAACAAGGTTCTTAAGTGAACAAGGTTCTTAAGTATAGCCTGTATACAGTGAACAAGGATCTTAAGTGAACAAGGTTCTTAAGTATAGCCTGTATACAGTGAACAAGGTTCTTAAGTGAACAAGGTTCTTAAGTATAGCCTGTATACAGTGAACAAGGTTCTTAAGTATAGCCTGTATACAGTGAACAAGGTTATTAAATATAGCCTGTATACAGTGAACAAGGTTATTAAGTATAGCCTGTATACAGTGAACAAGGATCTTAAGTGAACAAGGTTCTTAAGTATAGCCTGTATACAGTGTACAAGGTTCTTAAGTGAACAAGGCTCTTAAGTATAGCCTGTATACAGTGAAGAAGGATATTAACTGAGCAAGGTTCTTAAGTATAGCCTGGCTTTTTCGGGTCAGAGAAACTCAGTGGGATTACTAAAAACACAGTCATGTATCACTTATAACAATGTTTGCTGCGTCGGGTCGACTTTCTACGATAAATTAGCTTAATAGATCGATCAATTAATGTTTATTATACCAAGCTGCAATGATAAAACTGCACCTTTATCGATTGTAGTGACACAATAAAACATTTATGTTTTGAATTAATGTTTATTTACTATATCCGCGATATTGTCATTTTTCATTTTAATTTAATTCCCGTGATATTCTCGCGCGAGGTGAAGGCATCATCAAATAAGTCCACTATCAACTGACAACATCGAGGGATTTTTGGAGTGGAATGAACTCCTCTCGGAGCATAACTAGGGTCTAAACTTTAAAGATAAACAATTGAATGTTGTTCAGAAAATTGCGAGTGCCAAAAGGAAAAGTTGACCTGAATAACAAATGTTCGAAATTTAATATTTGTTTAACTTCGTCTGAAAAGGTTGACCGTTACAACTTTATTAAGATTAATATAACACATATTTTGGTTCAGATAGGTAAATAAATATATTGATAATCGCTTAAGATGCTTGAAATGTTAATTTAATGCATACTTTCTTAGATATATTTACTGAAAACTCGCGGGAGAGGAGATCCCCATGTTTTTACTATAGGACCCACTCTGACCGTACACAGCCAGATGAAATATCAAAATCGTAAAAAGTGCTGGTAAGGTCGGAGAAGAGTCGGGTTACAATTGAGGTTGCATTGCCTTTACTATTTGCCACAATACATATATGTCCAATATGTCAAAAGGTAACACAATGTTTACTAAATGCGTGCACTGAAAACATCTATAGGTAATTACAAGTAAGTTTCAATCCAAAATGTACAGTGGTTACCCTAGCAATCGTCAAAAACGCGAAAGAATTGCTTAAAGTAATCTGACCTTCCCGTTCGCATCTGAAATGTTCACCCTGACTTCACCGTTCGCACTTGTAAAACACATCTGACATTCTGGTTCGCTATTTTTTTTTACCCTGTCGACTTTTAAATGCTATAACTCGGAGTTTTATTTATTTCAATGAGATACTTTGTACATTTATACAGAAAGGATCGACGACCTTGACAAGCGTTTTAAATTGAATAACAATTGCGAATATCAGTTCGTTATTTGTGTTTATTCTGAAAATTTCATTGTTTTTACAAATCTTTGGACATTTATACAGGGTGCTATACGCACTAACGTCGTTTTATTACCGGATTTTTAAAGTGAAAGCTTCCTCTGTCATTCCATTTCAAACCTGCATAATCATTTTCCAAACATTTTAGCAAAATACGCAACAGAAAACAAAAATACTACACCCACCATTCAATTCCAACAATTTCGCCAATCTGACTTCCCTGCAACCATATGACTTCGCTGCAGCCGGTAGATCAGTGTGGGGATGTTTTCTCTGGATTTGATCATTGCCATGTCATTGCAACCTTGATGACCTACTGACCACGAAAGCATTATGCCTCCTCCTCGCACCAAAGGCAATGCACCTACGAAGTTCAATTAGTGTCAGTGTTATACGTTCGGAGTTATCATGTGGAATGCATATTTTCATATGAGGGCACGGTAACCTTGGACTTTGACCTAATAATCCCAAAAGCGTTGTGGTTCATACGCTCACCAAGGGCAAGGTATGAACTGTCATAAGTGTGGGTGCTTTCTAAGTTATCGCATGGAATGCGTATTGCCATATACGGTCATGACAACCTTGACCTGTTACCTACTGACCCCAAAAACAATAGGGCCCATCCTGTCACCAAGGGCAATATTTCATGAGTGTGGGTGTTGACGTTTCGAAGTCATCGTGTGGAATGCATATTTCCATATAAGGTCATGGCAACCTTGACCTACTGACCAAAAAATCATAAGGACTCCTCTTTCATAAAGGACAATAATTTTCATGAGTGTGGGTATTATGCTTCCAAAGTTATCGAGTGGAATGTGTATTTCATATAAAGGCATGGCAATCTTGTACCTATGAAGTTTCATGAGTGTGTGTATTGGGGTTTCAGAGTTAGCGCGCGAAATGCGTATTTCCATATAAGGTCATTACTTTGTTCCACTGACCCCAAATACAATAGGATTTCTCCTCATATCAAGGTCAGTATACCTATGACGTTTCATGAGTGTGGGTGTTGCGTTTTCGAAGTTACCAAGAATGCAAATTACCATATAAGGTCATGGTAACCTTGACCTACTGACCCAAATATAAAATACAATAGGGTTAGGGGACTGTACCTATGAAGTGTCAGGAGTGTGGGTGTTGTGGTTTCTAAGTATTGGCAGAATGCTTATTTCCATAAAAAGGCATGGTGACCTTAAAGGGGATGGTGCACTATTTTCAAACAAGATTTATTTAAAAGGACTCTGAAAAAAAAGCTGAAAGAGTTATCAAAATGACATGAAAAATAAAGGAGATATGACCTATTGAACTTTTTCAAAGAACATAAATGGAGGCGGCCATCTTGCAATGATGACGTCACGACCCCTTTTTACCATATATGGCATATTGACAAAATATTATATTTAAAGCAAGAACAAGAGGTCAATGACCTTGAAGCTCTTCTGATAGGTTTTTGATAGCTAGATCAGCATTCCTGTGAAGTTTCATGAGAATCCGTCAAAAAGTTTCGGAGGAGTAGTCGCTAAAAGTTTTCATTATATAACTCTATGTAAACAAAGATTGCCGCTGGCGACCACGTTTAATGTCAAATGAAAATAATGTTTGACAAGGATTAACATCATGTCATACTGATCATTTTAGAAAAAGTCCCATATCAATATCACTTATAGTTTTCAAGAAGTAATCGCTACAAACTTGTATTTTGAAAATCTATTTTTAGCCATGGTGGCCATCTTGATTTCCGGCATACCTGAAATTTTGCTAGGATCAATTAGACATCAAGAGCAACATTCCTGTGAAGTTTCATGAAAATCCGTCAAGTAGTTTCAGAGGAGTAGTCGCTACAAGTTTTCATTATATAACTCTATGTAAACAAAGATGGACGCTGGCGGCCATGTTTAACGTCGCATCAAAATAATTTTCAACAAGGATCAACATCATTCCATACTGATCATTTTAGAAAAAGTCCCATATCAATATCACTTATAGTTTTCAAGAAGTACTCGCTACAAACTTGTTTTTTGAAAATCTATTTTTAGCTGTGGCGGCCATCTTGAATTTCCGACCAACCTGAAATGTTGCTAGGATCATTTAGACATCAAGAGCAACATTCCTGTGAAGTTTCCTGTGAAGTTTCATGGAAATCCGTCGAGTAGTTTCAGAGGAGTAGTCGCTACAAGTTTTTACTAAATAACTCTATGTAAACAAAGATGGCCGCTGGCAGTCATGTTTAACGTCTAATCAAAAACGATTTTCGACAAGGACCAACACCATGTCATGCTGATCATTTTAGAAAAAGTCCCATATCAATATCACTAGAGTTTTCAAGAAGTAGTCCCTACAAACTTGTTTTTTAAAAATCTATTTTTAGATTTAGCGGCCATCTTGGATTTCACATCAACATGAATTTTTGCTAGGATCAACTAGACTTCATGGCAACATGTCTGTAAAGTTTCTTGAAAATCCATTCCATAGTTTCAGAGGAGTAGTCGCTACAAAAAAAAGTTTACGGACGGATGTTCTAACATTTATAGTCTTAAGTGACTAATTAATGCAAATTTGATAGCCACATAAACCCAAATTAGCCACATAAACCCAAAATTGGACATGTTTTATGTGACTAATTGGCTCCTAACCCTAATTAACCCTAATGACACAGAGTCCAAATCTTAAGTGACTAGACACCTAACTACCATTTTGTGTGCTCGGACGGACGACGGACACCGCACCACGGCGTAAGCTCTGCTGATCTCTGATCAGTAGAGCTAAAAATCACTGCAAAATGGTTAAAAAATAAATATATAGATGTAAAATGTATGCTTATTTTTCAATTGCAGTGATTTTCTTTGCTTTAAAAGACATTTTGTCAGTATGTCATAGATGGTAGAAAGGCGCGATGACATCATCGTTCCAAGATGGCCGCCTCCATTTATGTTTCTTTACAAATTTTTAATAGGTCATATTAAATGATACTTTGTCATGGCATTTTGATAATTCGTTCAGCTTTTTTTCACAAGTTTTTCAGAGCCCTTTAAAGTAAGCCTTGTTTGAAAATAGTGCATCAACCCCTTTAAACTTGAACATATTCACCCAATAATAACATGGTTGATTTTCTCTCCAAGGGCGCTGTACCTTTCCGGAGCGTGAGAGTTATGCTTTTGAAGTTAAGTTATTGCTGAAAGTTAATTTTGAAAAAACTGAAGTTATTTGGATAGGTTCAATGAAATATAGTACAAAGTCGATAAAAACAAAATGGAAACTTTCATGGGGTACAACTTCTTTTAAATTATTAGGTTTAAACTTCCATGTTGACCTTGAAAAAATGATGGATTTGAATTATAAGCAAAAGATTGAAAAGTTAAAGAAATCGATAATACACTGGAAAAAACGTCAATTAACACCACTGGGGAGAATTACTGTTATTAAAACATTGTTATTACCAGCTTTTAACCACCTTTTCATATCCCTTCCTAACCCAGATATTAATACTGTAAAAGAGATTAACAATATCCTATATGATTTCCTGTGGCAAGGACATGCAAAAATTAAAAGTACAGTTATTGTCAAACAGTACTCAGAGGGAGGATTAAATATGGTAAATCTTCAATCCTTTATAACAGGACTTAAAATAACATGGATTAGAAGAATGATAATAAGTGATGGTACTTGGCAAAACCTATGTGACTGCTATTTTGATAAAATTAAACTGTATTCATGTGGGAAACACTATCCAGAAAAAATAGCATCATCAATTAAAAATAACTTTTGGAAAGATGTTTTAAAATCATATGTTGAAATGATAAATAAATGTAACATAAACTCATTTGAAGATTTTCTTAAAATGCCGCTTTTCTATAACCACAACATTTTATTAGGCAAGCAAAGTGTTTTTATGGCATCCTGGTTTAGCAAGGGAATACGGTATGTTAACGATATAGTGAATGAAAATGGAAAGCTGCTTTCAATTGATGATTTTAAAGAAAAATTCAATATTAAAGTAAATTTCTTGCATCACCAAGGTATGTGTATTGCAATTAAAAATTATCAGAATAAAAATGTCAACATGGAAGTGAAAACAACAAAATGTATTGCCCCCTTTACACCAATATATTTAAGTAACATTACAAAACAGTGCAAAGGAGCAAGTCATTTTTACAAAATCTTAAATTATAACTCAGACAAACCAACCAGCCAGAAAAAATGGAATGACATTTATAATATGAATGAACATGAATGGGGCATTGTCTACAGTTTACCATTTGAAACAACAAAAGATACATATCTACAATGGCTTCAAACAAGAATACTCCATAGAATCTTGGCAACAAATTCTTACCTAAAAAAATAAAGATAAAAAACAATGCCCTATGCACCTTCTGTAACAGAGAAACTGAAACCATTGTACATATTTTCTGGCAATGTCAAGAAACACAAAATATAATCTTTGAAATCAACAAATTACTAAAAATAAAACATGTACGTATAGACTTGAATGAAACAACTTTGATTTTTGGTGTCAAAAACTTTCAGTCCTGTGAAAAAAACATCTTCATACTGGAATTAAAGCGATATATATACAGAAGCAGATGTCTAGGGAAAAAATTATCATTTGATAACTTACAGAAAAGCTTAACATTTATGTATGAAATTAATCAAAAAATAGCTCTTAAGAACAATGATCTGAACATGTTTGAGGAACACTGGTCAATGGTCAGACATTTTTGTATTATTTAAATTACAGAGAGGATAATGCAAATTATGGAGATTTTTTACTTGAGAACTGTCCATACTTCAAAAAATTGTTAACCTCATATTTTTACCTGGTCAAACTTTACACATGCGTGCACCCTCCCC
Organism: Cyrtodaria siliqua; assembly: GCA_037043455.1. Lineage (NCBI taxonomy): Eukaryota > Metazoa > Mollusca > Bivalvia > Adapedonta > Hiatellidae > Cyrtodaria > Cyrtodaria siliqua. The sequence goes on along the minus strand of JAWPHD010001404.1, from coordinate 237,561 downwards.
CCACCCCGCCCCCACACCCCCCCCCCCCCTTTTTTTTTCTCTCTCATGATATGGGAAGCTATCATGTGGAAGTACACATTTTTTTCTCTATATTAGAGAGAGTTAACAAACCAAAATAACTCAAGTGATTTATTATCTTCTTTTTAAATATAAAGTAAACTAGATAAGGTAGATTTCAACATATTATAAGACAGTAACCTGTTGTTTTGTTTACCGATTGAATGAAAGTATTTGGCTGGAATGAGTGTGTTGAAAAATAGGTATATATTTATATTTGTAAAGTGTGCGGTGGGATGGTTCCTCGACCCACAACACACTCATTGACGGGGAAAATAAATGGGCTTACCATTATTGGTAGCTGAAAAAAAAAAGAAAAAAAAAAGTTATTGTTGATAACAAATATTTCCATATAAAGTCATGGTGACCTTTACCTTTGATCTACTGACCCATAACACAATAGCGTTCATCCTCTCTTCAAGGGCATGCCGTTTCATGAGTGTGCGTATTGTTGTTTCGAAGTTATCGAGCTCTGGACCTCGAATGAGTATTTCCAAATAAGGTCATGGTTATACTGAACTTTGACCAACTGACCACCAAAAACAATAGGGCTCATCAGATCATCAAGAGTAATGTACCTATGAAGTTTCATGAGAGTGGATGTTGTTGTTTCGCATATCCGTGTAAGGTTATGGAGGTTATGGAGGCCTTAACCTTTGACCTACTGACCCAAAATATAAATCTTTTTTTTCCTATTAACAATTAGCGTCTCCGTGGCCGAGTGGTTAACGACGTTGCGTTGTAGGTTGCGGGAGTGACCTCAGCCAGAAGTGAAAGGTCACAAAAATTAAAACATGCCAGATAAATGTTTCAAAATACATTTTCAGAGTTGTTAATTAATAAATAACATTTATTAAAATGAGAGCATTTATTTTTACCAAATGTATTTTTTAAACATGAAATTGTGAGATTAACCCCCACTCAAAAACAGGTAAATATTTACTGCGGTTTTGCATGTAAACAAATATGGCGGCCCCCATGGAAAGTTCTGTAGGGGAAACATGCTGAATTTTAACTTTCAGCACATTGGACTTGGACTTACCTTGAAAATAAGACACATCTTTTTGAATTTGTATGTTTATTTTTATTTCTTATCTTGGAAAAGCTTGCATTGTGGCCTATGGGAAAGCAATTAGTGTATCGCAACCTGTAAACATGCTCGCCTCTCACCTTTGCGGGTTCAAATCCCACTGGGAGCTCGACTTGTGAGGAAGTGTCGATTCTTACGGATGGTGGAAGGTGTATAGTACTGGTTCTAGGAAAAGTGGGTGGTCTGCCTCCACCACAAAACAAATCGACCGTCATATATAACCTGACATGCGTTGAAAATGACGTAAAACACCATACAAACAAACACACCTATTAACAACTGCAATGTTCTGTGCAGTTTCATGAGTGTCGGTGTCGTGATTTCAAAGTTATCTTCAGAATGTGTATTACCATATAAGGTATTGACTTTTATCTACTTGATCTTTCTTTAAAGAAACTAACCTGTCAAATAACGGTAACAAAAGGCCCAAGAGGGCCTGTATCGCTCTACTGACTTTATGGAGTCTGTGGATGGGGTGGTGGGTGAGGGGTGGAATATAAAGTGTTGTGGCACATATGACAAAACCCTTTGTCCTGCACTGAGCAAAGTGGCAGTCAAACATAAATTAGAACCCCAAGTACCCACGAAGAGGGCCCTTTACGCTAGAGTAACAAAACCTCTTTATAAATGCATCCACATTTGGACTATAAAGTAAATTGTGTGTGTTTTTTTACCCGATTAGCCCCAGCGGACTAGTCTGGATAAAGTTTGTGTAGAACGGTCAAAAATTATTCAACCAGAACAGGGCGATGCTATGCGCAACTAGGCTTGGTACTGATCATCCCTGTCAAGCTTCACTGATATCCTCTACAAAGGCCATAACTCTGATGTTACTGATTCAATCTTGCTGGTTTTCGAACTTATCCGAGCTTTCATTGATATTAACAATCTGTGCAAGTTTGGAAAAGATCAAATACTAAATGAAGATGCTGTAGTGCTCACAAGGTAGAAAATGGCATTTTCCAGCAAATCAAGAGCCATAACTCTGGTGTTACTGATCTGATATGGCTGGTTTTCGAACTTATCCGAGCTTTCATTGATATTAACAATCTGTGCAAGTTTGGTAAAGATCAAATAATAAATGAATTGAATTGAATGTTGTTTAACGGCTCATCAACACAGTATAGGTTGTTTAGAGCCGCCCCAGAGAGAGGGGAAGGATACATAGGAATCCGGGAACCGTGCCCTACTCTTATTATCGAATAGATTCCTATGGTTCTTTAACGTGCTCGGAGGATAGACCGATACACGGGACCGCCCGGTTTACATCCCCATCCGACGGACGAGGCTAAGGGAAAGTGTCTTGCCCAAGAACACACCGATAAATGACGGTGCTGCAATGTTCACAAGAATATGGCATTTTTCAGCAAATCAAGGGCCATAACTCCGGTGAAACTAATCCGATCTGGCTGGTTTTCGAACTTGTCCGATCTTTCACTGATATTAACAATCTGTGCAAGTGTAAAGATCACATAGTAAATGAAGGTGCTAGAATGTTCACAAGGTAGAAAATGGTGTTTTTCAGAAAAACAAGGGCAATAACTCTAGTGTTACAGATTCGAGCTGGCTGGTTTTCGAACTTGTCTGAGCTTTTATTGATGTTAACAATCTGTGCAAGTTTGGTAAAGATCAAACAATAAATGAAGAAGCTGGAGTGTTCACAAGGCAGAAAATGGCATTTGTCAGAAAAACAAGGGCCATAACTCCGGTGAAGCTAATCCAATCTGGCTGGTTTTCGAACTTGTACGAGCTTTCATTGATATTAACAATCTGTGCAAGATTGGTAAAGATCAAATAATAAATGAACGTTGCTAGAGTGTTCACAAGGCTGAATATTGCATTTTTCAGCAAATCAAGGGCCATAACTCCGGTGAAACTAATCCAATCTGGCTGATTTTCGAGCTTGTCCGACCTTTCATTGATATAAAGACCCTAGTAAAGATCCGATAAATAATGAAGGTGCTAGAGTGTTCACAAGGCAATAGTTAACGGACGACGGACGACGGACAACTCGCCATCCCATAAGCTCTGCTGGCCTTTGGCCATTAGAGCTACAAATTACACAACAAAACCATTTATCACAACTCTATCCGGGTGTTCAGGTCATAAAATAGTGTATATGTGTCAATTAAAAGTATAAGATTTTTCACAGGTTCTTAAAATACACGCAACAGAATAAGCGTAAAATGAAGTACATGTACGAGTTGGTAACTTTTAATTCAATGCTCTGGTTTTTGGTGGCCTGGCTGATAGTGTCTACCGAGTTTGGATTCTCAAAACATGTTAAGTTATATATATATATATACCTCGTCGTCAGTAGGTTTAGAAACGGTGTGCATTATGCCATATGTTGTAAAATGTGGCTGTTGTTGGCGGGATAAGGACTTTAAAGCATATTTTGTCAATAAAATGAATTGAGTGTGACTTGAGAAGACGGATTTCGAAAACCCTATATACAGTTCCAGTTAGAAATATGTCCATGGGACACAGATGCCCCCACTGAAAACAATCTGCGGGAAAATGTACACTGCAGTGATATAAATAATAATGCAGTGATACATTCACGTAGAATCATCTTTTGCTGTGTAAAAGTATTTACTAAACTGATAGCTGCATAAGACTGTGTAAAATGTCATTATCATAATACAATAATCTGACTAAACAGCTGTGATAATATTCTTATGTAATTTATCATAAAATATTAAGGAAAATGGGTTCGTAACTCCGATAATACAAGTTTGATTTTGACGCGGAATTGATATGCACACCTTGCCATCATATATACGCATCCTGTAAGTTTTTCCGTATATAAGTCTATATAATTGATGTGACCCCTGGCACAGAAGTGGTGCTGACTATCTAGTGGTGTAGTGGTAAGTGTCTGACCTCCAATCTGGAGGTCGTGGTTTGAGTCGGCCACATCATACCGAAGCATTTATAATTAAATCAAGTCATCTGATGTTTATTATCCGATATCAGAGGTTTTCAAATTGTCCAAGATTTCACTAGTATTTAAATACGCACCAGGTTTGGAAAATACTAGTAAAATGATGGGGCTAGAGCGCTGAAATCATTAATAGACAATGGCTGGACAACGGACAACAGATCAAGGCATAACTCCTTGGCATGATAGAGCTTGGCCAGTAGGGTAACAAGAGGCCCAAGAGGGCCTGTGGACGCTCGACAGGTCTAACATGGCTCTTATCACATCAATGAAGCGAGTTACGTTTTTTTGAAAGTTTTGGGCAAAATACAGCATTTTTAACTAATTCAAGGGTCATAACTAAAAATCTGGTAAAGTTTGGTAAAAATCAGATGAAAAATGAAGGCCCTATCGTATTAACGAGGCAAAATATAGCATTTTTAACTAAATCAAGAGCCATAACTGCGCTGTTACTGGTCTGATCTGGCTGGTTTTCGAATTCTTCCGAGCTTTCATCGACATTAGCAACCTGGTGAAGTTTAGTAAAGATCAGATGAAAAATGAAGGCCCTAGCATCTTAACGAGGCAAAATAACTAAAACAAGGGCCATAACTTCGCTGTTACTGGTCTGATCTGGCTGGTTTTCGAATTCCTCCGAGCTTTCATTGATATTACCAATCTCTTAAAAGTTTGGTAAACATCAGATGAAAAATGAAGGCCCTATTGTCTTAACGGGCTATTGGTACTTTGCGAAACGGAACGGAACGAAACGAAACGGAACGAGGGGCACAATATGGGGGAATTAAAAAATTAAATTTAAATTTTAAAAATCAATATATAATAGTAAAATACACGAACCCTGTATAAACATCAGTTGTCGAATGATGTATAATGTCCGAAGAAACTCATGATGCGCAAAACATCAAGTATATAACGTGTTAAAATCTTGTTTCGTTCCGTTACGCAAAGTACCATTACCCACACGGGTATTGGTATTTTGCGAAACGGAACGAAACAAAAATTAAAAAGGGTTAGATATATCGGTGAAAAGGAATAAAACCCTACCTTTTCTTTGAAATAAATTCATAGTAGTTAAGAGCATAACACTGTATGATTATAAATGCATACATCTGCTAACAAGCAAACTAGTACGAAGTTGGACCAGAGCATTCCTTAGGCTATATGATGTCCCGGGTATATATAAAGTCTTGTAAACATAAGCTGTCAAATGATGTATAATGTCTGATTGAACTCATGATACGCAAAATCAAAACACAAATAAATGAAATAGACTTTGTCTTGTTACGTTTCGTTACGCAAAGTACCAATACCCACACGGGTATTGGTACTTTGCGAAACGAAACGGAACGAGAAAATTTTAATATATTTACATGAAATATTTCAGGAATTCATATCTAATAATCGTTTATGCTTGCATGTACAGTAATGGTTGAGACTGGATCTGTAAGTCGTTTTTTTTTCAAGCAATCGCGACGGCTTAACAAAGCCATAGTCGGAAATTACTGGTACCATGCAACACATCGTATCCATGTACATGCATACGTACATTCATAGATGCATGTACCTTCATAAGATACCTCGACATGCAATAGAGCCGCACATATCGAATAATAATTTATGGTTGTATGTATGTATAATTGCCGAGCCTGGATCTGCAAGTCGTCTTTTTATGTTTAGAGATGATAGGAGAATGTGTATGTTTGTGAAGGGAATACGTTTTGCATATTTCCTTGCATGTAACTGGATGTTATTAAATTTGATTCTACTTAATTCAACCTATTTGTTTTTTAATTTGTAGTTGTCAACATCTTTAATTACTTATACATATATATAACAAAATTAGCCTTTCCTCTCTCGTTTCGTTCCGTTTCGCAAAGTACCAATACATACACAGGTATTGGTACTTTGCGAAACGGAACGAAACGAGAGAATTTTAATTTATTAACATGAAATATTTCAGGAATATCGGATACTCATTTATGTGTACATGTTTGTATTACCGTCGAGCTTGGATCTGCAAGTTACATTTTTATGTGTAAAGATTACAGGATAATTTGTATGTTCGTGAAGGAAATACTTTTCGCAATATATTTCTTTGCATGTAACTGCTTGTAATGAAATTTGATTCTCCTTCTATTAATTTTAATTCTTACTTGTCAGCATCTTGAATTACATAATACATATAACCAAATTAGCTTTCCCTATCTCGTTTCGTTCCGTTTCGCAAAGTACCAATACCCACACAGGTATTGGTACTTTGCGAAACGGAACGAAACGAGAGAGAAAAGGCTAATATGTATTATGTAATTGAAGATGCTGACCACTACAGCCATCATTGTACATGCAAGCATAAACGATTACTAGATATGAATTCCTGAAATATTTTATGTAAATAAATTAAAGTTCTCTCGTTTCGTTCCGTTTCGCAAAGTACCAATACCTGTGTGGGTATTGGTACTTTGCGAAACGGAACGAAACGTGTGGGTATTGGTAGGTATTGGTACTTTGCGAAACGGAACGAAACGAGAGAGAAATGGCTAATTTGGTTATATAGGCTTACAGTCTACTTGGGTATTTCGAACCAGCTTACAGAATTTTATTGTTTTACAGATACTTAAACATGTACAGTATTTCTGTTTTATATGTTTGATTAGATAAATATATGACAAATAAGATGATAAAAAATAATCTATCATAAAGTTTTTATTTTGTTAAATAAATACATTTGCAACCCCTCTGTACTCGGCTATTTAGAACCAAATCAGGGTATTCAGAACCAATATTGTCGACCTATATAAAATGCACCGCAACATACTAATTTTATCAAATTGATTTTAAACATATTGATGAGATATTATACAATTGATAACAAATCAAATAAACTTACATTAACTGTTAGAAAATAAATAATTCAAGCATTGGTTTGTGTTTAAAACGACCGATATTATTTCTGTATTTTATAATGTTGCAAAAAAATTAACAAACTTGGGATATTGCATTTACATTTATTGAAAGTATCAAAGAGTCACGAAAAAAAGGAAATGATAAGAAAAGCACTGAAATACATTGCTATAACAAAAAATAAACTATTTTAGTAAAGATGTATTAATTCAAAGTGGTGTTATATGTAATATCGAATGACAAAACCAGTACGAAATGTCAGTGGTTCGGAATACCCCTTGTTTTATTATTAATTACATTTTTAAGAAAGCGTGTTTTAATATTTATTTACAAACGATGTGATGAGTATGAAATATCCCACATGTACATGTATTATTTATTTCTGTGCCGATTTTGATGACATCGGAATCGTCATTTAAATGAAAAAGTATAACGTTTCCTTGTAAAAATTTAGTTTCTTTCGTAAGCTGCTGCCCCTTCTATACTAACGGAATTTAAAAACTGTGATTGCTAAATAATATTACAATATGCTCATTTTTGGGTAGAACAATTTAAAAACGGTATGAAGAGTTTAAATATTTGTCAAGTTAAAATTATTCAAAACTCAGTTACGTCATTTACGTAACTCGTTTTCTTGAATTTTGTAAAAACAGTAATTGCACGAGGTGCATGTTATGAAGTACACTTATTCGAAATAAAATCATTGTTTTGAAACTGAAAAAATGCCAGAAAACAGAAAAATCACTTTAATTTTGATTATTGATTATCAACGAAACGGTCAGAACTGTTTCAATTTTGAACTGTTGACGTTTTTTGCACCTTAAAACGTTAATGACGTCAAAATTTAGTTTCTTATAATAATAATGAGATTTGTTTAAATGTAGACCCCATAATGAAATAAAGATGATTTTGCTTTCAACGTGTTGCAAAGTAATGTCCCAACGATCAGCGAAGACAAGTTAACGTTACGCTGACGTACAGTTGATTAATTGCCTATAAAAACAGATCTGTTTCAAAATTTTAAAGAACGGCTCAAATCAGCTAAACAGTGAAAATTTCGTTCGAAAATAAGGTTTACTTTAGAAATTACGGGCCGTAGAAATTTGCTTTATTTTCCATTTAAAATCAATAGGTATTGACAATTGTAAGGGTGAATGGGGAAAAAATAGTACCATAACAAGAGGCCCAAGAGGGCCTGACATGTGTCGCCTGTCGGAACCTTGCCAGAACAAGAGGCCCAAGAGGGCCTGTATACGCTCTACTGGTTTAAATTGCAAATTGGCTGCAAATACAGTGTTATCTACCATAACTGTCTAAGCTGTTGATATTAAATGCCGTGTGAAATATGAAAGCCCTATCACCTCTGAGTCAAAAGTTAGCATAAAGTAGGTCAAACTTGGAGGTCAAGGTCACGAGGTTAAAAAGTATACTAGATTCGGAAAGGTGTTGTCACAGGCAATGCACATGTGAAATATGAAAGCCCTATCACTTCTCAGCCAAAAGTTAGCATAAAGTGGGTCAAACTTGGATGTCAAGGTCACGAGGTTAAAAAGTATACTAGATTCGGAAAGGTGTTGTCACAGGCAATGCACATGTGAAATATGAAAGCCCTATCACCTCTCAGTCAAAAGTTAGCATAAAGTAGGTCAAACTTGGAGGTCAAGGTTAAAAAGTATACTAGATTCGGAAAGGTGTTGTCACATTCAATGCACATGCGAAATATGAAAGCCCTATCACCTCTGAGTCAAAAGTTAGCATAAAGTGGGTCAAACTTGGAGGTCAAGGTCACAAGGTTAAAAAGTATACTAAATTCGGAAAGGTGTTGTCCCAGGCAATGCACATGTGAAATATGAAAGCCCTATCACCTCTGAGTCAAAAGTTAGCATAAAGTAGGTCAAACTTGGAGGTCAAGGTCACGAGGTTAAAAAGTATAGTAGATTCGGAAAGGTGTTGTCACAGGCAATGCACATGTGAAATATGAAAGCCCTATCCCCTCTGAGTCAAAAGTGAGCATAAAGTAGGTCAAACTTGGAGGTCAATGTCACGAGGTTAAAAAGTATACTAGATTCGGAAAGGTGTTGTCACAGGCAATGCACATGTGAAATATGAAAGCCCTATCACCTCTCAGTCAAAAGTAAGCATCAAGTAGGTCAAACTTGGAGGTCAAGGTAAAAAAGTATACTATATTCGGAAAGGTGTTGTCACATTCAATGCACATGCGAAATATAAAAGCCCTATCACCTCTCAGTCAAAAGTTAGCATAAAGTGGGTCAAACTTGGAGGTCAAGGTCACGAGGTTAAAAAGTATACTAGATTCGGAAAGGTGTTGTCACAGGCAATGCACATGTGAAATATGAAAGCCCTATCACCTCTCAGTCAAAAGTTAGCATAAAGTAGGTCAAATTTGGAATTCAAGGTCACGAGGTTAAAAAGTATACTAGATTCGGAAAGGTGTTGTCACAGGCATTGCACATGTGCAATATGAAAGCCCTATCACCTCTCAGTCAAAAGTTAGCATAAAGTAGGTCAAACTTGGAGGTCAGGGTCACGAGGTTCAAAAGTATACTAGATTCGGGAAGGTGTTGTCACAGGCAATGCACATGTGAAATATGAAAGCCCTATCACCTCTGAGTCAAAAGTTGACAGAAAAAGGGGAAATTACTGATATAATTTTTTTGGATTATCCCCCTTTTGTGTATCCATCACACATATTGATATAAACATTTGTCTGAAGTTTCAATCCAATCTTTCCAGTAGAAAAAAAGTTATTTGAAAGTGTGACGGAAAAGTGTGACGAAAAAGGTGTGACGGACAGACAGACAGACAGACGCCGGACAAAAAAAAGTAATCCCTAAGTGTCTGCCATGCTACGCAGGCGACACAAAAAGGCACTGAATGTTAACGCAGTTCGGTGATGCCTAGGTGAAAATTTGAAATAACATTCTTAAAGCATTCTCTCCCACGTTAGTGAGATCCACGGGGTGTTAATATCGTACGATCATTGATGCCATAGGAAAACATAACCGATATTAATTCTGGGAGTTTGGATTTTACCCCTCCCGTCTTTGAAGCCATGCCTGGATTTAATAAATGGATTTGTTTGTGTTTGCTTTACTTAAATGTGTACTAGACTGACTGATATACCATAAAATTGTATTAAATGTGTTTCGTATTTTCGAATTAAATAATTACAAATGTTTTTCTGAGTCACAGTTTTTAAATTCCGTTAGTATATTATCGATTATTTATCGAAGGAACGTGTAAATTATACATTTTATTCGTGGGTGATGTTTCATATTTATTCTAAATTAAAAGTATTTATTTGTAACCGTTGAAAACCGTATCGAATGTCCCCGTTTTCAGCTTGGTTCGGAATACCCGAGTTGACTGCATTTGTATTATGTAATTGAAGATGCTGACAACTACAACCATTATTGTACATGCAAGCATAAACGATTATTAGATATGAATTCCTGGAATACTTTATGTAAATAAATTAAAATTCTCTCGTTTCGTTCCGTTTCGCGGTATTGGTACTTTGCGAAACGGAACGAAACGAGAGCGAAAAGGTTATATACGAGTATGTGTTTTATGTAATTGAAGATGCCGACAACAAATTAAAAAAAATAGATAGGAGAATCAAATTTTATTACACGCAGTTACATGCAAGAAAATGTGCAAAATTTATTCCCTTCACAAACATACAAATTTTCCTATAATCTCAAAACATAAAAAAGGCGACTTACAGATCCAGGCTCGGCAATTATACATACATATATACAGCCATAAATGATTATTCGATATATCCAGCTCTATTGCATGTCGAGGTATCTTATGAAGGTACATGTATCTATGAAGGTAAGGTACGCAGGTATGTACATTGTTATAGTGTGTTACATGGTACCAGTAATTTCCGGTTATGGCTTTGTTAAGCTGTCGCCAATTACTTGAAAAATAACGACTTGCAGATCCAAGCTCGAGCATTATTGTTACGTACATGCAAACATAAACGATTATTAGATATGAATTCCTGGAATACCTTATGTAAATAAATTAAAATTATCTCGTTTCGTTCCGTTTCGCAAAGTATCAATACCTGTGTTGGTATTGGTACTTTGCGAAACGGAACGAAACGAGAGCGAAAAGGTTACATACGAGAGCGAAAAGGTTACACATGTGTTTTATGTAATTGAAGATGCTGACAACAAATTTAAAAAAATTGTTAGAAGGAGAATCAAATTTTATTACACGCAGTTACATGCAAGAAAATGTGCAAAATGTATTCCCTTCACAAACATACAAATTTTCCTATAATCTCAAAACATAAAAAAGGCGACTTACAGATCCAGGCTCGGCAATTATACATACATATATACAGCCATAAATGATTATTCGATATATCCAGCTCTATTGCATGTCGAGGTATCTTATGAATGTACATGTATATATGAAGGTAAGGTACGCAGGTATGTACATTGTTATAGTGTGTTACTTGGTACCAGTAATTTCCGGTTATGGCTTTGTTAAGCTGTCGCCAATTACTTGAAAAATAACGACTTGCAGATCCAAGCTCGAGCACTATTGTTACGTACATGCAAACATAAACGATTATTAAATATGAATTCCTGACATATTTCATGTAAATAAATAAAAAAATTCTCGTTGCGTTCCGTTTCGCAAAGTACCAATACCAGTGTGGGTATTGGTACTTTGCGTAACGGAACGAAACAATACAAAATATATTTCATTTCTTTATATTTTGGTTTTGCGTATCATGAGTTTCATCAGACATTATACATCATTCGACAGCTTAATATGTTTACAAGACTTTATATATATCCGGTACATCATATAAGGTTGCTCTGGTCCAAATACTAGTGTGATGTATGCATTTATAGTCATGCAGTGTTATGCTTTTAACTACTATGAATGTATATCAAAGAAAAGATAGGGTTTTATTCCTTTTCAACGATATATCTTACCCATTTAAATTTTTGTTTCGTTCCGTTTCGCAAAATACCAATACCCGTGTGGGTAATGGTACTTTGCGTAACGGAACGAAACAAGACAAAACATGTTTCGTACTTGATGTTTTGCGTATCATGAGTTTCATCGGACATTATACATCATTCGACAACTGATGTTTATACAGGGTTCATGTAATTTACTATCATATATTGATTTTTAAAATTAAAATTTGATTTTTTAATTCCCCCATATTGTGCCCCTCGTTCCGTTTCGTTTCGTTCCGTTCCGTTTCGCAAAGTACCAATAGCCGTCTTAACGAGGCAAAATATAGCATGTTTAACTAATTTAAGGGCCATAAAAAATAAAAAATAAAATTTATAAAAAAGGAAAAAAAAACATGATTTAAAAAAATAATAATAATAAAAAAGTAAAAAAATCTGGTAAAGTTTGGTAAAGATCAGATGAAAAATAAAGGCCCTTTCGTATTAACGAGGCAAAATATAGCATTTTTAACTAAATCAAGGGCCATAACTCCCCTGTTACTGGTCCAATGTGGCTGGTTTTCGAACTTGTCCGAGCTTTCATTGATATTAACAATCTGGTAAAGTTTGGTAAAGGTCGGATGAAAAATGAAGGTCCTATCGTCTTAACGAAGCAAAATATAGCATTTTTAACTAAATCAAGGGCCATAACTCCGCTGTTACTGGTTCGATCTGGCTGGTTTTCGAACTTGTCCGAGCACCTTCATTGATATTAACAATCTATTAAAGTTTGGTAAAGATCAGATGAAAAATGAAGGCCCTATCGTCTTAACGCGACAAAAGTTAACGACGGACGTATGACGGACAACTCGCCATCCCATAAAAAAACAGAGCAAAAAATTAGCTTTCTGAATAAGGGGTATAGAAAAACAAAAAAGACACTTAAGTAGACATATAACATGTTTTAATGTTCAAAAAACAATTATTTGGACGAAATTCCAACCTTGTTTTCATGGAAAATTGTAATTTTACACCAGTTGAGTAACATTCAGCAAAAAATCCCGATTTCCCCAAATAGAAATGTTATAAAGAAAAGACCCTTCACAAACTATAAAATATATCACACAATAAGACAAGGTAAAAGATGTTTATCACATCACAAGACCTGAGTGTAATGACACAATTCTGTTTAAGGCACCCTTTCCGATTTGTAACATTACGTGACATTATATGATGTTATGATTTTAATATATGAAAATCTGATCTTATCATTTTTTTACCAGCATCATATGGACCTGAAAACACAAAAGGCTTGAAACAGCTGAAAAAGCTGTGATAGCTGAGCAAACTAGAACTATCACTGAAGGTGATGAATACCCCACTTAAATCAAACAAAGGGCCACAATTCTGTAATGAATTAGGCAACCAACAATGGGTGATGTAGAGGGACATCAGTTGTTATGTATATATGAAATTTGGGAACAACCCATTCAAAACTGTTTGAGGAAAGTAATGAAAATGTGTTACAGGACGAAACTCGACGACAAAATGTGGCGCGATGGGACAGGACGGAAAACGACAGGAATTTCTTATATAGCCCCCACTTCACTTTGTGAAAACGGGGATATAAAATGCAGCAAAAAGCAGGCCTTAGTTGAAAGCCTGTATTTTCATGTTCATAAGATGCTTCTGACACCTAAAAGATATATATGCCATTGACTTAGTGGTTTCTTAATATTTCTATATTTTCAATTCTGGCCACCAGACCATTACACAATAAGTTTTATAACACAATACTTTTTATATAAAAAAAAATAAAGTAACTGATGCACCAAACATATATACAACTTGTACATAAAAAAACACAAACATTTAGTACATTATCAAACAGAATTTCCATTCCGGAAAACTTATGACTACCTATCATTTTGGATGACATTATCAGATCTCAATATAAACACCATCTCGCTCACATCAAAAGAGCAGTGGCAGAAAAATAATAAACAAGGCTCCAGCGTAAATGGAATTTCTACGATACAATTTGCAGCAACTCTGCAGTTTAGGGTGAGAAGGTTCTAGGCCCATTTTCCATATTTTACATTTTATCTCGATGTACATGGAAGGTGAGCCTGGCATGTTCATGCCTGTTAGGAGCCATATAACCTTTCATGTGTTGGTGCACCTTAAAACCCAATTCAATTCAAAAACTCAATATAAACAACATTTTAATAAAATTAAACTAGCAGTTTTTAGAGAAAGCGTGAACATATTTTTGCTTAATAGGATGTCACTGTAGTCAAAAATATAAGATAATGTCATGACTCAAAATGTTTCTGTGCAAAATGTGAGTATATTATTTTGACAGTTTCGTCATAATCGAAAAGTAGTTCTTGAGAAGAATCAGCTGTTTCACACATTACTGTGATGTCATTTAAGCCGCCAGCTAAAAGTAAAAAATATTTTTTGTTTTTGAAATCAAAGTTAGTGTGCCAAAGTTTATGTATCAATGTCAATCTTTCTATTTCACACTTAACCCTTAACCCGCTAAGCTCACACTTAACCCTTAACCCGCTAAGCTCACACTTAACCTTTAACATGCTAAGCTCAAACTTAACCTTTAACATGCTAAGCTCACACTTAACCTTTAACATGCTAAACTCACACTTAACCCTTAACATGCTAAGCTCACACTTAACCCGCTAAGCTCACACTTAACCATTAACCCGCTAAGCTCACACTTAACCTTTAACATGCTAAGCTCACACTTAACCTTTAACATGCTAAGCTAACACTTAACCTTTAACATGCTAAGCTCACACTTAACCTTTAACATGCTAAGCTCACACTTAACCCTTAACATGCTAAGCTCACACTTAACCTTTAACATGCTAAGCTCACACAACTTTTAACATGCTAAGCTCACACTTAACCTTTAACATGCTAAGCTCACACTTAACCCTTAACATGCTTAGCTCACACTTAACCCGCTAAGCTCACACTTAACCATTAACCCGCTAAGCTCACACTTAACCTTTAACATGCTAAGCTCACACTTAACCTTTAACATGCTAAGCTAACACTTAACCTTTAACATGCTAAGCTCACACTTAACCTTTAACATGCTAAGCTCACACTGAACCCTTAACCTGCTAAGCTCACACTTAACCTTATCATGCTAAGCTCACACAACCCTTAACATGCTAAGCTTACACTTAACCCTTAACCCGCTAAGCTCACACTTAACCCTCAACATGCTAAGCACGACTATAATAGACTTTGCGTCCATCGTAAAGCCAGATCAGCCTGCAAGTGACTTCCATTTGTCACATAAATGGAATGGTCTTAATTCAAAGAAAGAACAGTCTTTTATATATATGTAGCAGGTTAAGGGTTAAACGAGTACTGTCGCCATATCTGATAATGTCATCAGCAGATTTTTTTAGAATCAATAGATGATAAAAGTATGTTTGTTGTATTCAAGATTTTTTTAAGTGTTTAACCTTCTGAAGTCTGTGGTGTCATCATGTGACATCTTCATGCTGCCATATCATGTTCTTGCACAACTTGGTCACAAATTCAATAATCCGTAAAAGGTTTGTTCAAATTTGTTCATAAATGCAGGAGATAGAGCAATAGCAATAGAAAGAGCTATATTTGCCGACATCACGATGCCAACATTTTCAGTGCCATAATCCAGACTGAGCTGTATCTCTGTGTTAATTGCTGACATGCTGTGACATTTTTTTATAGAATAATAATAATAATAAGAAGAATATACAGACAAACAAAAGAGGTCTTTGCACATTAAGATATTGACGAAGAAATAAACGAGCTTCAGCTTAGTTTTAAAGAAATGCCAAGTTGCAAGTTTTAGGGAAAAAAATTCAATTAGTGTTTCGGGATTTTTTAACGGACAGCATGAAATAAACAAGAGGTCAATGACCTTGAAGCTCTACTGATAGGTTTTGATAGCTAAATCAGCATTCCCATGAAGTTTCATGAAAATCTTGTCAAGTAGTTTCAGAGGAATTGAATTGAATTGAATTGGGGTTTTAAGGCGCACCAACACATGAAAAGGTTATATGGCGCCTAACATGCATGAACATGCCAGGCTCATCTTCCATGTACATCGAGATAAAATATGGAAAATGGGCCTAGAACCTTCTCACCCTGAACTGCAGAGTTGCTGCAAATTCTATCGTAGAGGAGTAGTCGCTACAAGTTTTTACTATATAACTCTATGTAAACAAAGATGGCCACTGGCAGCCATGTTTAATGTTGAATCAAAATAATTTTCAACAAGGACCAACATCATGTTATGCTGATCATTTTAGAAAAAGTCCCATATCGATATCACTTATAGTTTTCAAGAAGTAGTCGCTACAAACTTTTTTTTTAAAAAATCTATTTTTAGCCATGGTGGCCATCTTGAATTTCTGGCTGACCTGAAATTTTGCTAGGATCAACTAGACATCAAGGGCAACATTTCTGTTAAGTTTCATGAAAATCCTTCAAGTAGACTAGTTTCAGAGGAGTAGTCGCTACAAGTTTTTATTATATAACTCTATGTAAACAAAGATGGCCACTGGCAGCCATGTTAAATATTGAATTTTCGACAAGGATCAACATCATGTCATGCTGATCATTTTAGAAAAAGTCCCATATAATATCACTGACAGTTTTAGTCTCTACAAACTTGTTTTTTAAAAATTTGTTTTTAGCAGTGGTGGCCGACCTGAAATTTTGCTAGGATCAATTAGATATCGAGAGCAACATTCCTGTGAAGTTTCATGAAAATACGTCAGGTAGTATCAGAGGAGTAGTCGCTACAAGTTTTTACTATATAACCCTATTTTAACAAAGATGGCCTTTGGCAGCCATGTTTAATGGCAAATCAAAATGATTTTCGACAAGGACCAACAACATGTCATGCTGATCATTTTAGAAAAAGTCCCATATCAATATCACTTATAGTTTTCAAGAAATAGTTGCTACAAACTTTTTTTTAAAAAATCTATTTTTACCTTTGGTGGCCATCCTGGATTTCACATCAACATGAATTTATGCTAGGATCAACTGGACATCATGGGCAACATTCCTGTAAAGTTTCATGAAAATCCATCTAGTAGTTTTAGAGGAGTAGTCGCCGCAAAAAAAAATAATTAAGGACGGACTGCGGACATCGTACCATGGCATAAGCTCTGCTGATCTTTGATCAGTAGATCTAAAAACAAAATCAAGTATATAAAACTGGAATGGTAAATATATAAACATTCGTACACAGGAAAAATATCTAGGCATGAAATTCATATGTGCCACATATGTATTCCATGTATGTATTTCATATGAAAATAACACATGTGTAATACATATGAACAAGAGCACCGCCAATGGTGCAGATGCTCGACTTTGGTGAAATTACAATTGATAAACAAGGTTTACATCAATTACATACAAGCTTTAACCAAGATTTCTAAGTATAAAAGGGGTCATACTTTGTTATAATAAAGACATGGGCTATACAAGATGCCAAATACATGTGTGAAGTTTCAATCAATTATGTAAAGTACTTATGGGGATGTCATCTAACAAACTTTAACCAAATTTAAGTATGAAAGAGGCCATAATTTTGTTAAAATAAAAGCAAGAGTTAAAGAACCTGGCTCTGTGGTGCTGTATGCATGTGTGAAGTTTTAATCCATTATGTGAAGTACTTTGGGAGATACAAATTTACATACAAACTTAAACAAAATTAAAGTACAAAAGGGGCCATAATTTTGTTTAAACAGATGAAAGGGTTATAGAACCTGGCTCTGTGGTGTTGTGTTATGATGCCCAATGCATGCAAGAAGTTTAATTGATAACATTAAGTTCTTTGCGAGATACAAGCTTGCATACAAACTTTAACCAAGTTTCTAAGTATGAAAGGGGCCATAATTCTGTCAAAATAAAAGCAGGCATTACGTCATCAGACTCTGAGGTGTCATCTAATGATGTTGAATACATGTGTGAAGTTTCAATCCATTGTGTACAGTGGTTTGGAAGATACAAACTTGCATACAAACTTTAACCAAGCTTACATACAAACTTTAACCAAGTTTTCTAAGTATAATAGGGGCCATAATTCTGTCAAAAATAAAGCAGGCATTACGTCACCAGACTCTATGGTGTCATCTAATGATGTTGAATACATGTGTGAAGTTTCAATCCATTGTGTACAGTGGTTTGGAAGATACAAACTTACATACAAACTTTAACCAAGCTTACATACAAACTTTAACCAAGTTTTCTAAGTATAATAGGTGCCATAATTCTGTCAAAATAATTGAATTGAATTGGATTTTATAGTCGCACCAACAGCTAAGGTCATATGGCGACTTTCCAGCTTCCATTGGTGGAGGAAGACCCCAGGTGCCCCTCCGGGCAATTTTCGTGCACGGGCGGGCACCTGGGTAGAACCACCGACGTTCCGCAAGCCAGCTGGATAGCTTCCTCACATAAAGATTCCTAGGCCCCTGAGGGATCGAACCTACAGCGGTGAGTGGCAAGTGATTTCAAGTCAGAGACGTTAACCACTCGGCCACGGACGCCCCATCTGTCAAAATAAAAGCAAGAGTCACCGGACGCTGTGGTGTAAACTAATGATGCTGAATCCATTATGTAATGTGGTTTGGGGATACACGCTTACATACAAACTTTAACCAGGGGACGCAGACGACGACGAATTGAATTGCATTGGGGTTTTACGGCGCACCACCACAAGAAAGGTTATATGGCGCCAAACAGGGACAACGACGACGACTATCAAGTGATGACAATAGCTCTTTTTAAAAAGTTTACTAAATAACATTAACCATTAACTTTAACCATTAACTTTAACCATTTTTCTACAATATTCCAAAAAACACTTTAATACATATATAAATCAATATATATTTTATGTATCATAGCTTCATGAAATACATACAGTAATTTTTATGTGCCACATATGTATCAGTTGCATTGAACTGAATTGGGTTTTGCGGCACACCAACACATGAAAGGAATGAACATGCCAGGCTCATCCTCCATTTACATCAAGATAAAATATGGAGAATGGGCCTAGAACCTTCTAACCTGCAGAACAGTTACTGCAGTTGCTGAAAATTCTATAGTAGACACTCCATTTACGATGGAGCGTTTTCACGTTTGCATACGCATTGTCATGATGACAGACCTTGAATGAGCATGATAAAAAATCAGTTGCATATGTGGCAACTATGTAAATAACATTATGTAAAATGAAAGTAACATGCAAATAATAAGAAAGTAACACATATGTGGCACATGTCACAACATTTTTTCCTGTGTACAATAACTTCAATCAGGCATAATTACTTTTTTTTTTTTACAGAAGAAAAAATTACACACCTGTGTACCAATTGCGGAGTCATACTCTTCAAAAAGCAACTTGCAAAGGCATTCGGAGTGAAATGCACCGAAACAACTTTGCGAGTGCAGG
Organism: Cyrtodaria siliqua; assembly: GCA_037043455.1. NCBI lineage: Eukaryota > Metazoa > Mollusca > Bivalvia > Adapedonta > Hiatellidae > Cyrtodaria > Cyrtodaria siliqua. Next base: position 218,119 of record JAWPHD010001404.1, on the reverse strand, counting down.
TCGCAATTCAACTCAAAAGAACAGCTTAAACGCCACAAACAAGCTAAACATCTCGGAGGTTTTTGTTGGGACCAATGCCGTTAAGTTATTTTCCTCGAGATGTGCACTTGTAGTGCATGGGCGGAGGGAGCACGTAATGCTTGCAGTGTGTTAACGGCATGTATCACAAATGAAAGAAATTAAAGAACGTATTGAGACATTGCATCAGTCATCGGTGCATTCACAGCTGGTTAAATATAAATTTAATGCAGTTTACATGCTATAAAAAACAAACTTTCTATTTGATTATAAACACAACAATATGAATTAACATCAACATATTATTTTACAGTCTTCAGTAGTACCTTTGGCATTCAATCACAAAGTCAATAACATATGGCGAGAAGGCGAGAAAACATATATGCCTGGGGCTGACTAGGTTAAGTTCCAGGTTAAACCTTTTTTCAAGGGGAATAATACAAAAGTATGAACCAGAGAGTCATGGGTCTTGATTAGATATATTTGATCATGCTGAAGATGTGTACAAAGTTTCATTGCTGTAGACTTTATACTTCGAAAGTGATTAGCCACAGTCAGTTGTCAGGTAAACTTAATGGACGAACATGTATATGAGAGCGACATTGTGCGCATTTTTCTTTGTGGTTTAGTCCAATATGCATCCGGAACTTATGAGGTTATTGTATGAATGTTTCGACGTTGTGGGGTTTATTCGTATAACCCCACAAAATAATAGTTTGTATATTCCTAGAGCCACTGCATAGTGTCATTCTGAACAAGTAGAAAAGTGTAAGGTATACAAGACCCCATAAATCAAAATCAAGACATATCTAAACTGAAACAACCCCATAAGTAGCCACAGATGGAAAGACAGAAAGATGGATGGACGGACATGACCATGACACAATACATCCCGTATAAAAATTACACTTGCAGTAAAACCTGCTCCCTGAATAACAGTAAAAACTTTATGATGATTACATTTTGCTTGTGTTTAAAAAATAGCCTTGAAACAGCCTTGCATAAGAAATAATGTATTTTATTCTATTAAACTATTTATTGCAGTTTTGAGTTTGAGGATAAAACCCCACAGACACATTTGATACAATGAAAAAACCCACCCAGATGGCACAAATTATTATAAAATGTAAGCCTTAAAATTGTATCCCAGTGTTTGCTCACTGAAACAGCAGTCATTGGGTTAAAAACTCTATCGTACGTGATCTTTTTTTATAATTGAGATAAGTTTTGTTGCAGACTGGATAGTACATTTCCACTGATATGTATAGTCAACTATTGTTAACTGCTTGCAAAAAGAGAGGTCCAGAAAACAGTGTTTCTAAATCATGCTGGAAATATAAATCGTATATATCAATCTTTGTAGACTTAAATACAGGCGTGAAACAAGGGGCCTCAGCTTATGTTTATTTCTGATATTGTATTACATTTTGAGGAAATACTTGGGTTATTCAAGTTTGTCATAAAGATAATGAAATGAAAAGCCCATTCTTATGACCAAAACCTTTTTCAGTCTTTGTGGAATGATGTCCAAGCATATAGAAATAAAAGGGATTTATGGGACCTAATACATCAAATTGAAATGGGAACTTAAAAAAAGATATACATGCATCAAAATGAAGGAGATAACCTAAATTCTCATAAATATGTTCAGTCTGTATTCAAACGGGAACAATTCACTATAAATCCCTCTGTAAATGTTCAATGTAAATAAAGCGTTTCTCAAGAGACCCGCAAAATAAATTCTCAAATTTGATTTAAATCAATTTCTCATTCTCAATATGGTTAATCCATCAGCTTGAATCCGATCTTGATGTGTACATTTCGTTCAATAAACATTCCCTTAAACATCCCCTTTGTTCAAACTGGAAAAATATGTGGCACTCCTTTCCCGAGGTAATGCTTCATGATTAAGTAAACACATATGTAAAAATATAAAATGGGTTAACCAACTCTATCAGACTTCAACACTCAGCAACATTACGTTGTAATGATCATGCCAGGGTAAAAGAACAAACATGGAGAGGCCATTCAGAAGAGTGGGTTCAAAAACATTCCTCCACTGTGATCTCAATTATTTAAGGTCATGAAAGAAAACAAGGAAATTACTCTACACACAGTAACAGTTATTTTTAAACAGGCGAACAAATGATAGAGAAAAATAAGTTTACAAAGGTAATCGGAGTTCACTTGCTCACTTAACTTTAGACCTTAACTAACAATTTACCACTAAACGATATTGCCCAGCCTCATCCATTTTCCAAATGCAGTTTACAGTTTTTTCTCATGCAAACCATGTTGAGCACATCTATGTTTGTATTTATAACAGATTATAATGAGGGGTTGCATTACGTGGTCCGAGTATTAACTTTCATACCCATACAACCCCTTTTCCAAGAAGAGAAACTGGGGTTGGCTCGGGTATGAAATAAACCTGAATTTCATCTTAAACAGTTTGTATATTGTAAAATTAAAACATTAAATAGGTAATTTTAAGCAGGTTAAAAAAAAATATTAACATCTTTTATTGTCGAAATATCCATTATAAAATCATGTGAACACTGCACTGCCATAGTGTATGCTGATTCACTGTGGTGCAAACGAGTTGGCCATAACAAAGAGGATAAACAGTTTTAAAATAGTGACATAGAAATAATAATTCATATAACATATCCAAATTCAATACTTGACTACCAGATATCTGTTAACATAAATTCGAAATTAAAATCTCTGCCTATACTTAATTTAACAAATAATTTTAGACACTTAATATACAATTTTATGAATCTATAAACAATTCAAATAGACTTTTGATCTATGATGTCATTTCAAGATTAACTGTCAACAACAAATAGATCCATGGGAAACTTCAAAGAGGAACTAAAATGACTTAATGGAAACTAATTTATATTTACAGTACCAGTGACCTTGACCTTATAACATTATTTAGACAGAAAGAGTGCAACGACACACCTAACACTCTGCGCTCTAAGGTATTTGCCGAGGGTTTGGTTCACGGAACCTTTTTCCTCTAGTTTCGGTTCGTAAAGTTCTTTCAATATCTCAAATGTGAAGAAAACACACTAAACTGACATAGACATGTGTAAATATGCAACATTTCTGCTAAAAGACAAGGTATGATAAGGGGGTATTGTGGTCCCCAATATACTGAAAATGCAAAAAAATATATATTTACATATAATCTGTTGTGCATGTTGAAGTAAATTGATCATATTCTATCTTCAACATATATTTATATTTATTTTATTTATCTAGAAGAATTAATAGGGTCTCAAAAAATGGCATTTTTGGTAATTTTGTTAGATTTTGTAGATTTTGGACCTTGCTGGGCAAGATTTTTGATCCTAAAAATATAGAGCACACCTCCGAGCACACAGTTTTTTGGCTGATGATGCATCCCTATCACGTACCTGTTTCAACAAAAATTCAGCTGTGCTCGAGGGTGCGCCCTGTTTTTCCAAGACCAAAAACTGATCGAAAACTGCTGAAAACGAACAAAAATGTCATTTTTTGAAAGGAAAGGCCTTGTTTATGAGGCTCTTAACTCATTTAGAGCCTTCAAACGTACTTGTTATGAGTTTTAATATTGATTCAGTTCATTTGTAGCTAAACTAGATATTCAAAACTTGTGCATTAAAACTTTCATCATTGGGGGCCAATTTTGTCCCTTATCATACCTAGTCCTTTTATTGACGTTTCTAACTTGTATCTCCTCGACAAAATGAAAGTGGCAGGTGCTTGCTAGGACCGGTAACTCCATAGTCACGCACCTGTTCACAAGGAACGATATAACGTATCTTCCAAACTCCTCAGAAGGAGATCAGCAACAGACGCAGATAACAAGCAAAATATGCCTCAAACCCGATTTAAAACTGTCAATGGTCAACTTTAAATAATTTGATAAGTTAATGAAAAAAACTTCAGAACAAGACAGTGTTACTTTTTGAAATGTCATAAACTGATCATTGCATTTTTTAAATATTAGAATCAAAGTGTGCTTCTCAGTAATGTGAAAGTATTTATAATCCATAATTGTGGTATAATAGATTTCTCAATATTTTCACAACCTCATTCTGTAGATTATACAGATATGTTGTAATTGCTAAAGAAATATATTTTGTATAAATGGTGTTCTGGTGTTCAAACCAGTTTCAATGGGCGACCACCATTAGTGTTTCCCCTAAAGCGGAATGGTGGGGCGGTGCGCTCTGCCCCTTCCCTTTTTTTGGGCCGCCCTGCCCTTTTTCGGAGCCGCCCTGCTGCCCTTAAAACGAGTCTTGTTGCCGTTATATAACCGCCCTTTTGCCCTAAATTCATCATGCCTAATTTGTATTGACCTCCTTAGGCAATAAATCGAGCAGGTGTTAATTGCAAACATTGTATACATGGAGTGTTTCATAAGGATTAGCTTCACCCGAGGTGTTAATTAGGCCATCCCCTGTTTGCCGACAACTAGGGTGAAGTCAATCATGCGAATTAGGTTTGGACCTGAAACTTTTTGTGTACGTTATGAAAATACGTTTATTCATATTTCATTTAAAATCTCAAGTAAATTTGCTCCGATCTATTTATTCGCGATTAAAACATAAAAAGATGAGAAAATATCAAATTATTCGAAAATCACATGAAAAAATTCGAAACGAGATTGTGATGTCGGTAACTTTCGGTTTGCTTTTTGCTTCGCGGTGTCAAAATAAATAGATTGATTATGAATAAAGATGGACATTTTTATAACAATTCATCAACTTATAGTCATATCTGACCATTGTCACCCAAACTATAACGATTTGGCGCGATTAACTATGAACTAGAAAAGGAGATAAATTTTCGGATGTCACAGAACCCCTGTCTGACTACTTTATATCTGTTTTGTCAGTTGTTGTGTAGAACAATGTCGGCCTCCATTGACTGTCAAATCTGTCAAAAATAGAAACTGGAAATCTGTGTCCAAAGAAGCTTTGCAAAGTGACTTTTCAGAATTGCATTTGCTAATAGAAAGATCCTCGAATGTTAACGATCTGGTGACAGACTTTAGCAAAGCTTTCGCAGATGTAATTGACAAGCATGCTCCACTCAAAGAAAGAACTATTATCTGTCATTCTGTAGACCAAATGTGCCATGGTATTCTGGGTACTTGAAAATGCTCAAACAATATAAAAGATCAATAGAAAAAAAAAATTACTTGAGTGACAAAACAAACCTCACAGAAAATGTCTATAAAAAAGTCAGAAATAGTTACACTGCTGCAGTATCAGCAGCGAAGAATGACTACTATCAGGCAAAAATTGATGAGGCAGAGGGAAACGTGAAAAAGCTATACGGGGTCAAGCCTACTCGGTCGTGTGGAGGTCAATCCACTTCCACCACATACTGATGATGCGATTCTCGCATATGATTTTCTGAGTTTTTTTGCTGATAAAATTTCAAAACTGAGAGATGATTTAGATAATTTAAGCATTGAAACATCCCCTGATATCGAGTCTGAAACTTTAAGCTTGCCTTTGGTTAACACCGCCTTGACTGAGTTCAAACCACTTTCTGAAAATGACGTCATTAAACTTGTTCAAGTTTCAAAGTCAACGACCTGTGAACAAGATGTCATTCCAACACCAAAGTTGAAAGAAAATTTGCAATATTTCATACTGATTGTAACAGAAATTGTGAACAGAAAAAAGTTCTGGAGAAATCCGCCCTGAAACAAATTACTGATCATATTGAAGCAAAAAATCTTCTTCCATCCAGGGCTTTCCCCAGGATTTTTTTAAGGAGTGGTGGCCTTTTTTGCGTACAAAGGGGGATGGGTGTGGGAAAGGGGGTGATACCCCCTTCCCGCGTCAATTTTTTTTTTAATGTTAGTTGAAAAGAAGAGATTTGGCGTATATCTGGTATCAGAAAGAATGAATGAAATAATAAAAAAACATATTTTATTATATTTTTATTTCAAAATCTTTTAATAAAAAATGCTATTCTAATACCAAATGCAATTGGTGGCAACCTTAATTATTTAATAAAGAAAAAATTATATCATTACAAAATCTTCACTGAACTTCAATAAGCAAACTGACGATTTCTCTTTAAAGTTCCCGAAAATATCGATTAATTAGCGTAACTATCAAGATAAAAAATCAGTTAAATATGCTAACTTAATTACTTGATTGAGTTATTATTAAATAATTACAAAATATCTACCTCATTCATTATACTTACCGACAAAGCTGACGATTAAAACATTGATTAGTGTTCGTAAATTCATCCTACTAATACACGATAAACGTACGTTCAATTAAATTATCCATAAACCCGTCATTTAGCCCCATGCGTTACAAATACCAATAAACGATACTGCTCTCCTTTAATCATGACCAATTTGGGCAATAAACCAAATTTAATTAGTGGCACTCACTCCCCTAATCATCTTTTGTTTACTTAACACTCAGCATATAACCTGCCAGGCATAACACAAGCCCTGTGTATTGAGTACCACTTTACTTAACACTCAGCATATAACCTGCCAGGCATAACACAAGCCCTGTGTATTGAGTACCACGTGACCGCCTTTACTGCATCAACACGCGTCATAGCTTCAGGCAGTTTACACACAGCCAGGTAATCAGCTGTTCAGTAAGGGAAAATTGTATATTGATAGGATTAAGGGATCGCGGCAAGGGATTTAAAGCATCGCGGCTACATTAAGGCGTGGCGGTAAGTCACTTTCTGAGTTGAAGGCATCGCGGCACCGCCACGCCATAAATGGCTGGGGAAAGCCCTGCCATCATATCAAAGTGCATACCGAAAATATCATGGTGTAGAAACAGCAATGATTAAAATGTATAATGATCTATCGAGTGCAGTAGACAACAACCGAGTCACAATAGTTGTTATAAGTGACCTAAGTGCAGCATTCGATACAATTGATATTCCAATCGTGCTTCAAATTGTTCAGGATGACTTTCGTATTAAAGAAACTCCATTAAAATGGGTGGAATCCTACTTGACTGAAAGGACAATGAAAGTAATCGTCGATAAATCATCTTCCAATACAGAACCCCTGAGATTCAGTGTCCCACAGGGCTCCTGTGCGGGTCCAGTCATTTTTACCATGTATATTGCTGCTCTGAACAGGGTTGTACGGAAATATCATGCTGATCTCTATGGATATACTGATGACCATAAAGTTGCTTTCAGAATTCAAGCTGGAAATGTTCAGAATGAGACTATCCTTCTTCAACAGCTCAGTGATTGTCTAAATGATATAATTATGTGGATGACAAAGTACACTCTAAAACCGAAATTATTATATATGGAACTAAGTATCAGTTAGCAAAAATTAATATCTCAAGTGTTAATATTGGTGGATGTGAACTGAAGTGTGTCGATCATGTGAGAGACCTGGGGGTACATATGGATAGTACTTTAAATTTTGACAGACATATCAGAAAGAAATGTCAAATTGCACACGTCCAGCTGAGAAATCTGAAAGGAATTCGCTAACATCTCTCACAAAAATCAACCGAGATATTGGTACATGGACTTATTCATTCGCATATTGACTTTTGCAATAGACTTTTCACTGACATCCCTGCCTATCAAATTGATAGACTTCAGAAAGTTCAAAACAATGCAGCCAGTCGTCATCAATGCTTCATATGACCAATCTAGTATTGAAATTCTTAAATCTCTTCACTGGCTGCCTATAAGGGCAAGAATTATGTTCAAAATACTAGTCCTGGTTTTCGGAGTTGTGCACGGAACAGCTCCATCTTATTTGAGGGTTTTGTTCAATCATGTTCAGGGAAAGTACAAATTAAGATCATCATATGAGACTTATTTGGTTGTTCCTAGAACCAGAACCAGAATTTCTGACAGATTAGTAGCTGTGGTTGGCCCAAAATGGTGGGATGCTCTCCCTAAAGACTTAAAGTGTGTCACAGATGAAAATAATTTCAGAAGCAAACTGAAGACACACCTGTTTACAAAGTTTTATAACTGAATGACTGAACCGTAGTGATTGCCTTGTGAATATACGACTTTGTTCATAGTTATGAACTGTGTGAAGTGCAAAAGAATATTGTATTATAAAAATGTGCGCTATACAAATGAATTGTATTTGTATTTGTATCTGGCGCAAGCAACTGTACACCTATCTTAGCGCAAAAAGTTGACGTAAATTCGGATACACTTTAAAATGTTCTACTTTCACTTTGCGTTTTCCAGATTTATTTTTTAATGTTATTCACTTAAAAAGAAACAACGACTCAGTTTTATCTTCAATATATTAACAACGAAAAAAAGAAAGAATCTAGAAAAGCAACTAAAACAATTGAATAAATGACTGAGAACTCTATTACACATGTACCTGTTTTTTTTATTTATAACAAATTTATAATTTATATCCTTTGCAACAATAAAATTGACATCTTTTTTGTTTCATTTTAAAGTTTTTGCGCGCTGGAAAATGCCCTTCTTATATAGTTTAGCGCGCTTAAAAATGCCTTTTTTCAAGGATCACCCTGCACTTTTTAAAACCTGGGGGAAACACTACATCATATTCTGGGTAACCCGCATATTCTGTGTACCACAATCAACTCCAACAACATAAGGCCACTTAGTGTCGAACATTATTACAAATTAAATTTTAATACAAAAATATTCTGCCCTCGTTTAATCTATGATGAAATGATATTCTCAAACCTGTCACAAGATAAAATTTTCTAACCTAACTATTTAATCTCAATCATAGAATCTTGTTTTTCACTGTCCATAATGGAAAACCACATTTTGTTGTCATCTTGATGGACCAAACAGTGATTTCTAACTTATGTGATATTTTCGGGTGAAGTCAGCTTTTGTCGCTTCACCAGGTTCATGAGAATCTGCATTCTGTTACTGACTGTTCTTTCTGGAAGTGAATTTTTGGGCTCCTCTATCGCTTTATTTTCAAGTCCTTGTTGAAATTTGTAATTGCATGGAAGGTTATTATCTCTGTGTTCATACCTTCTACCTGGATCATTCAATTCTTGTGTTCTATCATTCCTACCATTTTGAGCAATTCTATCTGGAGAAACACCATTTTGAGAATTTCTACCAGGTAGTTCCCTGGCCACTGCATATCCATTTTGCACGTGATCACCATGTTCCAAACTACTCGGACGTACAACATGAGGAGAATTACGAGATCCTTGACAACCATTCTGCATGTGATCACCATGTTCCAAACTACTCTGACGTACAACATTAGGAGTATTACGAGATCCCTGACAACCATTTGCAGCAGCTTTCAAATGTTTAAAAATATCAGACTCATCATTTGGGACAGAACGCTCTGGACTTGTATACACACGTTGCACGAATTCCATCTCTTGTGGAGACAGACATTTACGCAACCCACCCGTTTCAGTAGAATCTGTCTTTGAGATAGGCTTACTCAAATCATCGTATGAGTCAACAGCCGCTATAACTCGAAGCTTTGTCTTTCTGATGATATTTGTTTGAACCATTTTGCCTGCAGGCAAGATTTGGAAGTTGTTCATGTCTCTTTTATCTTCCATACCCTCGGGAGCTTGTTCCTGAATTAAGGCACGCATTAGGCTGCTTCCCTGTAACTCAGATATGTCTCTTTCTGGGGAACCAGCCTGCACTCCTTTGTTATTATCTGAACTTTGATTTGGACTGGTTTCAGTTTGAATTGGCTGGAACTGATTTTGTGATGGGGATATCTGATCCGGAGAATTCCCAGAGTTCATCTGAGCCACCATTTCCTTGATAAGTACATCATCTGCAGAGTTGGCAGAGCGATGGTTATTTCTCCAAGAAGCCACATTAGTAACACTGCTACCAGATACCTGAGCTTGCGTTGGTTGGGAATCAGTATTTCGATCTTGTTTAGATTCACACACCATATCAGCTAATTTAGTTCCACCTGCCTCTTCTGGAAATTAAAACCAAATTCAAATAATTGTCAACAGTTTAACAGAATTTATTCTGTGCCAATTAAAGAAATTTAGTCTGACAAAATTTCTCAGCAACTCAATTAATCAATGACTTAATACTAAATAAACAATAGGCTTAGGGTAACTCGCCCTTAAGTCGGACTTGCCCCTGACTCGGACAGTTATTGATGGTTGAATATCTTGCTCAACTGGAAACGGTCAATAAATGTTACTATGAAAGGGAGGCAATCCAATGATTTCTTCCGTTCAAAACAACAAGAATTACCCCCAATCTATTGATTTCTCCAGTTACCTTTATAGTCCGACTCAAGGGCAAGTACATGTTCGACTTTGGGGCATGTCTAAATATATCTGCCCTGAAGACGAACACTAAAGTCAGGAGCCTGTATCCGAACATTTTACACAAGAAAACATCTAAAATATGTAATTTATGTAAGGAAATTTATATACATACATGCAGAAAAATAAGGACAATTTCTTTATTTGAGCTTATGGCAACATCGAAGAAATTTTATGACCCACTACTGAAGTTGCAAAAAAATGTCCGACTCAATGGCAAATTTTGGTGAGTGCAAAAAGTATGACGTAATCCCAGCAAAAACGCTGGTACCCCTAATCAGATGACATCGAATGATACACTAAACACTGAGGAAGCAACCAGATGGTTTCAGCAAGCTGGAGGTTGAGCACAAATAGACAGAGGTGCGGAGAACCAATAACCTGTCCGACTCAGGGGCGAGTTACCCTATGTGTTTATGAAATAAACTATCGAATTTCTTCGTGTTAAGACACACCTTCTACTACTACTAGGTAGTGATAGTGCGCCAGGTCAGATGGACAGATGTGTAAAACACTGTATGCCCACTGTATGCCCACTCAACTTTCGTGGCAGTGCACAAACACGAGTAATATCATTCGACCAATTGTCTTACGTGACCAGTTTTAAGTTCCCCTGATCGTTTCCTTCTATCTTTTAAATGCACCAATGACCGTTTGTTTTCACAACAAATAACAATGACCGTTTGTTTTTACAACAAGTATCAATAGTTTTGCAATTAAGTGACCGCTAACGAGGTCAGTTGTCTATCAAGCTGTAAACTATTGGCTTATTGTGTCCAAATTAGTTAATCATGCCTTTATAAGCTGTTATCAATTGAAGTGAGAAAGGTGTGAACAATATGTTTTGACGCGAGACATTGAGTCAAGTCGTAGCAATAGTAACATTCTCGGTCACTGATGATTAAACTTGAAGGATATGAGCCGAGTGTTCGTGCTGATCAGTCAGTCTAGCAAGATTCAAGATAATAATTTGTCTTTGTAGGGAAAACAAACATACACTTGCAATGTCCTTGCAAAATGCAGAAAATACTGCAAAAATAGTCAACAGATGTCTCTTCCACCAGATAAGATCTACCCAATCTTACGAGAACTAATCCTCTGAAACGAAATTATGATTTTCACTGACAATATATCGTAAAACATGCAATTATAATGTAATTTTCAGCTGAATAGTTATTCACTTTCGTCATCGTACTTTATAAGTAGACCCGCATTTGGATGGTGCTTTTCTTTGGATACGTTTTTATATTTGCTCTATTCAACGACCATTTTAGTAAGCTACCATTTTAGACTCCCTTGAGCAGTCGCTTGATAAAAATTTGACTGTATTTATATAGTCATTGCTGGGCTAGCAACTTAGCTATCAATTGGTCTTGCTTACATCAGCTTTTCCCTTGAACAAATAATCAGAAGCTTACTCTTTTTAACGTTGCTCCCACCGTGCCATAAAGAGTCACGAGAAAAGTTGACATCTGGTTGTATGATTCCTGAACAATTCTCCCTGAATCCATTCATATCCTTAGTAGAATGTGAGGGGTGTGAGTACGGATTTCTGCCTTTATAGGAGGACATGAAGTGTCGCACATCTTGAAATGCAACTGGCAGCAAGTGGGACATACCCTGTAACAAGAAATATAAGCCTTTATTCAAGATTAATTTGTCTTATAAATTATACAAAAAAAAAATTGTGGGTTCAATCTCCGGCCGAGTCATACCATCATCAAAACTTCATAAAGATAATCGAAGTAGCTCCCTTGCTTGATGTTCAGTATATATACGTTAATTTTAGAGTTTGTTGGCCAGGTGTTAGTATAATGTGACAGGTGGGGTATATGTATCCGGCATGGTATTCCAGTGTGGCAGCACTAAAAAGTTGAGCATTGAGCTCACTGCTACAAATAGTCGCCGTCGTGATATGACTAAAAGATTGTCAAAAAACAACACTAAACCACATTCATACTTAAATACCCTTTTTAGTTTTGAAATTGTAATAATCTAACCAAATTCTCCATTTTGTGAAATACAGTACAGATAATATAATAACCTGGTACTTCTGCGAGTCACTCGGGGATGCGTCCTTCACATGTGTCAGGTAGATGTTGACCCCAGCTACAAACTCTTCCAACATTTCCTCCATGAGTACCTGTCTCAGGTTTAACAGGTGTTTTACATTCTTCACTGCAGCTTCTATCAGATGTTTCTTTACTGGCCTCTCTGTCCATACCTCCTCGTCCGACTGGAGATTAGAAAAAAAATAATGACCCGTAAAAGTCAAGGTCATCACTGTGCAACCACCCTGCGTAACTGAGCTGCACTACCTGATATATACATATGATCAAGCTGGTTAATCTAGTGCATGCAGTTCCTGAGAAACAGAGGTAAATGCAAAAACATAACGTTAACTTATTTGCCGACAGAAAAGTAGCATGTCTCCCCCTTTTTCCTTTTAAAAGGCGAAACCAAAACAAATTTTGTTAAATATTTTTTTCAATAAAGTGGCCATTTTGTAATTGGATTGACCTACTTTTTAATTTAAGGAACATCACAAATACACTTCTGAAATTTCATGAACTTCTTGAGTTGTATCTGAGGAGTAAATGATAATAAATTAACTAGAAATGTGCCCATAGGTCACAGATGCCCCCAATGAAAACAATGCAGGGAAACCATAAAATCTTTTTTGAATTTAATTGGATTTTATAATCACACCCACTGCTAAGGACATATGGCAACTTTCCAGCTTCCACTGGTGGAGGAAGACCCCAGGTGCCCCTCTGGACAATTTTCGTGCACGGACGGGCCCTGACGTTCCGCAAGCCAGCTGGATACACAAAATCTTAAGAAAACGAGAGTATCCAGTGTCCATTGGACACAAAATATGCCCAAAGTTTCATAAAGATTGAACAACAAATACTGAAGTTATTCAGAGGACATCATTAAAATTGTCAATTTTCAATAATTAAAGGGCCATAACTCCTTTGTTACCGGGGCGATTTCAATAATTAAAGGGCCATAACACCGTTGTTACCGGGGCGATTGGGCAGGTTTTCGAACTTGAGCGAGATACAATACCCATAAACATTATTTCCAAGTTTCATAATGATCGGATAATATGTGTTTGAGTTAAGAGAGCGGACATCGCAAAACTTAACGGACGGAGGGACAATGCCATGATATAATACGTCCCGTCTTACGACAGATGAATATGTCCCGTCTTACGACGGGCATATAAAAAGACAGAACTCCTGTAATACAAGGCCGATTTTGATGCCGAATCAATATGCATTTTACATCATAGGTATAAAGCATCCTGTTAAGTGTTGAAACAATGTTTTACTTGGAATCAAAAAAACTGGAAAGAGATAGAAACACAAACTATTCGGGACGGACGGCCACTCAGACGGACGGACATGGCCAATGCAATACGACTCCTCACCATTCGGTGGTAGGAGCATATAAACCTACTCACCGCTCTGGTTCTCTCTCTGCACACTGCCCAGTTGACTTCCTCATTCGACAGGTCTAAATGTTGGACTAAACAGGGCGCCAGACCTTCCACGTACCTCGGCCAGTCATTGTGATGCCGCAGACGATATACAAACACATTTGCTACCTAGCAGGAAAGTTGATTTAAACAGGTGTATTGCCAATTTGATACATGTTGCATTCTTTCTTTATTAATTTATTTAAATGTATTAGCTGAAACTTTTCAATTACAAATATCACTGAAGGTGATGAATACCCCTGCTTTTTTATTATCTAAATAAAAAAGGGCCATAATTTGGTAATAAATTAGGCAATCAACAATGTGTTATGTAGAAGGACATAATGTCATAAGTTGGGAACAACCCATTCAAAACTGTTTTAGAAATGCTAGTAATAACAAGAGGTCAATGACCTTGAAGCTCTACTGATTGATTTTGATTTCAGGAAGTAGTCGCTACAGACTTGTTTTTTGAAAATCTATTTTTAGCCGTGGCGGCCATCTTGAATTTCCGGCCGACCTGAAATTTTGCTAAGATCAATAAGACATTAAGAGCAACATTCCTGTGAAGTTTCATGAAAATCCGTCGGGTAGTTTCAAAGAAGTAGTCGCTACAAGTTTTCATTATATAACTCTATGTAAACAAAGCAGCCATGTTTAAGGTCAAATCAAAACGATTTTCGACAAGGACCAACATCATGTCATACTGATCATTTTAGAAAAAGTCCCATATCAATATCTCTTATTGTTTTGAAGAAGTAGTCGCTACAAACTTATTTATTTTAAATCTATTTTTAGCTGTGGCGGCCATCTTGAATTTCCGGCCGACCTGAAATTTTTCTAGGATCAACTAGACATCAAGAGCAACATTCCTGTGAAGTTTCATGAACATCCGTCAAGTAGTTTCAGAGGAGTAGTCGCTACAAGTTTTTACTATATAACTCTATGTAACCAAAGATGGCCACTGGCAGCCATGTTTAACGTCGAATCAAAATAATTTTCCACAAGGATCTACATCATGTCATGCTGATCATTTTAGAAAAAGTCCCATATCAATATCACTTATAGTTTTCAAGAAGTAGTCGCTACAAACTTATTTTTTAAAAATCTATTTTTAGCTGTGATGGCCATCTTGAATTTCCGGCCAACCTGAAATTTTGATAGGATCAATTAGACATCAAGAGCAACATTCCTGTAAAGTTTCATGACAATCCGCCAAGTAGTTTCAGAGGAGTAGTCGCTACAAGTTTTTACTATATAACTCTATGTAAACAAAGATGGCCGCTGGCAGCCATGTTTAACGTTGAATCAAAACGATTTTTGACTAGGATCAACATCATGTTATGCTGATCATTTTAGAAAAAGTCCCATATCAATATCACTTATAGTTTTCAAGAAGTAGTCGCTACAAACTTATTTTTTAAAAATCTATTTTTAGCTGTGACGGCCATCTTGAATTTCCGGCCGACCTGAAATTTTTCTAGGATCAATTAGACATCAAGAGCAACATTCCTGTAAAGTTTCATGACAATCCGCCAAGTAGTTTCAGAGAAGTAGTCGCTACAAGTTTTTACTATATAACTCTATGTAAACAAAGATGGCCGCTGGCAGCCATGTTTAACGTTGAATCAAAACGATTTTTGACTAGGATCAACATCATGTCATGCTGATCATTTTAGAAAAAGTCCCATATCAATATCACTTATAGTTTTCAAGAAGAAGTCGCTACAAACTTGTATTTTAAAACTCTATTTTTAGCTTTGGCGGCCATCTTGGATTTCACATCAACATGAATTTTTGCTAGGATCAACTAGACTTTATGGGCAACATTTCTGTAAAGTTTCATGAATATCCATCCAGTAGTTTCAGCTGTGAAGTCGCTACAAATAAAAGTTTACGGACAGACGGACAGACGGACAGACGAACAGACAGATGGACGACGGACGCCGCACCACGGCATAAGCTCTGCTGATCTCTGATCAGTAGAGCTAAAAATGTGTTACGAGACACGATGGGAAAAATGAATTGAATTGAATGTTGTTTAACGGCTCATCAACACAGTATAGGTTATTTAGAGCCGCCCCAGAGAGAGGGGGAGGATACATAGGAATACGGGAACCTGCCCTACTCTTATTATCGAACAGATTCCTATGGTTCTTTAACGTGCTCGGTGGATAGACCGATACACGGGACCGCCCGGTTTACGTCCCCATCCGACCGACACGCTAAAGGAACGTGTCTTGCCCAAGAACAAACCGACGGAACTCAGTGGCACTACGGAGGATTAAACCCGGGGCCTCCGGTTACAAATCAGCCGCGCTACCGACTGCGCCACGCCAGACAGTACTGTAAAAAATTATGTTAAGTGACGGGACGGACAGCGTGATTCCGATACAGCTCCCACTTCACTTTGTGAAAGCAGCGGTATAAAAACAGATTTGATGCACAAACATTTTCAGCTCCGACATAAAATTTTCTTCAAAAGTTTTCCTAAAGGCACTAGTAATACAGTTTATTATACCTCACATAAAACGCCCAATACTAAATCCCCATAGACAACAATGTGTAATTTCTTACTATCTCACGCGAGGGTGATAGTACAGGGTGATAGTAAATCACAGGGTGATAGTAAAAAATTATCGCATGCGCAGCTTTGATGCGCGTTGGAGTGCGTACTGTTTCGGTGACGTCATCGGCTCAGTATGGTAAAATGCTATTTTTAATTCATCATAACTTCAAAAGTACTTTACCGATTTTAACTTTCATAGACATATATTAAAAAAAGTTGTTTTTGAAAGAAAGAAAAAAACAAGAAAAAATTCCGGCAAAGTGAAATCTGTACTGAAAATGTACCTTATTTTGGCACGAGCGGATTTCGGTATAACAAAAATAAATATCACATTCATGAGAGGGTGATAGTAAGAATGTTAACCTTTCGGATATGGATTATCACCCTCGACTTCGTCTCGGGCGATAATCATATCCTCAGGGTGAACATTCTTACTATCACCCTCTCATGAATGTGATATTTATATAATATGGAGGCATAACTGTCTTTCAAATCATACAACAATTGTGTCTGAAACTGGATCTATTATATTTACTTTAAAAGTTCAACCTGGGAGTGTATAATATTCTTGTACTGTCTATGCGAGATATAAACTTCCTCAACACATACCTGTGTGTCAAACACATTGACGAGGCTGACACTGTACTGTCTATGCGAGATATAAACTTCCTCAACACATACCTGTGTGTCAAACACATTGACGAGGCTGACACTGTACTGTCTATGCGAGATATAAACTTCCTCAACACATACCTGTGTGTCAAACACATTGACAAGGCTGACACTGTACTGTCTATGCGAGATATAAACTTCCTCAACACATACCTGTGTGTCAAACACATTGACAAGGCTGACACTGTACTGTCTATGCGAGATATAAACTTCCTCAACACATACCTGTGTGTCAAACACATTGACAAGGCTGACACTGTACTGTCTATGCGAGATATAAACTTCCTCAACACATACCTGTGTGTCAAACACATTGACGAGGCTGACACTGTACTGCCTATGCGAGATATAAACTTCCTCAACACATACCTGTGTGTCAAACACATTGACGAGGCTGACACTGTACTGGTTATGTAAGATATCTGACACCATCCTGCAATCATGGAGTACCTGTAAAATAATTAAAATACATATTACCTTTTTTTCCACATATTGAAAGCACAAAGTTCTACAAGTCTTATTACTAGATATGATGCCCTCAGAGCATGATTGTTCATTAACCTTAATAATTCAACTGAACTGATGGTGTATGGTCCTAAAAGTCTGCATGTTCATTATGCTTCATTAGTTCTCAACTGAAGTGATGTTGTATGGTCCTAAAAGTCTGCATGTTCATTATCCTTCATTAGTTCTCAACTGAAGTGATGTTGTATGGTCCTAAAAGTCTGCATGTTCATTATCCTTCATTAGTTCTCAACTGAACTGATGGTGTATGGTCCTAAAAGTCTGCATGTTCATTATCCTTCATTAGTTCTCAACTGAACTGATGTTGTATGGTCCTAAAAGTCTGCATGTTCATTATCCTTCATTAGTTCTCAACTGAAGTGATGTTGTATGGTCCTAAAAGTCTGCATGTTCATTATCCTTCATTAGTTCTCAACTGAAGTGATGTTGTATGGTCCTAAAAGTCTGCATGTTCATTATCCTTCATTAGTTCTCAACTGAAGTGATGTTGTATGGTCCTAAAAGTCTGCATGTTCATTATCCTTCATTAGTTCTCAACTGAACTGATGTTGTATGGTCCTAAAAGTCTGCATGTTCATTATCCTTCATTAGTTCTCAACTGAAGTGATGTTGTATGGTCCTAAAAGTCTGCATGTTCATTATCCTTCATTAGTTCTCAACTGAAGTGATGTTGTATGGTCCTAAAAGTCTGCATGTTCATTATCCTTCATTAGTTCTCAACTGAAGTGATGTTGTATGGTCCTAAAAGTCTGCATGTTCATTATCCTTCATTAGTTCTCAACTGAAGTGATGTTGTATGGTCCTAAAAGTCTGCATGTTCATTATCCTTCATTAGTTCTCAACTGAAGTGATGTTGTATGGTCCTAAAAGTCTGCATGTTCATTATCCTTCATTAGTTCTCAACTGAACTGATGTTGTATGGTCCTAAAAGTCTGCATGTTCATTATCCTTCATTAGTTCTCAACTGAACTGATGTTGTATGGTCCTAAAAGTCTGCATGTTCATTATCCTTCATTAGTTCTCAACTGAACTGATGTTGTATGGTCCTAAAAGTCTGCATGTTCATTATCCTTCATTAGTTCTCAACTGAACTGATGTTGTATGGTCCTAAAAGTCTGCATGTTCATTATCCTTCATTAGTTCTCAACTGAAGTGATGTTGTATGGTCCTAAACGTCTGCATGTTCATTATCCTTCATTAGTTCTCAACTGAACTGATGTTGTATGGTCCTAAAAGTCTGCATGTTCATTATCCTTCATTAGTTCTCAACTGAAGTGATGGTGTATGGTCCTTCAGTATATAAGAGGTTATTTAGACACTCCCTCCGAGAAGACAAGAAACAAAGGAAGTCAACTACACAACTCTATATGTGTAGATTTTGTTATTCAGTAAGGTTTTATTTTTGCTAATATTCACAAATCCGACGCACCGAGAATTCATGAACTCGCGGAAAAATAAACTAGAAAGGGAATCTGAAAACTCAGCCTCTGACATTCAGATTCAACACATTTTCTAAGATTATTTTGAGCTGCCCTTGAGACCAGTTAAAAATGCCTCAGAATCCTGGAACTGGTCCTTACTTGTACTTCTGAACAGATTCGCAGAGGATGGACTCCAAAAAATGAGAGACCACCCGGTATACGTCCTTACCCATGAGACGAAGCTAAGGAATAGTTACTTCCATAAGGACACACCATGGATATCTAGTAGTGGCCTTCGGTGATGTGTTACACCAGTAACAGTGGTATGGACTTACCTTTTGTATATCTTCATCCTCTATTACAGATGTGAGACCATCATCAAACGCCTGGCTACCCAGTCTTAGTATGTCAAACAGAAATACATGGTCTGGTACGGCTATCTGAAACACAACAATCTCAGTATGTCAAACATTAAGAGTGCCCCCTAACAGGATTGTGTACATTCGTTTGTTATGTGTTTTTTTGTTAAAAACATTTTCTAGGTATCAGGTCAATACGATTACAGATTGTAGGTCAAATAATTTATGAATAATAGCGGGGAAAGCATTTTTCATGATCAGATCACTGTGACCTTTGACCAACTAACCTCAAACTTTGCTTGACAGACCTGCATCACCTACCTGGAGTCAACAGTTTGCCAGACCTGCATCACCTACATGTAGCCAACACAGTTTGACAGACCTGCATCACCTACCTGGAGTCAACACAGTTTGACAGACCTGCATCACCTACATGTAGCCAACACAGTTTGACAGACCTGCATCACCTACCTGGAGTCAACAGTTTGCCAGACATGCATCACCTACATGTAGCCAACACAGTTTGACAGACCTGCATCACCTACCTGTAGCCAACACAGTTTGCCAGACCTGCATCACCTACCTGGAGTCAACAGTTTGCCAGACCTGCATCACCTACATGTAGCCAACACAGTTTGACAGACCTGCATCACCTACCTGTAGCCAACAAAGTGTGCCAGACCTGCATCACGTAAATTTAGCCAACACAGTTTGCCAGACCTGCATCACCTACATGTAGCCAACACAGTTTGCCAGACCTGCATCACCTACATGTAGCCAACAGTTTGCCAGACCTGCATCACCTACCTGGAGTCAACACAGTTTGACAGACCTGCATCACCTACCTGTAGCCAACAGAGTTTGCCAGACCTGCATCACCTACCTGTAGCCAACACAGTTTGCCAGACCTGCCAATGGACACCCCCTCCACACCCATCCCAATAACCTGGTGCTTCCTGATGTATTTTATCTGAAATATATATATTTTGCAAAAGATTTGTTTTTGTTTTTTACATATCAGCCTAGGAAAATTACACACTAATTGATGAGGGCTATTCCATTAAAACATACATGGGACCCCAGGAGGAACTTTTGAAATTGAACACCCACCCATAGATGCAAAACTGAGTTTAAAGAACCAAATTTCAGAAAATAGGGTTCACCCATTGATGTTTATTTAATTGCCTTCCTGTGGTCCCGGGTATGTTGAAACGGTTTAATGGGAAAACCTGAGTCTACAATAAATACAGAAGATTATGTGATCTTTGAAAGTATAGTTCTCAAAAGGCATAGGGGAAACTTTAGGCAGTACCAGGTAGAATATGTATGTGTGGGGTATGATGTCGCCACTATCTTGTAGTCGTAACACGAAGGTGTTTACTTGTAGCAGTGAGCTCTATGCTTAACTTTATATTGCTACCTGTCTGGAAAACAATGCCGTAGACACATGACATGATACCCCACCTAGTCACATTACACCGACACGGGACCGACCAGTCCTAGAACTATCCTTTATATGCTGAGCGTCAAACAAAGCAGCGGTTACCAGAAAGAGCAAAATACATACAAATTAAACATTCAGTAATTGCAATATCGTAACTCTTAATAATTGTTGGCAAAAAAAAAATGGACAAACTATTTATATATTGCTCGGACTTACTGCTTCTTGGAAGACACTGTTCATCTTCCCAAGGACGGTATAATCCGGGTGGAACACATTGTCACTATCGGAGTCACTGCTCTCCGTCTCATTGCCCGATGACGTCAGACCTAAACATAAAAATATCAAAAGTTCACATACGTCCTAGCCAGTACATGTAACGCCAAAGTCTGTTCAGAAGTTAAGGACAAGAAGTATGGAAATATTATACAAGAAATCCGTGGATTCACATGTCTCGCCTAATGAAGGCTGGACATAAAAATAAAAAGGTCAATGATGCCTAGATGAAAGGGAGTTTGCCATTTGCTGAGATGACATTTAAGTGCATTAATTTTGTTTAAAAACAAAATGCCATTCTATTAAAAACAAGAGGCCCAAGAGGGCCTGTGGATGCTCTTCTGGCTGAAACGGCTCTTATATATCAAGGGTTGTCGACATAAAATTCCCATCAGTAGTTTTTTTAAAACATTGCAAAAACAACAGGGATAGGATGGCCTTAGATCGCTCGCCTGGTAATCATGGGCAATAAGTCTACTGTGTCTAGTCTGGCATGGGTATTTTTTAATTTGTCCCACTTTCTTCTATGAATGTAATTTCATAACAAGAGGTCAATGACCTTGAAGCTCTACTTATTGATTTTGATTTCAGGAAGTAGACGCTACAAACTTGTTTTCTGAAAATTTATTTTTAGCCGTGGCGGCCATCTTGAATTTCCGGCCGACCTGAAATTTTGCTAGGATCAATTAGACATCAAGAGCAACATTCCTGTGATGTTTCATGAAAATCCGTCGAGTAGTTTCAGAGGAGTAGTCGCTACAAGTTTTCATTATATAACTCTATGTAAACAAAGATGGCCGCTGACAGCCATGTTTAACGTCGAATCAAAACCATTTTTGACAAGGACCAACATCATGTCATGCTGATCATTTTAGAAAAAGTCCCATATCAATATCACTTATAGTTTTCAAGAAGTAGTCGCTACAAACTTGTATTTTGAAAATTTATTTTTAGCCATGACGGCCATCTTGAATTTCAGGCCGACCTGAAATTTTGCTAGGATCAACTAGACTTCATGGGCAACATTTCTGTAAAGTTTCATGAAAATCCATTCAGTAGTTTCAGAGGAGTAGTCGCTACAAAAAAAAGTTTACGGACAGACAGACGAACGGACAGACAAAAATAATCTAATAATAAATGAAATAAAAAATAATAATATTTTATTTTTTTTAAACAAATTCAAAAAAAAAAATCAATCAATAAATAAATTTATAATGAAATAAAAAAAAAAAAAAATAATAATAAAATAATTCAAAAAATAAATGAATAATATATATATATATATATATATATATGTAGAATAAAAAAAAAGTAAACCAAAAAAATATACTAATAATAAAAATAAAGGCAAGACATCGTAAAGTTTGATAAAGATCAGATGAAAAGTATTGAGGCAAAATATAGCATTTTTAACTAAATCAAGGGCCATAACTCCGCTGCTACTGGTCCGATCTGGCTGGTTTTCGAACTTGTGTGAGCTTTCATTGATATTACCGTAACAATCTGCTAAAGTTTGGTAAAGATCGGATGAAAAATAGTTCGGTAAAGATCGGATGAAAAATGAAGGCTCTTGGCCAGTAGAGCTAAAAATCATCAGCTCCAAAAAGTAGGTCAAGGTCATAGATGAAATCCAGGCATCCAAAAGGATGTATTACCCAAGACACAACTATGTCAAAACAGAATATGTTTTCTTCCAATGATTAAGCTATACTTTAGGTTTAAAACATCTAGTGCATAATTATAGTTCATGAGAAAGTGATGTAAATGTAACAATTAAAGTTATCTGCCCTTTGCTTGGATGGTGAAGGTCACATCCTCATTTGCTTTGTCACGTTGCAATGTACCACTCAAAATACAACTATAAGCAAAGTTTGAAAGTCTTAGTTAATACAGTTTGTGAAAAAGTGACCTAAATGCCAAAGTTGAAGGTAAAAATTATAAGGTTAGCTGCCCTTCGCTTGAAGGGTCAAGGTCACTTCCACATTTGCTTTGTCACGTTGCGATGTACCACTCAAGATACAACTATAAGCAAAGTTTTAAAGGTCTAGTGCATACAGTTTGTGAAAAAGTGACCTAAACGCAAAAGTTGAACCTAAAAATTATTATCTGCCCTTTGCTTTGAGGGTCAAGGACACTTCCACATTTTCTTTGTCATGTTGCGATGTACCACCCAAGATACAACTATAAGCAAAGTTTGAAAGTTCTAGTGCATACAGTTTGTGAGAAAATGACCTAAACGCAAAATTTGAATGTTGACGCTGCCGCCGGAAAAGCAACGCCTATGTCTATTTTTTTCTTCGAAAAGGCGAGACAAAAATCATTAAAGGGCCATTGCAGTAAATCAAAGGACCAGAATATTGCGATGACATACACAACGACTTCATACTGATACTTCCTACCAAGTGTCGCCAAAATCTGTTGAGAAGTTTAGGAGTAGACCAGACAAGAAAATGATGTAAAGACATATGTACCACCAAACAAGAGCAACAATATATCCTTCTTCCCAATACACACACCCCATATATGGTGGGAAAATGGCAGCCATGCTTTACGTCTTTTTTTAATCTAATTTTAGCGATGGTAGCCATCTTGAAATTCAGACTGGCCTTTT
The DNA here is from genome assembly GCA_037043455.1 of Cyrtodaria siliqua. Taxonomy (NCBI): domain Eukaryota; kingdom Metazoa; phylum Mollusca; class Bivalvia; order Adapedonta; family Hiatellidae; genus Cyrtodaria; species Cyrtodaria siliqua. The sequence goes on along the minus strand of JAWPHD010001404.1, from coordinate 194,436 downwards.
ATTTAGGACAAACAAGACATAAATGCAATATTCCTTTGAAGTTTGAGGGAAATCAGTAATTTCAGAGAAGTCGACAACAGTTTTTATTTTTCCTGTAGAACTCTAATGTTAACAAAGATGGCCACCAGGATGACAGCTGGCAGCCATTTATTTCTTTAATAGAATCAAAAAAATTTTTTTTAGAAGAATCACTAAGAATAATTTGAACTCTTTACAGGACTAAAGTACTTAGCATATTAAAAACCATCAGATGCATTGTTCTGAGATTAAGAAGAAAATAATTAAACCAACACGTCGCGTGTCCGTATAACAACTCACCACTGTCTTGTCTACTATTCTTCAGGACCAGGGACGAGGGATCGAGGAATCTCAACCTGCTCAGGTGGGCTGGTGAGAATTTGGGCTTCATAATACTGTGACCCCTATAATGTTGTGCATAAACATGCATTTTAAATTTAATAAACACTATAAAGGGATTTCAAACTACATAAACACTACATATATGAATTTTAAAACCATCCATCCAATGATGTGTACCACTAACACTACCTTAGATTTTAAGATACATATCTAGTTTATTAACCTTGAACTTTTAAACTACGGAAACACTACAAATGAATTATAAATCATTTCAATTTTGTACACATAATCACTACATATAGATTTTAAACTACATAAAACGATATGAATTTTAAACTAAATAAACACAACAAATTAATTTTCAACCATCACTCCAATTATGTGTATTGGAACTTACACAGTTGGCCTTCATTTAAGATTTGTTTTCAACATTTTTTGTGACATTTACAGGTATCAAATTACCCGATTATTAGTCTAATGTATGATAGAAAAATACCGTAACAAAAATGACTAACCAATCAGAAAGCAGGAAATGGTTATAATATTCACAGCTTATAAGTGTAGGACTTTTTACCCAGAACAGTGTTTATCAATGATGAATCTGTGGGAATCTAATATAAAAGTTTGATTTATTCTTTTGGGTGCATGTTTTGGACAGCTTTTGCTTCACATATCAATAATGAAATGGTCTTTCGGACAACAATAATTTCTTGAATTTTTGCTATTCCAAGGCACATAATTCTGTAAGTACTGAGGCAATGGGGCTGATTATCAAACTTGACCGAGACATTGTGCCCATATACAATTTGACCAAGTTTAGAGAAGATTGGATGACAATTACCCAAGACAGAGTCCGGACAACATTAATTTTTACTATTCCAAGGGACAGATCTCTGGAATTACTGAGGCAATGGGGCTGATTTTGGACAAAGTAAAATTAGTGCAGGAGGGGAGCATCTACTTCCCTTGCCCATCCTCAGGTTTGTTGTTCACGCTTAAAAAAGTCATGGGGAAGGCCCTGGGCTAATTATCAAACTCGGCAGAGACACTGTGCCCATATACAATTTGACCAAGTTTGGAGAAAACTGGGAAAAAAATTATGAAGTTTGAGTCCGGACAACATTAATTTAGTGAATTTTTACTATTCAAAGGGGTGTCTTTGACTGGCTGGGGCATAAAAACACTGCATGCTTTATGCCTCTTTTATCATCTTGCTTTACTTACATGCGTCTCTCCCTGCTACATGCCTCTTCCACTGCCTTGTTTTTACTCTTGCTCTTCACCACCTCTTCTGTTGCAACAACTGCAATAAACAACAGAACAGGATTCACAGTTAGTTGTCTTTATTTAAACAGCAACAAAACTGAGGCTACATGTGCCAGTTATCAAGAATTTTTTAATTACCTCTCTGATATAAACTGTTCAACATGGAAAGTAGTAGAGGTCAACAGGACTTAATACGACAGGCCTGGGATAAGATCTAAAACATTAGGCCAGGGTTATGGGTGCCACCTAACCCTCACCACCCCGCCCTCATCCCCATCACCCACACACACCTTGAGGTCTTCAAGCCCTGGTAGGAGCACAAGCTCAAGAAGTAAAATTAGTTTAAAATTTGAAAAACTTTGATTAAAGAGACATTACACAGTAGCATAACCTGATTGTTGAGGCGACTGTTACAGTACTAAACAAGAAATGTCACTACAAGTGACAAATGCCCCAAAAGTGACCTTTGACCTCTAAGTATGACCTTGACCTTGGAGCCACGGACCTGGATTTTGTGCGCTACACGTCGTCTGTTTGTGGTGAGCACTTGTGCCAAGTTATTTGAAACTCCGTCAAGGCACGCAAAAGTTATTGACCGGACACAATTTGATCTTTGACCCCCTAGTGTGACCTTGATCTTGGGGCCACAGACCTGTATTTTGAGTGTGACACATCACTGTGGTGAGCACTTGTGCCAAGATATTTGAAAATCCGTCCAGGAATGCCAGAGTTATTGACTGGACACAATTTGACCTTTGACCTCTAAGTGTCACCTTGACCTTGGAGTCACGGACCTGGATTTTTTGCGCGACACGTCGTCTTGTTGTAGTGAGCACTTGTGCCAAGTTATTTGAAAATATATACAGGAATGCCATGGTGAGCACTTCTGCCAAGTTATTTGAAAATATGTACAGGAATGCCAGAGTTATTGACCGGACACAATTTGACCTTTGACCTCAGTGTGACCTTGGAGTCACAGACCTGGATTTGTTGCGTGACACATCACCTTGTTGCGGTGAGCACATGTGCCATGTTATTTGAAAATCCGCCCAGAAATGCCAGAGTTACTGACAGGACACAATTTGACCTTTGACCTCTAAGTGTGACCTTGACCTTGGAGTCACATACCTGGATTTTGTGCGCGACACGTTGTCTTGTTGTGGTGAGCAATTGTGTTGAGTTATTTGAAAATCCGTCCCTTTGGGGGCATAAAAAGCCTCAGAATCAACATATTAATTAATGATTTAAAAGTGACTTGATTGTAAAAATATTATACTTACTGTTGACAATTTCGTTGCTAAAGAAGTGCTGAAGGCCCACCAGTCTTTTCTTTTCTCCATTCTCGATGGAGGTTACTGAAAATATAGAATGGGAAAGGGGCTTTAAGAAATATAATATTCAATTTTCAATTTTTTGAAGAATCCTATCTGTTGTCCTTACTGTTTCATTTTGGAAGACGGAAACTGGGCTTGGATGGAATGTGGACCGTGACCAGTATTACAGACCTAATACATGCAAATAGAATTAGGAAACTATAAACTCTATCTCAAATTCATGCGAGACAGTGCAGATTTCATTAAATATTGCCGGACTTGAAACTTAAGGCATTTCATAGAGATTTATGCATACACATTTCATTCATGTCAAAACCTAACAAAAATGTATTTCTATTTCCAGTTTTGAAATGTTCCTTATTTAAACATTTGATCTAAATTACGAGTTCAAAGAAAAGTTGCATTATGTAAATCTCTTGATTTTAAAGAGACTGGAAGTAGTATACCAAACGCATCAATCCAAATCCTAATAAAAAATGTTTTAATTTCATATTCAATGTACATTTGCACTAAAATAGGCTAAAATATGTTCCATAAGGTTTATTTACTGTTAATGAAACAGTTAAAAAGTCGTTTATACTAGGTATATAATCATTGATATTAATTCATATGGTGCTTAAAGGTACCTTAGTCTTAACTTTTAGCTTATAAAACTTAAATTAATTACATTGATAAACATCATACCACTAACATTATTGAGTATTTACTAAATAGGAACAAGATGCCTTGATGGAATTCAATAGGCTTAGCATTACAAAAAACAATAGAGAACCACTTTGCCCACACCTAAATTACACTCGCAGGTAATAATAGAACAGCGCGTAACCAATTGAGCTACAAGGTTAAGTTATGCAATGCAAGACACAATATGACCAAAACTTAATTCACTATTAAATGGATGTCACGTGAGAAAGAAATATAAACATTGCTATCCCAGCGATGTATAAACATGTTTACAAACAATCTTATAAATAAAACTTTTTTTTGAAAATTCATGAATTTATTACTACAGACTTATTTGGGTATATGCTCATGAATGTCATAACTGTCTGAAAAAAATCAGACAGTTATTTGCTTATGGTGACTACAAGTCACGCGAGGACGGATGTGTCACCAGAATGCTGACCTGAAGCTACCGGCATTCTTAACGGCAGAAGGAAGATGAACCAACCTGTCTTCTCCTACAAGGTGGACGAGGGGCTGGGGCCAGCTTTTAAATGCCAAGACAATTTTTTCCAGAAAGACTTACACACTGTGTCAAGGCAAAAACATTCAGTGACTTTCAAACTATTAACAGTATCAACAATCAGTAGAAAACCTCTTTTTTTTCCTCCAAAATATACTGATTGTCGTACACAGCTATGGTTAGACCGACACTGGAGTATATCTCCACTATGTATGGGTCCATAGTGTGTCTATGGGTCCACTATGGACCCATACCACCAGACCAATGTCAAAGCCCTCTAGCAAGTCAAATGTTGTGCTGCACGCTATGTCTTCAATAAAGCAAATCTCCAGAATGTGTAACTAAGATGCTCAAAGACCTCAACTGGTAATTGCTTCAGAGTCCAGACGAAGAGATAACCGGCTGTCCATGCTATACAGAATACAGCACGGTACAGCTGACATTTCTTTGGAAAAGTACTTGCATGCTAGTGACACCCCTACAAGAGGACAGCACAGATTCTTCCAGGAGATTATAACAGACAAGTCCTACTACAATTCATTCTTTCCAAGAATGATGAGAGACTGAAACACACTCCCGTCTACAATGCTCTCCGTGCCCTCACTGGAAGAATTCAGGTCACTCCTCTCGGTGTGATCTGGTTAGCTCAGTTGGTAGATCACTCGCCCTGGGTTCCGAGTCCCATACCGACCACAAGTCTTCCCCTTGGTTAACTTCCCTGGCTATGAGGATAATTCGGTGAATGTGGGATAGCAGCACAGGCAGTCTGGAAAGACCGAAGAGTTGGGATAGTTTTAAAAGAGGGAGGAGTGTGGTGATATTGGTTAGCTGATGCCGCTAATTCCTGCATTCACCAAATTATCCTCTTCGCCAATGAAGCAACCCAAGGGGAAAAGTGCGGCCAGTACGGGACTCAAACCCGGTACCTCTCGCTTACAGGCCGAGTGCTCTACCAACTGAGCTAACCGGCCATCGGGTACCCAATATCACCACACCCCATTAGCTCAGCTGGTAGAGCACTCGCCCAGTAACTTATGTAAGTGAGGAGTCCCGGGTTTGAGTCCGGTACCACACTTTTTTCCCCTTGCTTTACTTCAGTGTAAATGTTTCCAACTTCAACTGTACACAGTGATTTTTTACAGTTGTGTTATTATAAGTCCTGGGACTCATTGCCTTCAGGACTTATGAGTCCTTTGGAAAATCTTTGAGTCCTGTTGAGATTCACAGTTTGTTTGTTGTTTTTTTGACAGTACCTAAATCTTTCCTCAACTTTGGTGGCCTTTAATATTGATATTTCCTTAATTTTTAGGACCAAAGAGGGCCTTCAGGGCACTAGTCAGCTTTCAGGGGACTGGGGCCAGGGCCCTCAGGAAGGGTAATTTTGCGTTGTTTTCAATATCAAAGGGGAATTTCTAAGAAACACAAATTAGTGTGTGTTTTTTTATTATTTAAGTGGTACCAAGAATTTCCCATTCAAAATTTCAAAATGTATGCTGTTTTCGTGTATTGGAGTTAAAAAAATTCTAATAAATAAAAAAAAATTCCGGCCCCAAAACAAAAATGGCCAAACGAGTGCCCTGGCCTTATCTGTTTCAGAAGGAATCTTGTCCAATTGTTATGCTTCCAGTGGTAGGTAGGCCGCATGTTTTTCAAATTTTCAAAAAATCAAAGTAGAATTTATTTCATTAGAAAGATACATTGTTTTCATAAGACGTTCAGTAAAAAAAAATTGCAAAAAGTAAAAAAAAAAAAAAAATAATAAAAAAAGTCTGCCCACCCCTGGGGTCCTTAAACCCCCTTGCGCTCTTTTGCGTGACCCTCGATTGTAGTAAATCTAATATATTCATGAAGAGGACATGTGCATCTTTGTTTTGACACTGTTCATGTGGGGGTCTGGACCAATAGGGTATACGGACAAATGCCCCCCTGCTCATTTTTGTATAGGTGGACAAATGCCCCCTCATGTTTTTGCAAGGGTGGACAAATGCCCCCCTGAACTTTTTACAAGGTGGACATTAGCCCCCCTGATATTTTTGCAAGGGTGGACAAATGCCCCCCCCCCCCCCCCCCCCCCCCCCCAGCCCCCAGACAAATGCCCCCCTACTCATTTTTGTATAGGGACAACTCTTAGTAATACAAGTGGTTTTCAAAGTATATTTTAGTTTAAAGTTCATCTTTTACTGTTTTTAGCAGACAATTATCGAGGGAATGTCAAAACACCTGTGGATGCACATATTTTTTAATGAAAATATTATGAGTCCTATAAGCAGGACTTGCAGGTAACAAAATCACTGTGTACTTAGTTTTTTTGGACTAGCTTAGCTGAGCTGAGCTAATTATGGTCTATGAAGATCCCAGCTGTTCACTTGAAAAAAGAAAACCATTTTGAGAACGGTTAAACCGTTTCATATGTACGCCACAAATTATGCATCATTGTATACCAGGTATACCAACCACTGGAGCTTCAAAATAAGCTCTCGTGTGAGTGCTAGTAACAGCAACATCCTCTCACTCGACAGGACCTACATCGTTTAGATTCAGAGTTGACTTAAGTACGACTCGTCGTAAGTACGAGTTTACCAAAGTTACCCAGGGCCAGGTCTGTCATCTGCGTGGGAATTTGTGGAGGCATTTATCAGAAGAAATACTGCAGTCACATTCAGTAAATGGACATTTTATGAAATGCACACCTTTCTCTAGCGAAAGCTTTCCACTATTTGTGTTAAAGGAATGGACAAAACCATTGTAAACATCGCCATCTTCAAGTGTAATCTTTACACTTCTTCCCGTAAACTCGTCCATTTTCAAAACGGTGTTACAGTACCAATCTTGCTCGTGAACATAGTTCTGGATGTCACATGACGTACCAAAATGGAGGAGGTGGACAACATTATTTTGCATTCTTTGCGGTCGATCGGATGGTTTGTTGATTAGTTCTCTTCTTTTTACACTGTTGCATAGCATAACAAAATGAAAAAGATGCGTTCAAATACCGGTATGACTAGATACCGAAAAGAACGTTCTTTTCGCGAAAAAAAAAGAAATGTCCGAAAAGACGCTTTCTGGTCAACTCGTACCTGAGTCAACTCGTACCCTAGTCAACTCGTACCCTATTTTGGTCAACTCGTACCTTAGTCAACTCGTACCTTAGTCAACTCGTACCCCCTTTTTAAAATGACTTTGGACAGCAGCGGTAATAAAGAACAATGGTATATAGTCTATAATTTTAATGATAAGTGACAAAGTTATTTAAGAATGTAATAATATGAGATTGTAATAAAGCAGCATTTTTAATGTTTTTACATGTACAGAAAAACAGGGAACATATACATATATACAAATCACATGAACATACATACAACGTATATACACATGCACACGATGCAATGTCACTAAATTGTCACTTTTTCGGCGTCGCCGTTTACTCATCATCCGGCCTGCGGACTGCCGGCTTGTAGAGCACGCTGAAGTGTTTCAGTAGGCCGGTTGCCGAGGAGGTAGAATGGCGGAGTACCCCCGGCTCTCCCATTCAGACGTCGATGCCACCCTGCAAAATATAATAATAAAAAAGTAGTTAATAGAACTTATATTATTATTATTATTTTCTTTTATTATACTTTATTATAATTTATTTCTATGATTAATTTTAGTCTCACACTAAAGCTGTTGGGTTTTGCCGCTGTTGGATTTTGTCGCTGTTGGATTTTGCCGCTGTTGGAAGGTGTGGCGTTCCAGAACGTTAGATTGTAAATTGTATTTAGATGTTTGAGTACACCATAGTGAGTTTGAAAGCTGTATACTATTGTTTATTACCTTCAACGTCGTTATTTGTTCGAACGCTCATGCCGAACACCGACCAGCACTCCACTCGAACCATGTCGACCTCATTTACCTCAGCAGAGGATAGAAGCGGCTTGGGATGATGTCAGCCAGAGACCCGAATACCTCCGGGATGTGCTCGGGAGGGAGGAACGGCAGACATAGTAACTTCCGGAGGAAGGAGTACGTCTCTGTCCTCTCTGTGTATTCGGTCGCAAGACCCTTCGCCTGAAAATAAACGCATATTTGCCATACTTAAAAAAAATCTATAAAATTATTTTGTCTGTAAGTACATCGACATGCTTTATTTAGTTGTAGCTCAGGTGAGGGACTTGATGGTACAAATCTTTGACGTTTTGTATGATTCATTTATAATTGCTATAACTAACCAATATTTAAAGCTTGAACGCATTTGACGTTTTGTATGATTTATTTATAATTGCTATAACTAACCAATATTTAAAGCTTGAACGCTATGGAGTATTGTTTAATTAAAACTTCCATTAGGAAGGAGTTCCTAATTCTCGAGGTTCTAAGCTAATGAGGATTGATAAATTACGCAAAACCATGTAAGTACGGTATCAGGACATTACGGACCATGGACATTACGGACCAGACATAACGGACCATATTTAGGGACATTACGGACCATCTATAGGAATATAACGGACCATGATTTGGGGACACTACGGACCATGCTTGAAAATAAGATGGACCTATAGGAACATAACGGACCATGATTTGGGGACACTACGGACCATGCTTGAAAAGAAGATGGACCTATAGGAACATAACGGACTATGCACCTTTAGAACAGTGAATACAACGAGCGCAAGGCATTGTAATAGAACTTTGCAGTTTTTAGGCTGCAGTTTTTTGGGCTGCTCCGGGCGCTGGTGTTTGTCGGTGACGTCCCTCACTTGTGAGGATGTAAGATACAACTCCTGCATTTTTATTGAAAGATTGACGTTTGTTTGTTGCAATCTTTGCAAACTGATGTTTAAAACTGGTAATTTTCCACGGCACTTTGTTACAGAATTATTTGCTTTAACACATTTTGAACATAATAAACTATCTAAATAAAGATAAACTTATGCATTTCAAGCCATGTTCGATTGAGCTTTGTCAAAGAAGTCTACCATTCACCAAACAATGTTCAGTCGCATTCCAGTAGCATAATTTTATTATAAAACTTGTGTGTTATATTCAGTGTTAAATTAATACAGGTTATAGTGGTATCAGAGACAGTGTTTACGATAAAACTATAAAAGTTAAGACTGGAAAACAGAACGTAATATTGAATTTCTATTTTTTTTTTTATCGTAATGCTTGTAACAAACACGTGCACAAACCTCTACTATGGTGGGGTGCAAAGCATCACTTAAGCCGTCGCCATCGGCGGAAAGCTGAACGGATGTATCTGGACGCTCACATTGCTTGCAGGTGAAGGACAGTATTATCAGTCGCTTTCTGGCCTTGAAGTAGTCCAGTCTGGTGATTCCTGTTTATTATGTCAAATGAAAAAAAATCAAGTGTTTTAAACGAAGATGATTTTAATAATCTAGATAATGTTGTTATAAGTACATCGGCAAAACAATTAACACCTTTTGGCATAGACTATAAGGCCTTTAATTAGATTCCCACAAATCAGTAGCGACCGGGGGCCTATTAATCAACAGAATCAGATAATCCAATTATCGATTACACAATACAGTGGTAAACAGTATACTGAGCTATAGTTAATTATGATTATGTGAAAAAAAACTTAATAAACTGTATAGATACTTTGTTTTTTTTTTGTTTTTAAATGGAAACATTCATTTGAACTAGAACCATACATCGATCACATTATAGACAAAATATATAGAATCGCATTAAGTAGATTTCGACTTTGATCACATTCTTTGGAAATAGAAAGAGGACGCTATTTTAATATTCCGCAAAATGAAAGAAAATGTCATTTTTGCAATACAAATAAATGTTGTTGTTGTTGTAATTTAAATCTCATCTAAGTTTTATAATAAAACATCTTCATACAAAACAAATAAAATATGTAGCCATTCAGTAAATAATTATAAGAGACTGTAATCAAAATTATACAGATATCAATGCACAATATTTCCCATTATTAAACAATTATATTCACTAAAACTTAAGTTTGCCAGTTAAAAGTAGCTGATTATTTTTTTCATTATTTTCCTGTACAAAACAGTATTAAGTGGACATGTTCATGTTGGAGAATGATTAGATAGTTTAAAAGTTCGATAGCTAAATTATGATATTTCTCGCATAATCGGAATTACACTTTTTGATTAAATGCCATGTTTATAGTGATCTAAAAAAGTAATGCTGCTAAATCAGATAGTTGTAACCAATGTTCTAACTACACCGATCATACAATTTTAATTTCTCCGCAAAGCCGGAATTGGAGTACACTCTTCAAACTTGAAACATAATAAGCCTTGATACACCATTTTAACTTCTTTTTATGATATTGCCCTCGTGCCTTCATAAATCAAATAATATTTCAAGAAAAGATCTTACCTGTGTTGCACGTGCGATGCTGCCAGCGATCGCAAACGTCGCACGTGACTGCATGCTGTAACCGCCTGACTGGATGCTGGCACTCAATACACAAGTCATCCATTAAGTCCCAAATAACACACAATAATACAACACTAACAAATTATAAACACTTTATTTGTTCTTATAGTCACTATAAACGTAAAATCCTGAACACAAGTGTAACAAAATGTCTAATACACAAAATATAATCCACAATTTATTGAAATTAAATTTACGAAAAGCTTAGATACTTCGAACAATATTAACAATATTAATAATACTTTTGCAAAATGCTTACTGACAACCATACATATATAGTGCAGAGTATCAATGATTACGTTCATAATTATAATTTGTAACAAACAAATTACTAAAGAAATCAAAAGGATTAAAAGTTGCCGCTTCAATTTGAAGAGAGCGCCGCATGTTGTATCTCGGAAATAATTAACAGTTTGTCCTCATGGTATATTTACAAATACAATATTAAAGTTAATTAACATTCGCCGAAACATACAATTATACACAATCATCAGATAATCATTTAATTTCATACAGTTTGCTAGTCACTGTTAGAAGTATTCTATGAGAATAAAGACGGTAACATATTCATTTGGTAAATGTATAATTATCGGCTTTGTGTTTTCTTTCTTTAGTTATCTTTAACAAGTTCACACAAACATTTCACACAAACGTATCTTTTCAAAATATTACAATGGCATTCTTTTTGACTGATGTGTACATATCATTTTCGGAACTTTATATACCATCCTGAAAGAAATGAAGAAAGTATAGTTCAACACCAATATTAATTCCATTAGAATAATAAATAAACTATTTTTTCCAGATTTTTTTAGTAGGTACGAGTTGACCAAAACGGGTACGAGTTGACTTGGGTAGGTACGAGTTAACCAAAGATCAGGTACGAGTTGACCAAAATAGGGTACGAGTTGACTAAGGTACGAGTTAACTCAGGTACGAGATGACCAGATACCGAAAAGACAGTGCAAAATCTTTATTATTGATTTAAATTAAATATTTTTTAATATCATTGGTTAAATTTAAGTAAAAGAATAGTAATAATAAAAAAAAATAAGTTAAATTATTTTTTTAAAAAAAGTTGTACTCCATTTTAGTATATTTTGGATTTCTCGTCTCTGAAAAGACATTCAAATGTTGCGAAAAGACAGTATCAAATCTTTATTATTGATCTAAATATTATTATTTTTACATTATTCTTTACATTTAAGTAAAAGAATAGTAATAATAATAAAAAAAAAGTTTAATTATATTTTTTAAGAAAGTTATAGTATATTTCGGATTTCTTGTCTCCGAAAAGACATTCAAATGTAGCTAAAAGACAGTATCAAATCTTTATTATTGATCTAAAAATTATTTTTTTTACATTATTCTTTACATTTAAGCAAAGGAATAGTAATTAGTAATAAGAATGAAAAAAATTGATTTTTGTTTTTAATTTGAAAGTTATACATGTTAATATATGTCTATGGATTCTGCATTAGCGAAAAGAAATTTCAATGTTCCGAAAATGAAATATTTTTTATTTTATTATTGATTAAAATGAAGTTCTCCTTTGTTCGTTCTTATTAAGCAGTACATAAGAAGGACAGAAAATATGAAATTCAATTGATCTAGTTCAATAACAATGGAGGTGTAAGTGTGTTTTCAATTATAACTATGTATGTGACACCTTTTCAAACTGGTATATAACTAATGCTGCAAGTGTAATTGGAACACCTGGATTAAGATGCCTTTATGTAATTGGATTATACTATTTTTATCATTTAAAACTGTCGGAAGCTTTAATGAACTCTTAATTGACATAAGTGTCCGACAGTTTTAAATGATAAAAATAGTGTAATCCAATTACATACTCTGTTTAGCACACCCCGCAGTTTTAAAAGTAATTGAACACGTTATGCCGAATATAGGGTATGACTAGATACCGAAAATGTTTTGTAAATTGATTATGATATATGCACAATAACAGTTGTGTTCCATATTTAATACAGTATTAGAGGGACGAACATATAAAACTAGGCTTAATTGCAATCAGGCTTTTATTATAGAAGCGCAAACTATTTAATTAATATATATAATGTGTATGCATATTTATGTATATTCATTAATGACATTTATCCCAATGTTTTGTTGAAATTCTTTCGAATAGTATGCATCAACACTTTAAGTCCACCTTCCTGGAATCCTGGGTGCACGTTGTCTTTGTCATAATGTCGTGGGTATATAAGGCGTTTGCCTACGTCCACATAGTCGCCCTTGAAATGTTTGCGGAGTTTTTCATTATTATTGTAATAATTCATGTTTTCGAATAACATTATAATTTTAATTTTCTTAAATAAATTCTTAAATAAATAGATAATGTATACATATACGACATTATTATGACCCGTGCTATGATGTCAACGGGTGGCGCGTGCTAAACGTGAGTGATGTAATATACAGGTTCTCATGTCATAATTAAGATTTTCGCTGACATATTTTAGTATGTTACATTAAGTAAGATACTGTCTTTCCGCAACATTTGAATGTCTTTTCGGAGACAAGAAATCCGAAATATACTATAACTTTCTTAAAAAAAAAAAAATTAACTTTTTTTTTTTTATTATTACTAGTCTTTTACTTAAATGTAAAGAATGATTTAAAAAAAATAATATTTAGATCAATAATAAAGATTTGATACTGTCTTTTCGGATATTTATGTTCTTTTCGGTATCTAGTCATACCCTTCAAAAACAGTTATCTTTGTTGATGCTTGTTGTCAAGATAAGTCCTGTCACCAATTTTAAAGCCTAACTAATTTACACACCAATTAAGACACCACTCATTTGAGATTCTTATTAGATCTGCATCCTTTTCTTGAAACAGATGTTTCAACACACAAACCAGGTTCTGATAGATCAGCTATATAAACAACCACAAACAATAAATACAGTGTCACGGTCATTTGTTTGGGTAATAAGGACAACAAATTAAACGGCAATCTTTCTTTCTACTGATACTGCACACAATCAGTTATGATTATTACGACAGCCTCATTTCCGAGGAAGGGTTTATGGGCTATATGTATCAATGATTAACACAGAAGTTCAGGGGGTGCGTTTGAAAGACCCGGGACATGACACCACCAGAAATCGAACCCATGACTTCTGGGATGAGAGTCAAGTATGCTAACCACTCGGCCACCACAGCTCTGTCACATTAATTTTCACACTATTATTAGTATTGACAATTGTGGTGGCCGAGTGATCAGCGTACTTGCCTCACATCCCAGAGGTCCTGGGTTTGATTTCTGGTGAGGTCAGGTCCCAGATTTTTCAAATACAAACCCACAGTACCTTCCTCGGACAAGGTATTGTGAAAGTATGCCATCCTACGGAGAGGATATAAAACCGTCGATCCTGTGCGCAGGGTTAGAACTACACAGTGCACAATTAAGATCTCACTGAACTTGTGTGGTAATTAGCGATTCATGCCCGTAATCCTTCCACGGAAACAGGGCTGCTAATAATACTCGAACGAGTGTGTATCAGTATATAATTATATATAAAATTATATACATTTATAAATAAGTACAGTAATGGACATTTTACCGTCGTATTTTCCAATGCAGCCATTTAAGAAAGTCTAAATATCTCTGTACTAGGCCAAGATTCAAACCAAAAAAACTATGCTTTAAACTGAAAAACTGTGAGGTTTGAGCATTTTAGCTGCACTGTTCAAAGAATAAGAGAGCTTATGTAATCACTCAGACATCAGCATCTTCGTCCCAGTCCACATCAAGCTCTGCGTGTAAGCTGTTTTTACAGGTATATCTATATTTCTGACATTTCTTATACACTCAATTATCACGCTGCCATCATTTTGGTGTGTGTAGTGAGTGGGGGCCCTATTTAAAAAAAAAAGGTGTTTGTGTTACATCACACATACTGCCACCCCCAGATTTGCTTTACAATATTTTTCTCAGTATATAAAGTACACCTCTGTTCATCTCAGTCATCACCGTCCCCACTCTAACCATTCCATTCCCTCATTTTTACTCACATTTGTCTGTGTTATTGATATAGTTCACAGGCACATATATATATAGTGCTTAGCTCTGCATGTCTCCTATTTCTGTTCTTTGAATATCCTCGATTTCATTTGTTGATATTGCTCATGGATATATCTCTGCGATTTTTTATAGATTGCTTATATGACGAGAGATTCTACTTGTATGAATAGTCAGCTGCGCTGTTCTCCGACAGCTCTTGTTTAAACCTATTATTGTCCCTGAACAAGACAACTCACCCACATTGTACACTTGGCTTTAAAAAGCACTGACAAAATACCATAACTGATCTCTAACAGTGAACGGAGGATGCTTAAACAGTAGTTAACCAAATAATCATAATATATTCTTATATTCTTTTCAGCAAATTTCTATTCTCTGTTTCAGTGACATTGATGAAGAGCTATTGAGTTTGAAGGAGTTCTCAACTGAATTGATTGTTGCCTGTGCTATCAGATGTGTAAAGACTATCGTTGGCGATGTCGATCTTCCAAATACCCTCCCAGCGGCCATGTCGGCAAAGTTTCGAGTTGGAACCAGTCTTGCGTCACATCTTCAGGTGAACTATGAGCTTGGAGACAATGTTTATCCCGCTGTTGTCTGGTTTCTATTGTGATGAATCAGAACACCGTTATCAAGATTCAAGGTTGCAAAACCACGTGACATTTTGATCGGTTTCATGGCAAAAAAAACAAAGCGCTCGAGATGGGTAGGTGTTCGCTTCATAACTTTTTTGATATTTATTGAATTTTATTCAAATAAAGTGCACATACCCTTTTCCTCCACCGCAAAAGATAATTCGATTTATCTAGTAATTTCTGAGATAAGCCCTCCTACAGTCTTGGAAATGAAATAAATATATTTTGGGAAGGCTCATCTCAGAAAGTACAGAATGAACCAAAATGCCTTTTGCGGCGCAGGCAAGAGCTTACATTTTAGGGGGATGTGCGTTTTATTTAAACAAAGTTTGTTAAGTATTAATAAAGTTGTGAAGAAAAACCATACCTGAATTGAGCGCTTTGTTTACATTTTTTGCCATGAAACTGATAAAAAAGTCATGTGGTTTTGCCACTCAATATCTTATCCCCTCCCACTCTCTTTAACCCTCTTAATTATTTCACTCCCCATCTCTCTTACCTGGCCATAATTTTAACTTTCGTTTTGTTTTCTTGACCTTTAAAAACAAGAAAATGTATGTCAGTACCATAAAAAAATTAACTGAATATACAATAAAAATTTAGGTCATTTATATATTAGCCCCCTCTGTCTGTCCAGCTGACTTGTAGCGTCTCCGTGGCTGAATGGTTGACGTTGCGTTGTAAACCTTCGCCTCTCACTGCTGCGGGTTCAAATCCCACTGGGAGCTCGACTTGTAAGTGAGGAAGTTTCGATTCTTACGGATGGCAGGAGGTGTACAGTACTGATTCTACCCAGGAATAGTGGGTGGTCTGTCTCAACCACAAAAAAAAAATCGATCGTCATATATAACCTTAAATGTGTTAAAAATGACATAAAACACCATACAAACAAAACAAACAAATCAAAACCTGGATCCTGTGAGGTCGATTAACACCCACAGGTATGTTCATGAAATTTGGCAAGTTGTGTTGACATTAAAGAGCTTTTGTACATATTTTTCATGCTCAATATGATTGTTTGACAGCAATTTAGAATTTTACCCTTTTTTTTTAAAAACTTTTTTCAATAGCTACTTGATAGCTTTAGTGTAACTTGCCTTATATCTTTATTATTATAAAAGGAACTGCATAATATAAATCACTTGTGGATATGCTTTAAGCAGAATTATCCCCCCTTTTCAACTTCACTATATGGAAATCCTGCCCCAGCTGATTAATGACTTGAGATATTTTTTGTGAAATGCAGCATCTATTTAAGGCAGTAAGGGACACGTACACATGCCATTTTTTTCTCTTGTATCCATATTACCGCCTGCTGGCCATTCTGTCTTTCTCCAATAGTCATTTTTTCTGAGATTGTGAAACTTGTAGGGGGCGCTTATTCCCGTGCATTAGTTGAGAATCCAGTGGGTTTTTATGCCTAATTTCAATTCACAAAAGTATCATTTTTAGCTCTACTGATCAGAGATCAGCAGAGCTTATGCCGTGGTGCGGCGTCCGGCGTCCGTCGGTCCGTCTGTCCGTCTGTCCGTCCGTAAACTTTTATTTGTAGCGACTTCACAGCTGAAACTACTGGATGGATATTCATGAAACTTTACAGAAATGTTGCCCATAAAGTCTAGTTGATCCTAGCAAAAATTCATGTTGATGTGAAATCCAAGATGGCCGCCAAAGCTAAAAATAGAGTTTTAAAATACAAGTTTGTAGCGACTTCTTCTTGAAAACTATAAGTGATATTGATATGGGACTTTTTCTAAAATGATCAGCATGACATGATGTTGATCCTAGTCAAAAATCGTTTTGATTCAACGTTAAACATGGCTGCCAGCGGCCATCTTTGTTTACATAGAGTTATATAGTAAAAACTTGTAGCGACTTCTTCTCTGAAACTACTTGGCGGATTGTCATGAAACTTTACAGGAATGTTGCTCTTGATGTCTTATTGATCCTAGAAAAATTTCAGGTCGGCCGGAAATTCAAGATGGCCGTCACAGCTAAAAATAGATTTTTAAAAAATAAGTTTGTAGCGACTACTTCTTGAAAACTATAAGTGATATTGATATGGGACTTTTTCTAAAATGATCAGCATTACATGATGTTGATCCTAGTCAAAAATCGTTTTGATTCAACGTTAAACATGGCTGCCAGCGGCCATCTTTGTTTACATAGAGTTATATAGTAAAAACTTGTAGTGACTACTCCTCTGAAACTACTTGGCGGATTGTCATGAAACTTTACAGGAATGTTGCTCTTGATGTCTAATTGATCCTATCAAAATTTCAGGTCGGCCCGAAATTCAAGATGGCCGTCACAGCTAAAAATAGATTTTTAAAAAATAAGTTTGTAGCGACTACTTCTTGAAAACTATAAGTGATATTGATATGGGACTTTTTCTAAAATGATCAGCATGACATGGTGTAGATCCTTGTGGAAAATTATTTTGATTCGACGTTAAACATGGCTGCCAGTGGACATCTTTGGTTACATAGAGTTATATAGTAAAAACTTGTAGCGACTACTTCTCTGAAACTACTTGACGGATGTTCATGAAACTTCACAGGAATGTTGCTCTTGATGTCTAGTTGATCCTAGAAAAATTTCAGGTCGGCCGGAAATTCAAGATGGCCGCCAAGGCTAAAAATAGATTTAAAATAAATAAGTTTGTAGCGACTACTTCTTCAAAACAATAAGAGATATTGATATGGGACTTTTTCTAAAATGATCAGTATGACATGATGTTGGTCCTTGTCGAAAATCGTTTTGATTTGACCTTAAACATGGCTGCTTTGTTTACATAGAGTTATATAATGAAAACTTGTAGCGACTACTTCTTTGAAACTACCCGGCGGATTTTCATGAAACTTCACAGGAATGTTGCTCTTAATGTCTTATTGATCTTAGCAAAATTTCAGGTCGGCCGGAAATTCAAGATGGCCGCCACGGTTAAAAATAGATTTTCAAAAAACAAGTCTGTAGCGACTACTTCCTGAAATCAAAATCAATCAGTAGAGCTTCAAGGTCATTGACCTCTTGTTTCACAATTATATCCAAAAAATTCACAATCAGAAACATGATTTTTTTTTAAAAAAAAATTGAGGGTAAATACAGACCAGTAAGGATACTAGTCTTAATATAAGCTGGTGTCAAAACTAGTCTGTATTTACCAAAAACAAAACTTAAAACCAAGGGATATTAAACTGTAAAAATAAAAGTGAAAAAGTTTATTTCTCTTTTGTTATAATATTTTCACAATTTCTAGAAAAATGCCGCTGGGCACAGGCTGCATTCACAAAACACATAAAAAACACTGGAATCTTGTTTGAAGTATTTTCTGTACTATTCAACCATTAGGACCTTGGTTACCGGGGTGATGTTGGATATCAAACGTTCCTGTACAGCAGCGAGGCAGATATCAGGAAAGTGTTCATGTTCCTGGTCGACAAACTTCCAAAAGAAACTGTGGAAACAACGGAAGAAACTTTAGGTACTGGTATCATATTATTAGAGTATTGCCATACATGTACGAGATTTTATGTAGTTTTAACAATATAATAGTCAGTTTTGTCTGACATGAACCTACTGTGTAATACTAAATGCATATACCAAAATCATATAGATCTATATGAATTATGAATAACTGCATGCCACTAATCGGTAGCAGGCCCAAAGGGTTATTGTGTCGCCTGCATAGCATGGCAGACAGTTAGGGATCACTTTATCCATCATTGCCCATCCATCACACTTTAACCTGCAACCTGACCTTGGCCATACACTTGAAAAGTAATGGACCTATGTTTTTGAAACTTCAAAAAAAACAAAAACATCTTCATATTGTCCCAAGGAATGTCTTTAGACTTGTCCAATAACTCTGACTTTCATTTTGGCAGGGTTATGCCAAATTCATTAAAACTTTAACTTGCAACCTGACCTAGCTCATAACTTTAAATAAGCACACGGCAGATGGAACAAGTGTTCCGTGGAACACCCTCTAGTTTAGCAAAAATATTTCGACATGTTAAAAAGTCAGCATAGCAAAATAACGGGAAAAAAATTCGAAGTCATTCATTTTAATTAAGTACCGGTAATTGGTAAATCAACTTACAACAATTGATGATATTATTATACACTTACCCATCACATAAATTCTGGATCTTCTCCCTTAAGGGTTAAAATAAGCGTAGTCTGGCTTTAATACATGTAAAGTTAAAGATCAAAATTTGGGATACAGATTGATGAAGAAACTTGTTTTGAGTGCTCCAGAGTCTTCCCTGTAGTAACATAGTGCTCTATAATTCAAGTATAGTTTGCTTTCTGTCTAACACAAGTTCCTCATGGTAGATACACAGAGCTAACATAAGCATCATCTGGCATTAATACATATAAAAGATAACAATTTGGGACAGAGATTGATGAAGAACCTGTTTGCATTGCACCAAGGACTTCCCTATAGTAAAGAAATACCTCCGTAATTCAAGTATATTTTTCTTTCTGTCCAACACAGGTTCCTCCGTGTTACTACACCGAGCCATCTCCAGTACCTTGGCCCGACAACTGTCGTCACCATGGGTGCCCCCGTTCTTAAAGCAGAAGGGCATCACATGGCGAGGCAAACCCCCGATGTGGCAGAGAGAGGTATACAGATTTAATATAAACTTTGTTTAAAACTACAGAACTTAAAACAAATTATTTGCAATAAATAGCATTAATTTAGCATAAGCATTTGATGTGAGAGGAAATGGAGAAGCCAGGAAAAATGTATGGTGAAAAGTGAGCACTTTATTGGGTGTTTTTATTCATGCCTATAAGTTACAAAGCTTCAAACTGTGTTGGTTTTCACCCTGGCTCATATAATGTTTCGCAAGATAACTTCTTCTGCTGCCTGACATGATTTTTTCAGTATATCCTTACATGTTATTGTGTCTCCGGAATTATGTAAAACGTCATTTTTCAAAACATTTCAGCATTTGTTCGACATACTTTCCCAAATTATGTCTGTGTTTGGTAATCATTTTGCTTCTGTTGTTTCTAAGCGCCTCCTTGGTCGAGGGGTTACCGACGGTGCATTTAAACCTCATCTCTCACCGCCGCTGGTTCGTATCGCACTGAGAGCTCAACTTGTAAGTGAGAAAGTGGCGATTCTTATGGATGGCGGGAGGTATACAGTACTGGTTCTACCCAGGAAAAATGGGGAGGTCTGCTTTTACCACAAAAAAAAAATTGACCGTCAAATATGGCCTAAAATGTGCTAAAAATCATGTAAAACACCATCCAAAGCTTCTGTTGTTTTACAGGGTACCTGTTGCATGTTCCACTTCCATTCCACACATGTCACAGCACCAGAGGGGTCCGGGGACCTTACCAAGAAAATGCCAAAAGGTTTGCATATATATTTACAAACCAGACACTTGCAAGTACATAACATTTGCTGTGGTGTAAACTATTTATAGCATTCATTGACTAATTCTTTATATATAGAGGATCTTAAATGAGTTCCCATTTCATATCAGATTTATGAAACGAGTTATGAATTATTTTTAATTTAACGAGCCTTTTGGCGAGTTAAAAATTAAAAATAATTCATAACGAGTTTCATAAATCATATGGAATGAGAACGAGTTTAAGATCCTTTTTATCACCTAACATTGCAATCAAATTAGTAAATATTAATTCAGATGGACATAGAACCGCCACGACGTCAGACACACTTTAGCGCCAAAACGTCATAAAATATGTGACATCGTAACGTCACGTCTCACACATAACGTTGTGTATAAAAGAGTTTGTGTCTTACCTCTTTACAAAATAGCAGTTTACGCCAACTTTTTAACAAACCAACAACCATGTTTTGTATAACGTGCATTATTTTTATAAGCTGTCACAAATAATAAGTTTATGACTCAGATCTGGGTGAATTTGTAATAAATAAAATAGTTTCAGTTAATAAACTTGCGTAGTGTTACAGGTTTAACTCAACCAATCAAAATCGATCCAGGTTGTATGACACGTGTTCATACAATAGAATATTAAATGGGTGTTCGACACTGCTAACAAGGAACCTTATGTGATAAAAAAATATATATACCATGTCGCATACACTGTGGTCAAAGTTCGAATCTTCAGAACTGTAACCAGATCCCCTATCGCTTAATTAAATTATGAGACTGATCAGCTTGTCGTCTAAACCACCATTCATGTGAAACTATGCATGGAGTTGAGGTTGATACGCAAGTTTATGGTATGGGCAGTGAGATCGAAATTATAATAATATGTACAGTATCAAAGGTATGGTCCATGAAGCATTCTTACGTCCAGTGACCAGTGCATTAACTTGCATAATGTATTGAAGCACCACCAATTAGTCATAATTTACCTAATTTAGCCAACTAAACAAAACACAATGTATTGTTTATGAAGATTACATTCAAGGTCAGATATTCATCAGCTAATAATTTTCACATGCTGTAAATGTAGATCATTGTACTGGGGCAGTCAATATAATCATTTATTATATACTTCCCAGTGAAATAGTGGATTGTATGGCTAGAATAAACCTTATATTCTCATTGTTTATATTTTCACAGTGAGAATATAATATAAGAACTTATATTCTCTCTGCCGGAAAAAATGGAACTACTTTTTTACAAAGTATATAATAAATAGAATATTTGTTGGTTTGGAGTGAATATAGGATTTATTTTCATCGAGAAGTGAGAAAACTTATATTTTCACGAGTGCTTTAGCCTCTATATAGCACAAAGACCGAAATACAATATTTATATAAATGTTGAGCCATATGTTTTTGTGGATGAAAAATTACAAAAATACTTGAAAACAACAAACAAGAACATACATCTCAACTGAATCCAGTTTTCCCTTGCCTTCTGTATGTGTTATTGCCAGATATCCTGTTAATAGAACCAGTCTTCTGTTAACAGATCTCAAGTCCTACTACCAGTCCAGTCTTCCGTACATCACTTGTCAGCCACTAAGCCATGGTGACACAGCGCCGTCTGTGATGGAGGCCAATGCCGTTGACGTGACAGCACAACAGGAATGGGAGACAGAGTGGAACCAGTCTGGGCTCGCTTCACGTCTCTCACAACAGGTTAGTATACCAGTCACTGTGTTGTATTTAAAAGTCTGAATACCTGATATAAATTTATCCAGCACTTTCCTGCTGGAGAAAGGAGTGACCAAATAAATTTTGCTTTATCAGGCAGTTATAAAACTGCATGAAGAAACAAATATATTGTAGCGGTGTTGACAAGCGTAACATTCTGTTTAATAGATAAAACTAGTAATCCATACATAATATGTGGATAATCTACATGATAAAAAGAATATTATATCAATGCCTTTTGCTGTCAAGTTTATGAGCTCAACACGAAAACACAAATTGGCTTGGTATAGCCTCGCCATTCTTGGTTTTCAAAGCCTCGCCTAATAAACTTGATAGTAAAAGGCACTGACATAATATTCTCTGTATTCTCATAAGTGTGTGTTGAAAAAACAGTTGTAACAAGTCAACAGCATCAATGTATTGGTACGACTTGAGGGCCAAAACATGTAATGCAATAACGGAATGTCATAAACAACATTGTATATCAAAGATTTTGTGTTTTATCTCTGTAAAGGTATCATTTATTATGAAGTGTTGATAAATAATAAGAATATGACTTAGATCATGAATTTGTAATAATTAAACAGTTTGAATAAATTAAATGCATTGATGCCCAACCAATCAAAATCTTTCCAGGCTTTTACTTGTATTATACATGTACACATATAACAGAATATATAATGGGTGGCTAGCAATGGAAGTTCTGTGGTAATTGTGTGTTTATTAGTTACAATTACTCATAACAGGATTACAGGGCCAGAAAACGTCAGCGAATCCAGAAGCGTATCACAGACCAGTTACGCCAGGACCGGCAGCGTAGTGAGGCTGCTGCAGGAAGTGGGGTGTCACATGACCTCCAACAGGTCTTGGCTTCCATCAGTGGACGAGGGTCAGCTGGGGCCAAAACAAAGGGGTCCAGGTTCACGCATACAGAGAAACTGCTGTTTGCAAAAGTGAGTATTTTAGAAGAATTGAGCTTGAGATGTATTCATATTCAAAGACAATAATTTAGGACTGTAATAAAGTCATGACCTAAATAACATAATCATAATAATACAATAGTATAATAAATATGCATATGAAGGCCGAATCATCGTATGGTCTTTTTTGGAATTGCCTCATCGATTTCTATAACCGTTAAAAATACTTGATATGGGAAAAACACAGGATACGAACATTGAAGAGGAAGTTCAGATGTTGGGTGTCATTTAAAAGACATTGAAGCAACATATATGGCAACTAGGTCATTATTACCAGTGTTTAAGCTTGTCACTTTCTCAAATGTAAGGTAATGTGTTTATACACTGAAACAAATTAGGAAAGTGTAAAGGCATATGGGTGAGGCCTGGCCTGGATCTGTAGCACAGATGTTGACATTTTATTTTTGCTAGTAATAACATTGTTCATATTTCCTATTTACAAACCTCCATATAAGTGTTTTAAACCTCTATATGTCTTAAAGTGTTCAGATTTCCTATTTCCAAACCTCCATATATCTCAAAGTGTTCAGATTTCCTATTTCCAAACCTCTCTATGTCTTAAAGTGTTCAGATTTCCTATTTTCAAGCTCCATATTCTTAAAGTGTTTAGATTTCAGATTTCCAACCCTCCATATGTCAAAGTGTTCAGATTTCCTATTTCCTAACCTCCATATGTCAAAGTGTTCAGATTTTCTATTTCCAAGCCTCCATATGTATCAGAGTGTTTAGATTTCCTATTTCCAAACCTCTATATGTCTTAAAGTGTTCAGATTTCCTATTTCCAAGCTCCATATGTCTTAAAGTGTTTAGATTTCCTATTTCCAAACTTCCATACGTCTTAAAGTGTTCATATTTCCTGTTTCCAAACCTCAATATGTCTTAAAGTGTTCAGATTTCCTATTTACAAGCTCCATATGTCTTAAAGTGTCTAGATTTCCTATTTCCAAACCTCTATATGTCTTAAAGTGTTCAGATTTCCTATTACCAACCCTCCATATGTATTAAAGTGTTCCGATTTCCTATTTCCAAACCTCCATATGTATTAAAGTATTCAGATTTCCCATTTTCAACCCTACATATGTCTTAAAATGTTCAGATTTCCTATTTCCAAACCTCCATTTGTCAAAGTGTTCAGATTTCCTATTTCCAAACCTCCATATGTCTTAAAGTGTTCAGATTTCCTATTTCCAAACCTCCATATGCCAAAGTGTTCAGATTTCCTATTTCCAAACCTCCATATGTCAAAGAGTTCAGATTTCCTATTTCCAACCCTCCATATGTCAACGTGTTCAGTTTTCCTATTTCCAACCCTCCATATGTCAAAGTGTTCAGATGTTCAGATTTCCTATTTCCAAACCTCCATATGTCAAAGTGTTCAGATTTTCTATTTTTAATCAAACCTCCATATGTCTTAAGTGTTCAGATTTCATATTTCCAAGCCTCCATATGTCTTAAAGTGTTCAGATTTTATATTTCCAAACCTACATATGTCAAAGTGTTCAAATTTCCTATTTCCAAACCTCCATATGTCTAAAAGTGTTCAGATTTCCTATTTCCTAACCTCCATATGTCTTAAAGTGTTCAGATTTCCTATTTCCAAGCCTCCATATGTCAAAGTGTTCAGATTTCCTATTTCCAACAATCCATATGTCAAAGTGTTCAGATTTCCTATTTCCAAACCTCCATATGTCAAAGTGTTCAGATTTCCTATTTATAACCCTCCATATGTCAAAGTGTTCAGATTTCCTATTTCCAAACCTCCATATGTAAAAGTGTTCAGATGTTCCATTTCCAACCCTCCATATGTCAAAGTGTTCAGATTTCCTATTTCCTAACCTCCATATGTCAAAGTGTTCAGATTTTCTATTTCCAAACCTCCATATGTCAAAGTGTTCAGATTTCCTATTTCCAAACCAAGTGTTCAGATTTCCTATTTCCAAACCTCCATATGTCAAAGTGTTCAGATTTCTTATTACCTAACCTCCATATGTCAAAGTGTTCAGATTTCCTATTTCCAAACCTCCATAGGTCAAAGTCTCCATATGTCAAAGTGCTCAAATTTCCTATTTCCAAACCTCCATATGTCTTAAAGTGTTCAGATTTCCTATTCCCAACCCTCCATATGTCAAAGTGTTCAGATTTCCTTTTTCCAACCCACCATATGTCAAAGTGTTCATATTTCCTATTTCCAAACCTCCATATGTCTTACAGGATGAAGAGAAGGCAGTGTCAGAAGTGACGATGGACGGCCCGGCAGTGCAGACGGAGGAGGTATGTCTGTTATTTGTACTTCTAAACCTATGAATGGTTTCCACTTAAAATAGATATTACATACTTTCTTGTTTGCGTTGTCAACCACGGCGGTGGTGTCAATGTAGTGCATCCGCTTTGCATGCGGGAGGTCATGGGTTCAATCCACGACCCAGATCATACCAAAGGCTTTATTAAAATGATACTAGCAGCTTCCTTGTTTGAAGATCAGCAGATAAAGGGTAGTTCTAATTTGAACGTAGAGCTCACTGCTACAAGAAGACAACATCATGATATGACTGAAACTTGTTAAAAGTGAAGTTTAACCCCATACATACGTTATATGACATCATCTGGTTTATATTTTATTATATTAATCGACGCTGGTCAGATGAGCTTTATTTACAATGTGCAAACATTATGACACTATAGTATAGTATTGTATTTTGTGTAGTATTGTATTTTGTGAGATTCTGTAAAATAATAAGCAATTGATGGCGCTTTTGTTTATATGCAAGTTTTTACGGTACTGGGCAGAGCATATGGTACTCAGTTAGTACTTTGTGTTATTTGTTTATTATTTTATTTTTTTCATTTATTTGACCTATGGTTTCACACAGTGTCCACTGTAACTTTCATATCATCTTGATTCCAAATAAGGAGTTACAGAAACAGCGTGAAGACGAGGTCAGCAGTCTCCATGATGAGTTGACCACGCTGACATCACGCCTCGACAACCTTGACCTTGAGGTGAAGAAGTTCACGGCGAGTATACAGCAGATGGAGGAGGAGATTGCCAATCAAAGCAGAGCAAATTTGGACAAGGAGGATGGATATAAAGTGAAAAAGAGAACACTTGACTTACTTCCAGATGCGGAGAATAATATAGCAAAAATACAGGTAAATAATATATGAAAATTACAGGTAAAATTACATAGCAAAATTACAGATAAAACTATGTATCACAACTGCAGGTAAATTAATATAGCAAAATTTAAACTTAAAAATATAGTAAAAGTATAGGTAAAAATATATGGCACAATTACAGGTAAAATGATATAGCACAATCACAGGTAAAGCAAATTTAGGCAAATAGGTAAAATAATTTTAATTTTCCTTTGTGTGTATTACAGTCTGTAGTAGATGGTAGTGCCCAGAGATTATTGAACCTTGCCAACCAGTGGGAGAAGCACAGAGCACCTCTTGTAGACCAGTATAGGACACTTAAGGAACTCAGTTCTAAAACGGAGGTATGTATCCCAGAAGAGACTATATAGCGGTGCCCCAGATGTTAAAGGTTGTCTGTCCTATCTAGCACTTGCCAGGTAATTTATGCATATAAGCCTCAGATGTTGTTTAAAAGTGCTTAAAAGGGGGAGAATACAGGCGAATAATAGATTCTTCCTTTAATTCTTTAAGATGCCAATAGTGGTCTCTGTAGCTCAGTGAATAAAGCATTTTATTTTATGAAGCAATGAAATACTGTAATTTATCAGTGAAATAAAAGTGTTACTCCACACTGTGGAATATAGAGTTTTATTTCCACAGTAGCTGCCGGGACTACTTTAATGTACAACCAACACAAATGCACAGTAACAAATCTAACAGATATTCCAACTGTTATACCGTTAAATCCACTGTTTATTTAATTACTTTCTTTCTATGACGTTCACGGTTTCGAAAAAAGTGACGTCATGTAATGTTTCGTCACGTCATCATGAACAGGGCGCGTAGCCAGGTGTGTAAAACAGTTTAGTTACTGAAATTGCTTACATAATTGTTTGTAAAATCATAAAATAAAAATAAAAATTGTTGTTTTGGAGTGAAAAACATATCTTATTTCATCGAGAAGTGAGAAAGCTTTATATTTTCACGAATGCGAAGATACTCTATGCACTTTAGAGCTACAGAACTCAGCCACGCTTTGGTTTGCTCCCCTGATGTGCAACTTCATCCTTCATCTCATCTCCCTCTGAGTTTGCTGTGCCAATGTAACGTAATATGATGTGTTAACGGGACATAATACTCCATTCCATTTCATTTCAACAGTAGACCCCATTACATGAGACTGCTTGGTAAAAGTCTCTTTCCATCGGATGAAGCAGTAGAAATAGACTGACCAAAGGTCACGAGCATAATGTTATGTGGTGACATCTCGTACCCATAACCTGTCAGTAACAATGCTAGCCTCGGTCACCCGACCTGCTTCTGATTTCTTTGTTACGCTACATGGATCCAGAACCAGGGCCTGGGGAAAATAGACGTTTGAAATCGCCCTAACGTTTTGGACATTATTGGCGAGATTTTTAGAGATTCAGCGGGACTTTCCGAAAACATATTTTTAAGTTAATTTAAAAATTTCTTATTTTTAACTTATGAGAAGCAGCATGTGACGTTAAAAAGTTTGACTGATGCATCAACAATTGACGTTTATTTACAACATGACATCGCGCAAATGTCGACTTTATGCACGTGAAGAAAACGCGCGATTAAATTGTGCTAATTGCTAGTGGGCGCTTTAATTGTCCTTATCTGCCCAGACCAATATCTGCAAGTAAGACATATACATGATATGGTCTAGCTGGCCGAGACTATAACAGTGCAAGCAACACAGCACCTTCACAAAGCTTAAGATGATCCAAAAAGTGATACCCCTCATGGTCTTTTAATCCTTATTGTAATCTGTATACTAAGAAAAATTATCTACTAAAGTGTCCGTTGCAAATACTACATGAGATATTTCTCTGGGGTGAAATTGGCACAGAAAGGAGGGTAGCAGACCCTACATACATTTTAAGTTTAAAAACATACCTTAATGTCAATGTAAAATATTGATGTAAACATCTTTACTTATATGATTTATCCTTTTCAATGCTCTAACATGTTGTCTCCGACACCTGTTGTATGTTGTCTCTGGCACCTATTGTGTATTGTCTCTGGCACCTATTGTGTATTGTCTCTGGCACCTATTGTGTATCAATGTATTTGCTCTAATCTTAGGAACTTTATGGTCTTAAAAGCTTTTAAACTGTGCACTCTTGCAGCATGAAATAGCAAGCCAGCTACATGAAATAGCAAGCCAGCTACAACAAGTATGTCTTGAATTTTATGTTATGATGTCTCTTTTGGATATGAACTTCTATTTCAAGGTCAGACCTTCGTTTTTGTTTAATACTCCGAATAGTTGAGTGTTCTGTTCTCCGACAGCTCTAAAGTGAGCGATAAAAAAGGACAGCCACAGCAACCCAACCCTGCTTACTGTTATCAAAAAAAGATCCTTAACATATGCACCATACGTGAATTGCGATGTTTTCATTATTTCCAGTCTGAGGCCCAGAAGAAGCTGGATGAGATTAAGGAGTTCCGCAAGAAGTTGAAGGAAGTGGCAGATGAAGCCAAGACTAAAGAGGAACTTCAGAAACAATTGGTAATTTGCTCGCAGATTTATATGCTTTTTTTAACAAAAAAAAATATTCCGTACCAACTTACGTGACTACTGATTGTCATTGGGTCAGATACAGGTCTAATCATTTGAGTTAAATGTCTAAATATAAGGACAGAGATAATCTTAGATATAAATACATAGCTGAGCTCTAATGTTCTTGTTTCAGCAATCAGAATATGAACGGATGACCAAGGATGTAAATAGATCAGCTTATACCAAACGTATTATGGAAATTGTTGCCAATATCAAGAAGCAGAAAATGGAAATTGATAAGGTAATTGAATGTAATTTATAAAAGCGTACGAATGCCATGCAAATAAAGCAATTCTTGTGCAAAGGTGTGGCCCAACAGATTCCTGTACTTGCAGACTTTGTATAGTATCTTTCAAAGTTTTAGTTCTACTGGCCACCGGGTTATATAGGAATCACTTTGTCCGGTCTCTTCCCATTGTGTATAAGGAAAGCTCATATCTCAGAAACAGCTTTATCACATGGAACTGCTTGTATTCCGTATAATATACCCATTACGTATTTCCTTATATTAACTATGTGTAATACAAGGCGACCGAATCGTCGGTTGTTGAAGTGCTGTGTCATTACGTTCGTCTAGTCAATGTCCCGGAACACCCGTTTAGTCTGTGGAGTCCGTGGATATAGCACTGAATCGGCTATGTTGTGAGGGTAACAGTCCGCCGTATGTAGATTCACCACAAGCAATAATGTGTAGTTTCTTGTCGTTTTTGAGCATGTGATTAAAAAGGATCTGACACTCGTTGTCATTTCATACAAAATTTTATTAAACGAGTTCAGGAATTTGTTATTAAGCGAGCCTCTAGTGGAATACAACGAAACTGTGTCAAAAGAACATATTGTCGGCCTCTTTTCGAAAAGGACGTAACTCGACTTTCATCAAAAATCGTATTAGAGGGCTTACAATCTCCCGCGTCTTGTGTCAAAACCTCGTATCTTTTAGCCAATCCGTTACCCCAAAATGGTCACATGTTGAAAGGCCGTAACTTGATTGGTAAAAAATCACCTTGGGTGAAAAAGTCGTAACTACAAAGTGCGTCGGCTGCAAATGCTTCTCCTGAAAAGTTATCTTTTTGCACTTACGTCCTTTTTGGACGAGGCCGACGATATGCCAAATGCACATAACTCTGTAACTCATTTTGGCAGAGTTATGTCCTTTTGTATATCTAATTGTAAAAGAAATGTGAATATGGCCCCTTATAATCTACTTGACACATTAAAATGAAACTTCACACATGTGTTCTGTGTCAATAGATACCATGCCAACCACAATTTACATAACTCTGCAATTTGTTTTGGCAAAGTTATGCCCCTTTTTATACATTGACAAACTGTAAAACAATGTTTTTGTAAGTTGAGATCTGCTTAACCACTTGACAGAATGAATGGACTGAAACTTTATACATGTGTTCAGTATCAGTAAATAACACATCGCACAAAAGTTACATAACTACAGTCAGTTGGTATGTACATAGACATATTTGTTAAAAATGTGAATGCAAGTACCACTTGACACAATGGGATGGACCTTCAAACATGTATTTGGTATTAATAAATAACAAGCCATGCAACTAATGTTTACAAAGTTAAAAATGTATCCTATGTAAACTTGTATCTGTTCAGCCATTTGACAGTATCTGTTCAACCAGAATGGAATGAAACTTCACGTATTGCCTTCAATGTATACTCTACAGAACAAATAAATATTTGGGTTGTATGTTTGGTTCAAGATAATCTTGGACAATTTGACGAATGTCTAACAGAGTTACGGCCTTAAAGAGACACACCACAATTGTTATTGTTGTTTAATGAGTTTGAAGAAAAGAGAATAAGCTATTTCTACCATACAGAGTTATTGCCCTTAATTATGTCAAAACAATTTCGTTTATCAATGCAATAAGTTAACGCAATTTACATAATTTGTTGTTCAAATTTTCGGCCTAAAGTGGCCAGTATCAAGTATCCTAGGACTAGATTTATAACGTTACGTTCCCAAATAGTTACCAATGTAGGCATAGATTGTTGTATGATTCTTGTGGCTAACCACCTTTATAGGCTGAACATTAGGAAGGCAAAATATGTGACTTTTTCCTTTACAATATTACTAGAATAATTATAATTCAATGTTTTTTTGATTTGTTTTCTCTGCATCTTTAGGTGCTAGTAGATACAAGAACTGTACAGAAAGAGATTAATCAGTTGTCAGGAAAACTGGATCGACAATTTACAGTAACTGATGAGCTAATATTCAGGGTAGGTACTTATAGTAACTGAAGAATTAATATTCAGGGTACACGTTAACTCAGTCTCAGTTTATAATAGATTTACCAAAAAAAAAGCACACAC
Source organism: Cyrtodaria siliqua (assembly GCA_037043455.1). NCBI lineage: Eukaryota > Metazoa > Mollusca > Bivalvia > Adapedonta > Hiatellidae > Cyrtodaria > Cyrtodaria siliqua. The sequence goes on along the minus strand of JAWPHD010001404.1, from coordinate 163,010 downwards.
AGCTACAATCAATTAAAACTGCAATAATAAATGCAAGGCTTCATTTAATTGACATGTGAACAGTTTACAATTTGTTTCTCTGGTTATTTCTATACCCCCACAGTGATTTGATTGAATTGGATTTTATAGTCGCACCAACAGCTAAGGTCATATGGCGACTTTCCAGCTTCCATTGGTGGAGGAAGACCACAGGTGCCCCTCTGGGCAATTTTCGTGCACGGGCGGGCACCTGGGTAGAACCACCGACGTTCCGCAAGCCAGCTGGATAGCTTCCTCACATAAAGATTCCTAGGGCCCCACAAAGTGAAGTGGGGGCTTTATAGGTATCATGCTGTAATGTCGCGTCGCGTATCACGTTTTTGTCGCGTTGCGTTTTCCTGTCCCGTCTCATTGCATTGCGTCCCATAACACATTTTTATAACTGGCATTTCTCAAACAGTTTTGAATGGGTTGTTCCCATACTTCATATACTCATAACAACTTATGTCCCTTTACATCACCCATTGTTGATTGTCTAATTTATTACAGAATTATGGTCCTTTGTTTGAAATATAAAAATAAAAGCAGGGGTATTCATCACCTTCAGTGATAGTTCTAGTTTTCAATTTGCATTTAAGTGTGGATTTATTAGAAGCATTTGTATGTAGGCCTGTATAAACTCTGAAAACAGCTCAGAAAGTGATAAATGTGTAGTGTTTGAATATTTCTACAGGATGCAAAGAAAGACGAGGCAGTGAAAAAAGCTTACCGGTACCTTGCAGCATTACATGAGGTAAGGATAAGTTCAATGGTCAGCAAATTGACAGCATATATACTTCAATAAAGCACAGGGACACATAGCGTTCTTGAAGTATTTATCATGCAATAAAATACATACTTTGATTTATTTATAGCATATCATTTTTAGCTCCTGATCATAGATCAGCAGAGTGCCATGGTGTGTCATCCAGCAGTCGTCTGTCTGTCTGTCTGTCTGTAAACAATGTTTTGTTTTGACTACTCTTCTACAAATACTGTGCAATTTCCCCAAAACTTTACAGGAATGTTGCATTTAATGTCTGTTTGATCCTAAATAAAATTCAGGTTGATCAGAAATTCAAGATGGCCACTGTGGCTAAAAATAGATTAAAAAAGTACAAGTTTGTTATCACTTTACCTCCAAAACTATAGGTGGTATTGATCTGCAACCGGTATCCAAATGACTGGCATGACATCTAGTTGATCCTAATGAAAATTATTTTGATGTGATGCCAAAGATGGCCAACAGTGGCTATCTTTGTTCAAGTCAAGCTGTATATACTAAAGGAAAAAAGTAACGCAACTCAGGAGTGTGTGTGTGTGTGTGTGTGTGTGTGTGTGTGTGTGTGGTTCTAAGGTTTATAGTCCCTCCGCCAACAAAATGCGCCTTAGGGCGCACCGAGATGGGTACAATAGCAACTCAGGAATTTCCGCTATATAATTTATATACTGCACACCTAATTCCATGTAACATTCCAGAGAAATCCCAAGGTATTTTTTTTACGAAAGGGTTGCAGCTAGTTAGAGGAGGGACTAAACTGTGCTGTTGTAGACTTTTTAATCACAGTACACTTTGAAACACGAAATTTATAATGTTGAAGTTCCGCTTTGACAATTTGAACCATTTCAGTACTGTATTTAATGTAAAGAGATTGCAAAATTTTACATTCTAAGTTTGCTCACCTGCTTGAGCCAAACGCTTATTCTATCAATGATGAAACTTTGAAGAGACAGCATTTGGTATGCTATGAGTTTTTAGTCTTTTTTTTCCAAAATATGTCTTATGTAGCCATGTACCTTTCGATTAACAGCAGCATATTATACATACAATATATGGCCGAAATTCCCGAGTTACGTTTCTTTTTTCCTTTAGTATAGTAAATACTTTTGATCACTATTTCACTGAAATTCTTGCATTTTTTTTCTTAAACTTCGCAGGAATGTTGGCTTTATTTTGCTATCTTGTTGGTTCTTAATAAAATTGTGTTTTTTTATTTCAGAACTGCGAGTTATTAATCACGACAGTGCAGGAGACGGGAGTCATCATGAGAGAGATACGGGAACATGAAGATCAGGTACATAACTATTCTCATGATCCTATCTGTGACCGAGTTAAGTAGTAGATGGTGCCTTCTGGTGGTGGTGTTTTTGTCAGTACTTTTAAATGTAATCAGTTGCTGTACCGATTCCTAAGTGACACCATCAGCTGCCTCATGAATACTAGTGGACAAATGTTTATATTGTTTGATTCACTCTGCTACACAACTGGAGACCGTAATATATTGGGAAAAGGCACAAGAGTGCCTGAGGATCATCTACTTGCTATCATTCTTTTTAAAACCATAGAGGAATTGATGTATGTATTTTTATCAGTCTGATGTAAAATAACCATGTATCATCTGTTAAGTAGTATCAAACAAGAATATTTTTGTTATGCACCCCCGAAGGAGCATAAAGGCACCGCTTTAATTTGTCTGTCCCGCTTTTCTTGTCCATAGCATATCTCTGAAATTGTTTAAGGTAATCACATGAAACTTAAGATAAGAGTAGAACACAACTGGCTGATGTGCTGAGCGCAAGAACCATAACTCTAGGTTGTAATTTGATGTACAACACACATTAACTAAACACACATGACTTTTCATTCAAATATCTCAAGCGTTAGTGTAATAGGACTTAGTTGGTGGGTATGTAAATGGATGGTTTATAAGCGCGTTACTACTGTCTCGCCGCAGAGCTAGCTTATGGTGATATCGGTTATCACATGCAACCGGTCCCGAGTTCAAACCCACTGAGTGCCTAAAATATTTATATGTAATTTTTCATGTGTAATTTTTCCGGTCGGATTACAGTTCGGAGTAATGGATCTGAAAATTGCATGACTGGGACAATCAAAATGCGACTTCATTAACATAGACATCTTATCCTCTCTTTTTTTCTCATGCTTTTTACTGCTCCCTGTTCTCCTCCCTAACAGATTTTCATCAAAGTATTTGTAATAGTCGAGCTGGGCTGATCACTAATAGGGATGGCGGGAGGTGTACAGTACTGATTCTACCCAGGAAAAGTGGGGGGTCTGCCTCCACCACAATCAGCCGTCATATATAACCTTACATGTGTTGAAAATGACGTAAAACATCATACAAACAAACTGACCTCTAATAGCGGATTGATTCTGTTATATTCAGATTGAGACAGAGAGCACCAAGAAGGTCCTTGCCAACTTGGAGAAGATCACAGCAGATTATCAACAGATGAAGAACGAGAATGATGTGCTTGTAAAGAAAATTAAAGGAAAATCATAGCACACACATTTATTCATTCATAAATAACAAAAATTAGGTCATTATTTGCTATAAAAGAATTTTTTGAAATATAGACCAAATTGTGTTGGTTAACAGTGTTTTCCTGCATTCTGCATTTTACATGAGAAAATCGGAAAATGTTTTCTTACGCATACCAGATAAGGTTATCCGCATTTTACATAAGTGATGGAAAGCCTGATTTTATAGTCAGCAGTTGCATGCATGACATCATCATGAAATTTAACATGCAATATGTTTGTAGTTGGCGACAACGCTCAAAAAAGAAAGACAATCAATCATGGGTATCTGGTTCAGATGGAGAACCCTCGGTATAACTGTTTTAATTGGAACCTCGACAGAGTCTCAGTTCTGATAAAAACAATTATATCTTACTTTGGAATTCCCGATCTTCACCGGATACCCATGAAAGGCTCTTATTATCTTCCACATGGGACGAATAAAAATCAAGTGCATCAACAATTGCATGACATCATTGTGTAAACACTTGGATTTTCAGTTCAGTGTGCAATCATCTATTTTCATAATCGATAAAAAATACCAGATTATGGAAATTGCCAAGGCAATTCTGTTGTATTCACCCATCCCATATAGGTCTATGTTGACAGTATGATTATGTTATCATAAGAAGTTCATCTCAGAAATTGAATGGTGTTCCCTGTGGACAATAAAGGTTTATTTGTCCACCTTATGTCACATTTGGTAGTTATTTTTTAGCTTGATTGCTCCAGCTCCTCCACATTATAGACTAGTTACCTAACAAGGCATGCCGTTCCTTTTAAAAGGAAACTTTATTGTAGTATTATCAATTAACAAATTTAACTCTTAACCATCATATGAACATTTCTTGATAGTCCCAGAAAGAAACATATATTTAAAACTGCTACTAAGTTGTATGTAAAAATAAGTAGTATTTGCATGACGTAGATACTACTTTTACCACTGCGTGACTGCACAGGGAAATGAGGTAAATCTGAATTGTATAGCTGCACAACTATTGCAAGATAATTGATAAATTAATTTACCTGTTCAATTTCTAGTCATCAAATAAAATCTTATTCTCGCTTTGCACAGATATTGCTATGTGTGAATTGTAAATATCTGTTATTGTGTATTGATTTCGATTTAAATAAACATAAACATGTTCATGAAGCAAAACATGATTAGAGAACTTTAAGAAAGATTTCTGCATATATAATATAAAAATCATGAAAAAAAAAAAAAACACATACGATTTTTATTGGAAATATTTCATATGAGAATGATTTTTATGTGCAACCATATTCGTGTGATTTTAATATGACCTTGCATATGTTTTTCATAAATAGCAAGATATTTAGATATCAGAACAATGAATGTTGGAATTTATTATCATTATTTTATGATGGGTTATACTATATAAATGGTGTAATCATTGTATTGTACTCAACTAATATTCGTAAAAATCAAATTGTGTGGAAAAAGCTGCATTTATAAAGAAAATAATGAAGACTGAAGATTGTGTCATGTCCCGTTACATGGAGCATGTTAATTACAGGTGATTACATTTTTCCAAATGTGAATGTTTTTGTGCAATATCCTTGTATAATGCTGTAATAAATTAATTGCTAGATTTTCGTCCAGCTCTGCCCAAACATTTTTGATTTTTTCTTCCTCATATTTTCAGATCGCATTCATTTTAAATTATTGCATTGTGATCATATTTTAAACTGAACCCGCGCAGGTGTAAATAATGCCGTCAGATACGCATTACCAGGTCCGATTATTGTCGAAATGTCCGTTATAAAATCCTGCTTATATAAGCTTTCCCATCGCTTAATGGAATTAAGGTGGGACCACGTAATGCAGCAACAGACAACTGAATTTATACATTTTGTCGATATATTTACTTGCCCTATTTCCATTAATAGTAGCGACCAGTCACTATGCAGAATGCAAAGGGAGCTCATATAAATTAAAAAATAAAATTTCAAAATGTTACGGTTATATAAAAAATTGAAACTTTATTCCGTTTTTAGCTCTACTGGCCAAGGGCCAGCAGAGTTTATGGGATGGTGTGTTATCCGTCGTCCGTCGTCCGTCTGTCCGTCCGTCCGTCCGTTAATTTTTACCTCGTTAAGACGATAGGGCCTTAATTTTTCATCCGATCTTTACCAGATTGTTAATATCAATGAAAGCTCAGACAAGTTCGAAAACCAGCCAGATCGAACCAGTAACAGTGGAGTTATGGCCCTTGACTTAGTTAAAAATGCTATATGTTGCCTCGTTAAGACGATATGGCCTTCATTTTTCATCCGATCGTTCCCAGACTTTACCAGATTGTTAATATCAATGAAAGCTCGGATAAGTTCAAAAACCAGCCAGATCGGACCAATAACAGCGGAGTTATGGCCCTTTGTTTAGTTAAAAATGCTATATTTTGCCTTGTTAAGGCGATAGGGCCTTCATTTGTTATCCGATCTTTACCAAACTGTACCAGATTGTTACTATCAATGAAAGCTTGGACAAGTTCGAAAACCAGCCAATTTGGACAGGCAACAGCAGAGTAATAACCCTTGATTAAGTTAAAAATTCTATATTTTGCCTCGTTAAGATGATAGGGCCTTCATTTTTCATCCGATCTTTACCAAACTTTACCATCTTGTTAATATCAATGAAAGCTCGGATAAGTTCAAAAATCAGCCAGATCGGACTAGTAACAGCGGAGTTATGGTCCTTGATTTAGTTAAAAAGGCTATATTTTGCCTCGTTAAGACGATAGGGCCTTCATTTTTCATCGGATCCTTACCAAACATAACCAGATTGTTAATATCAATGAAAGCTTGAACAAGTTCGAAAACCAGCCGGATCGGACCAGCAACAGTGGAGTTATGGCCCTTGATTTAGTTAAAAATGCTATATTACGATAGGGCCTTGATTTTTCATCCGATCTTTACCAAACTTTACCAGATTGTTAATATAAATGAAAGCTCGGACAAGTTCGAAAACCAACCAGATCGGACCAGTAACAGCGGAGTTATGGCCCTTGATTTAGTTAAATATGCTATATTTTGCCTCAATACTACGATGGGGCATTCATTTTTCATCCGATCTTTACCAAACTTGACCAGATTGTTACTATCAATGAAAGCTCCAACAAATTTCAAAACCAGCCAGATTGGACCATTTACACCGGAGTTATGGCCCTTGATTTTCTGAAATATGCTATATTTTGGCCTCATTAAGAAGAAAGGGCCTTCATTTGGCCAGATTTCAGTGAAACTTTTCAAAGATGATCAGTACCAAGCCTTGTTGTACATATCGTCACCATGTTCCGGTTGAATGATTTTGGTGGAGTTATGTCCCTTTAAAGGTTTTAATACACAAACTTTGTCTGGATTAGTTCTCCTGAACCCCTGGCTGGATTTTAACGAAACTTGACAAGGATGATCAGTATCAGGTCAGGTTGTGCAAATCGTTGCCATGTTTCGGTTGAATGATTTTTGGCAGATTTATGGCCCTTTAAAGGTTTTAATAGCCAAACGTTGTCCAGATTAGTCTCTTCTGAACTCCTTACTGGATTTCAACGAATCTTGATGGGGATGATCAGTACCAAGCCTAGTTGCACCTGTCATTGCCGTGTTGTGGTTGAATGAATTTGGCAGAGTTATGACCCCTTAAAGGTTTTAATACACTAACTTTGTACAGACTAGTTCTCCTGAACCTCTGGCTGGACTTCAACGAAACTTGTCAGGGACAATCAGTACCAAGCCTAGTTGCGTATTTCATCACCATGTTCTGGTTGAACGATATTTGAATGAGTTATGGCCCCTTATACATAAACTTTATCTAGAGCCAGTAGAGCATCAACAGGCCCTCTTGGGCCTCTTGTTTTTTTGTGGGATGCTACTGTTAGGGGTTACGGTGTTTTGCCATAATAAAAGGACCCCTTAGTGGGATGTTTAATTCTTTACAAATCAGCCTTTTTTGCTGTTTAAGAATCTAGAATCGGAGTAAAACTCAGTAAGAAAGTGGCAACAAGACACAGCATAATTCTAATTGTTCTAAGTCTCTTGTTATTCAAACCATATAATTGCATATTCGAAATATACAAATGTGACTAGCAGTATATTCATGTTGGTGATAAGGTCAACATTGAGTTGTTTGCATAATAGTTTTGTTTCGCTCCAATTACAAGTAGAAGGTCAACCAAATGTTGGTGATGTAACTCAACAAGAGTTGCCCCATGTAGACATCTTTCATTGTGCAACATTAGCAGAGTAGGCGAGATAATTAATTCTGCAAAATTCTTGTTGTCTTTAATAAAATGAGGGTTTCATTTTCATAGGACTAATAAAAACTAAAACTGCACTCCTGGCTCCTTATTTGGATGAAAACTTGGCAATTATTTTATGGCTGAATATTTTGTATAAGTAGCCAGTAAACAGTATAATCATCAAATTGAATAAATAAATGTTTTATAATTAAACATAATAAATGTTTTATAATTAAACATTTTCTAGTAATTAGACGATGTATATCAGAGAACATGATTGTGTATGTAGGAATAAATCAATGACTTTAAGCAATACATTATATTACTCTACTGGTTGTTTGAGTTTCATTCAGTACCACCATCGACAATAACATTGTCGGAGCTTCCTTCTGGCTTCCAGATACATCCTGTCAGCATGGCTTCGACCTTAGACCTCATCCAGACTCTAGGGTCATGTTTCCTCTGACCAACAGTTGATCAAATGTGCTTGCTCTCATTCTGATTTCCAGTATACCATAAAATCCCTATTAAACGCCCTGGGAGCTTTACATTTTGCGAAAGGGATGGTTTATTTGAGATTAAAAATATGGAAAATTAATGTAATACTGTGTTGAATACATTGGATTCATGTTTTTTCCATGTTTGGATATTATTCCCTATGGATTATCATTCCAGGTTTTGTTAAGTGATATTTCACTTTTTGACTGCCAGAGTGGGGGTTAATTAGATATGGGGCATTTAAGGAATTTTACGGTAATGCGTCTTAATGAGGTGCATCACTACTTAACACAATATATACTCAAGGAAAAAACAAACACAACTTTGGAATTTTGGCTATATAATGTATATACTGCACACTCAATTCCACATGATATTACAGAGAAATCCCAAGATGTTTTGTAAAAAAGGGATGCAGCTAGTTAGGGAAAAGACAAAACTATGCTGTTGTAGACCTTTTATGAAAATTTTAGCCAATTAACATAGATTGAAAAATTTTACATCCTAAGTTTGCTCACCTGTCTGAATCAAACGCGTATACTACCAATAATGAAACTTTGGAGGAATAAGTTTTGGTGTGTGACGTGTTGTTAGTTATTTTTTCCAAAACGAAAGCTCTAATGTAGCCATGTACAATTCATTAACAACAGCATATTATACATACAATATATAGCGGAAATTCCCGAGTTGTTTTTCTTTTTTTCTTTAATATATATCAATGTCACCATGATTTGAAAATGAGAATTCTTGACTGCTCTAGAACTGTTCAAGGTTCGTAGCCACACTCATGAAACTTTACAGCTAGACTGTCAATGGAGAGATGATCCCTATATATTCGGAGTCTATAGATTTAAGGTCAAGGTAACCATGATGCAGCTATGAAAACCTTGTTTTAATTTATTACTCTTCAAGATTTGTAGCCACACTTGGGACACTTTACAGGTACAATACAATTATTCTTCTGGACAACAGTTCTAGTAGTCAATTTTGACCTTTACACAACCTTAACCCTAAGTTAACACAAATTATTTGTGAGACTTCCATCCACATGTGAACCTTTCTGCAAAACATTTTAGTTTCAATAATTCATTGCAGAGTTATAGCCTGGACAAGAGTGACCGTTGCCCCGACCTTGACCCAAGGTTTGCAGAAGTAGTTTGCATCATCTCCTTGTGGTGAACCTTTCTGCTGAACATATTTTTTTACCTGTTATTCATTCCTGATTCATGACCTAAACAAGAGTATATGACCTTAATCCTAAGTTGGCATGGAGTTGTATGTGACACATCTCCATGTGTTGAACATTTTGCAAAATATCTTTTTATAACAATCGTTCATTGCAGATTTATGGCCTGGACAAGAGTTTGACCTTCACAGCCACCTTGACCCTAGGTTGGCGGGAGTTGTAAGCGACACATCAAGATCTTTTTGATCCAATCATTTATTGCTCAGACACAAAACCCCAACCCATGGATAACACCAACACTGCATGCCCCGTCCTTCACCTTCGTCGGGAAATAATTAAAACACGAGGTCAATGACCTTGAAGCTCTACTGATAGGTTTTGTTAGCTAGATCAGCATTCCTGTAAAGTTTCATGAAAATCTGGAGTCGCTAGAAGTTTTTACTATATAACTCTATGTAAACAAAGATGGCCACTGGCAGCCATGTTTAATGTTGCATCAAAATAATTTTCAACAACGACCAACATCATGTCATGCTGATCATTTTAGAAAAAGTCCAAAATCAGTATCACTTATAGTATTCAAGAAGTAAGCTGAGTGAGTCGCTACAAATTTGTAGTCAAGTAGTTTCAGAGGAGTAGTTGCTACAAATTTTTAGCTTGACTGATCGAAGATCAGAAGAATCAGCAGAGCTTATGCCGTGGTGCTTCGTCCGTCCGTAAACTTTTTTTGTGGCGACTACTCCGCTGAAACTACTTGACGGATTTCCTTTTAACTTCACAGGAATATTGCTCTTGATGTCTAGTTGATCCTAGCAAAAATTCAAGATGGCACCACGGCTAAAAATAGATTTTTAAAAAACAAGTTTGTAGCGACTACTTCTTGTAAGTGATATTGATAAGGGACTTTTTTTAAAATGATCAGCATGACATGATGTTATCCTTGCCGAAAATCATATTGATTTGACATTAAAGATGGCCACCAGCGGCCATTTTTGTTTACATAGAGTTATATAATGAAAAATTGTAGCGACTACTCCTCTGGAACTACTAGAGGGATTTCCATGAAAATTCACAGGAATGTTGCTCTTGATGTCTAGTTGGTCCTAGCAAAATTTCAGTTTGGCCGGAAATTCAAGATGGCAGGCACGGCTAAAAATAGATTTTTTAAACGAGGCCCAAATGGCCCTGAGTCACTCACCTGAGAATTTTTGCAAAGAGGAAAAAGTAGTTAACAAGTGCAATTAATTATTAGACTGAAAACTTTGTAAAAATACAAGTGCCCTATATAAGTCCATGTAAAACATGTAAAATCTCTGTAGTAACAAACTTTCGAACCCCGGGGCACAGCCATTTTTGACCCTAGGAATTTCTTTTTAATAATATTTGCAGTTTAGGAGTTGGCGATCATTTATAAACAAAAACTTTCAAAATCTGTTCAGCGCTTTTTGAGATTTAGCAGAGCTTATGGGAAGGCGAGTTGTCCGTCTTCCTTCCATTCGTCGTCGGTCCGTCATCCGACCGTCATCCGTTAACTTTTGCCTTGTGAACAATCTAGGGCCTTCATTATTAATCGGATCTTTACGAATCTTTGTCAGTGTCTTTATATCAATGAAAGCTCGGACAAGTTCGAAAATGCCATATTAAGCCTTGTGAACACTCTAGCACCTTCATTTATTATTTGATCTTTACCAAACTTGCACAGATTGTTAATATCAATGAAAGCTCAGACAAGATCAAAAACCATTCAGATCAGATCAGTAACACAGGAGTTATGGCCCTTGTTTTTTCTGTCTTGTGAACACTCCAGTACCTTCATTTGATATTTACCAAGCTTGCACAGATTGTTAGGAGCCCCGCAAGTGACATGCAGAAAAAATAATTTAAAGCGTTCGCATGCTCTACTACAGCGTTCGCACACTATAGTAGAGCGTGCGACAAAAAGATATGACATAATTACAAAGATCATGGTATTAAAGAAACTAACCTGCCAATAACTGCAAAAGATATGGAGCCCCGAAGGTGACATGCAGAAAAAAATAATTTAAAGCGTTCGCATGCTCTACTACAGCATTCGCTTGCTCTACTACGGCATGCGTTCGCACACTCTACTACAGCGTTTGCACTCTCTACTCTACTACAGCGTGGGAACGCTGTAGTAGAGCATGCGAACATTGTAGTAATGCGTGCGAACGCTCTACTACAGCATTTGCACACTGTAGCTTGAGTGTTCGCACGCTCTAGTAGCCGTAAACTGATAATGGCATTGTGTTCAAATGCAAGAACACTCAATATGTCTTTATAAGACAAACCTATATTGAAATATAATTCAATAAGTTCTTTCATGTCCACCATGATGTATTAACTTAGCATAACAGTATAACTGTACTCGTATCTATGACGGCCCATTTGACTTACTTTTATTTCACTTCATAATTCAGAATTCCGAATTCAGAACACATTAAAAATAGTGTTGCTTCCGTGTCAAAGGTGCTTGGATTAATGAGAATGCTTAATACAAAGTAGCGCGTAAAACACTCAATCAGATATACTTGTCATATCCGAATTATCTCTGCGATCACTGAGGAGATGTCGTTTACAAACGCCCTATATAAGTCTATGTAAAACATGTAAATCTCCATATACAAACTTAACTTCGTTTATATAACCTTTGTAGTTTAGGAGTTGGCGATCATTTATAAACAAAAACTCAAAATCTGTTCAGCGGTTCTTGTGAAGGAGAGCCCCATATAGTTCCGGGGGCCCCGTTTGGTTACAGGGCAAAGAATGGGCCACTGCAGATCCCGTAGGAGGGGAAGGCAGAGGGATAGAACCCCTCTCCCCCGCACCCCACCCAAATTCATGTTAATTTTTTCATTTTTTGTTCATGCTCATTAAAGGTCTTCATCATGACCCCTGCATTGTTTCAGGTGCCATCTCGCTCAAATCACTAGAGCAGTGGCAGAAAACTATAACGTTGCTCCAGCATAGAATTTGCAGCAACTCTGCAGTTCAGGGTTGAGAAGGTTCTAGGCCCGTTCTCCATATTTTATCTCGATGTACATGGAGGATGAACCTGGCATGTCCATTCCTCTTAGGCGCCATATAACCTTTCATGTGTTGATGCGCCTTAAAACCCTAATTCAATTCAATTGTGAGGGAGATTTTTTAAGGTTTTGACCATATATGGTAATGGCGGCCATCTTGGATGTTGCATTGACCTAATTTGTATAATTTTGGAAGGCACTGACCTCAGTATCGTCCACATGAAATTTGGTCAAAATTGGTCAAGCGGTTTCTGAGGAGATGTCGTTTACAAATGCCCAATATAAGTCTATGTAAAACTTGTAAAATCTCCATAGTAACAAACTTTGGAACCCGGGGGCACAGCCATGTATGACCCTAAGAACTTCTTTTGTACAACTTTTGTAGTTGGCAATCATTTATAAACAAAAACTGTCAAAATCCGTTCAGCGGTTCTTGTGAAGGATATTTTTTAAGGTTTTGACCATATATGGTAATGGCGGCCATCTTGGATGTTGCATTGACCTAATTTGTAAAATTTTGAATAAATTTTACCTCAGTATGATTAATGTGAAATTTGGTCAAAATTGTCCAAGGAGAATTTGTTTAACCAAGAGCTAACGGACGACGGACAAAAAGCGGTCACAATAGCACGCTTTGAGCCTTCGGCTGAGCTAAAAACAAGGAGAAATTATATAATATGACTTGTGACCTGGTCACACACCTGCTATATTTATGAATACGGATCAATCCATTTATGTTACAAAAGGGTGACTTGGAGAAATTACTGTTGAGCAGCAAATAGGATATACTAAGGTTGATGTTGTAAGGGATTAAATTGATATAGCTTTATAATTAAATTTTGTGGTGGCATTATGACATTTTTATAATATGACTAGGATAAAATTGAATGAGATTTTAATGTTGCATAGGTAATGTTGCACAATAAATCATAATATTTAGGAATATAGGAATGTTGCTCTTGTTGGTCCTACGTTAAAATCAGGTTGGCCTAAAATTCAAGATGGCCACCATGGCTAAAAATAGGTTTTAAAATACTATTTTGTGGAGACTACTTCTCTAAAACCATAAGTGGTATCGGTTTGGTACCTTTACCAAAATGACTTCCATAAAACTTTACAGGAATGTTGGTCTTGATGTTCAGTAAGTCCCAAGTAAAAATCAGGTTGCCTGGAAATTCAAGATGGCTGCCACAGCATAAATACAAGTTTGTGGCAACTACTTCTCAAAAACCATCAGTGGTATTGATTTGCAACCTTTATTAAAATGACTGGCATGACATGTAGTTGGTCCTAAACAAAATTCATTTTGATTCTATGTCAAACATAGCCGCCAGCGACCATCTTTTTTTTTTACATAAAGTGATATAGGAAAAGCTTGTGGCGACTACTTCTTTGAAAGTCCATAAAACATCACAGTTTCCCATGGCTTATCTGGCTATCAAGTTCTATCAGTAGCTCTTCAAGGTCATTGACCTCTTGTTACTATATAACTCTATGTAAACAAAGATGGGCGCTGCAGCCATGTTTAAAGGCATTTTCGGTAGTTTTCCATATTTTATATGTTCAAATAAGTGCCTAGGAAGTTTGAACAAATTTTGTTATTAGGAACATAACAAAAAAGGAAAATATACCATTTCTATATAATTTTATACAAAACTTGGCCTTTTAGCATAGGGGTAGGGTTTCAAAAAAAAATTCTAAACAAGCATGGGGACCTATCATTGTTATTGCACATTTTGTTTTTATATATGTTAAACTATGTGCTTAGAAAGTTTAAACAAATTCTATTATTGGGAACATACAAAAAAAAAAGGAAATTGTATCATTATGGGCTAATTTGTGCATAAATTGTGGTAATGGTCTCAACAGATTTTGTAAAAAAATATAGGTTTTACATAAAGATGAGCTTTAAATGTTATTGTAATTAAATGTTCTTTACTTTAATACAATTTTAGCAGAATTGTGACCAATGAATAAATGATTAGACTTCAAAAATGTCTTATTTAGCTATTTCATGGAATTGTTCAACTTTCTGGACAGATTGACATGACGGTGGCATTACAAATTATTTTTTAAAATTTTAACAATCATGGTGACCTACCATTATTTTTGCCTTTTCTGTCTATATATATAACAGACTTATTGTAAAAAAAGTTTAAAGAAAATCTGTTATGTAGAAAAAACTATAGAAAATGTCTTTAATAGTGAATCAAAACGACTTTGGACAAGGACCAACATCATGTCATGCTGATCATTTTAGAAAAAGTCCCATATCAATTTCACTTATAGTTTTCAAGAAGTCGCTACAAATTAGTTTTTTAAAAATCTATTTTTAGCTTTGGCCTCTATCTTGGATTTCACATCACTGTGAAGTTTTGCTAGGATCAACTAGACATCATGGGCAACATTCCTGTAAATTTTCATGAAAATCCATCCAGTAGTTTCAGAGGACTAAGTGTGACCTCGACTTTGGAGCCACGGACCTGGATTTTGCGCGTGACACTTTGTCTTGTGGTGAACACTTGTGCCAAGTTATTTGAAAATCCGTCCATGAATGAGTTACTTATTGGACACAAAATATGGAAACGAAAGTACTTCTTTTTTTACTTTTGACCTCCAAGTGTGACCTTGACCTTGGAGCCACGGACCTGGATTTTGCACGCAACACATCCTGTTGTTGTGGTGAGCACTTGTGCCAAGTTATTTGAAAATCCACCTTTCGAGGGCATAAAAAATATGTCAATTTCAGAGTTAGGGCCCTTGGACTTCTGGAAAATAGGTAAATTTCAGCTTTGGACAAGGTAACTTTAGTAAACAGGTTCTGATTTACACTAAATTTGATTTAACATTTATTTTACTAGTATCTCGGATGAGTTTCAGCAGTTTGCATCCATGCATATTGCCCTTCGATCCATGTATGTTGCCCTTGATTGATAAATAGTACTGCCTGTAGAAATACACTTTATAGTATAATTGTCATTATCTTACAAATCAACCAGTTTGGTATAGAAATAACAAAACCAAAAGAGGTAGTGTAACAGCAATTTTAATTACTGGCAGCAATCCATAATAAATCGAACAAAAACACAATTTCATTGCTAAATTAATTTAAATTTAAAATAACAATAAACAATTTATAAATATGATGGAAGAAATGTTTACAGCGTGCGCGATCTCACACATTCTACACATACAAGCAACTCTGACGGTGTCTACGGTTGGAACTCCAGCTCTGTTTCATGTCTTTTTATCGGCATTTGCATTCACAATTTTGATATTAGCTACATAAAAACTTAGAATCAATGCGACAGAAATATTTAGTGGTAAGTAAATATACCTCAGTTCTGAAAATCTGAGAAAAATATTTTCCAGCTAAAATACTTTTCTGATTGGGCATTTTTCATGTAAAATCCTTTTTGCTGCAACAGCAGAACATTTAAAAGTCTCAAATCTCAAATAGTCAGTTAGCCTTAGAGTTTTACGACAAAACATACAGGATGTCCAAATAATGTCAGTTACCCTTCATAGTTTGCGACAAAACATACAGGATGTCTTAATTTTGATGTGTCCCAACACATTTAAACCATCATTATAAAATCATATATTTCAAATTGTTGATGGGGCAAAATTTTGTAACTTTTTCAAAAAGTACTTTCGAATGAAACATTTTTATTTCTCAACCGATATTTAAAAGTAAGGTAAACGTCCCATATATATTCACATGTATGCCTATATTCACCAGTAATAAAAATGTTTGTATCACTGACATATAACTTATTCAGGTACTACATAAATTGTGTCTGCAACTGCCAAAAAAAACTTTGGCTGAAACAAGTGCCCCAAACTATAGCATCCACATACTTTGATATGCTCAACCTGTTAACTTTTTTATCAAAATTCTTTTGCAAACAATTTCCCTCCACATTTGTTACCATGATAATGAATAACTAGAACTTTGTACAATACAAGAAACAAACTAATCAACTAAATTTACATTAAATTTCCATGCAATATGTTACAATTCATTTACAATAGCAGCATACAAGCTACACATGCAGCAGATCAAGTACCGCTGAGTCTTATTTTGCACAAGTTTACACTCACATACCTTTAGAAAATAACATTTCAAACAATCTATCAAATCATTTTAGAATTATTTTATTTTTAGAATTTTTTGATTGTTGGTTTCAAGAAACTCATTACTCAATGAGCGATAGTCTTAATAAGTTTCTCACAGCAATTAAACGGCTCACGCAGTTTTGAGAACACACAGAGTTGCATTACAATAGCATGATGTTATGTCATCATAGCAGGGTGTGATGTCATAATACCAGAAAGTGATGTCATGATAGAAACAACCAAATGAAAATATGAATGAAGCATTTGGATTGGTTCAGTGATAAAAAGTAGACCAATGAAACCAGTTAATTTAAAGCTCATTACGTTCTCAGAACACACTGAAGTTTTACTGGACATTGAGTAATGAGGTTCTTTAAGCCAAGAAACACAAAATTCTAACAATAAAATAATTCTAAAATGATTTAATAGTCTTGTTTTCAATGACAAAATGCACGACAAGCATTTGGAGCAGTTTTGCATAAAACCTGTGGACTCTGCGAAATAAAAATATATAAATAGGTGTAAGGTGATCTGTAAAACCACTTCAAGGAGAATCAAACAATAAGCTGAATCACTGTGTACGCATTTACAAGCTCTGTTCACTTTCAGGAAACATCAATATTCGCTCATATAGACGTGTAGTAAAGTCATATTGGGTGTGTAATGTATACTCGTTCGTGATTGGTGCAGTTTTCTGTTCATGTCAAAAGAAGTATGTCACGTGATGTAAACAATGTTGATTTTATTAAACCCATTTTATTGTTCTAATTTAAAAATGCGTATGCAATAAAAACGTTAAGATTTATATTGGGATATATGCACTTGTTCTTTCGCGCATAAATATTATGCTCCTAAAGTTGCGCAATAATAATACGTGAAAGAACTCGTGCATATATCCCCATACAAATCTAATAACCTACAAATCTAATAACCTGTAAGTACAAGAAGCATGAACGTCATGAATGCACTGGTGCTTAGCGGCTCTGCAACACAATTAACTTGGATTATTTGGAACTATCTCAGACTTACTATCAAACCAATTCCTATAGTTCTTTAAAGAAACTAACCCATCAAATAACGGCAAAATTATACTACAAAACCGTTTATTTAAACTCAATCCAGGTGTTCAGGCCAAATGATAATGCATGTGCCGATTAAAATTATAGTTTTTTCACAGGTTCTTAAATTGAATAGGCTTAAAATAATTTATGAGTTGGTAACTCAATTTGACGCTCCAGTTTTGGGGTTTGGCCTGGATGGTTAAAGCCGTTTATATTGTGTCTATAGAGTTTGAATTCTCAAAATATGCAAGTTATATATATACCTCATCGTAAGTAGGTTTAGAAATGGTGTGCATATGTTGTAAAATAGGCTGTTGTTGGCGGGATAGCTACTTTAACAAGCTCGGAGGAAATGCCCAGATTACATACATCTGATGGACGAGGCAAAGGTAACTGTCTTGCCTCAGCGTTCACTGAAGTAAAGACGGTGAAGCTCAAACACGTAATCTCTGGATTCCGTCTGCTGCAATATAGATACACTGGGCCATCATGGTTCCAGCATAACTCTTGATTCTGTCTGCTGCAATATAGATGCACTGGGCCATCATGGTCCCAGCATACCCCCGGATTCCGTCTGCTGCGACATATACTGGGCCATCCTGGTCCCCGACATACCTCCGGATTCCGTCTGCTGCGACATAGATACACTGGGCCATCCTGGACCCGATATACCTCCGGATTCCGTCTGTTGCGATACAGACATTGGGCCATCGTGGTCCCAGCATACCTCTGGACTCCGTCTGCTGCGACATAGACATACTAGGCCATCTTGGTCCCGGCATACCTCTGGATTCTGTCTGCTGCGATATAGACATACTGGACCATCGTGGTCCCAGCATACCTCTGGATTCCGACTGCTGTGACAGACATACTGGGTCATCATGGTCCCAGCATACCTCTGGATTCCTTCTGCTGCTATATAGATAACCTGGGCCATCATGGTCCCAATATATTTCTGAATTCCGTCTGCTGCGATATAGACATACTGGGCCATCATACCTCTGTATTCCTTCTGCTGCGATATCCGCTGGGCCATCATGGTCCCAAAATACCTCTGGACTCCGTCTGCTGCTATATAGATATACTGGGCCATCAGCGACACAGCATACCTCTGGATTCCGTCTGCTGCGATATAGATACACTGGGCCATCATACCTCTGGATTCTGTCTGCTGCTAGATATACTGGGCCATCATGGTCCCAGCATACCTCTGGATTCCGTCTGCTGCGATATAGACATACTGGGCCATCATGGTCCCAGCATATAAATAAAGAATATTAAATGGAACCTATACGCCATTCATTACCACGGTGGCGTAACCGCCCGTTTGATCGGGGTCACGGCAAAATATTATCAACAAAGCGCTTGATTCAGGTAGCTTTTGTTTATTTACAACTGTCTTAATATTTAACAAATATTTCGTTAACTAAAGCACACACACCTCTACAAAGTGAGGTTCCCCGCACAATTCAATTCCTCCAGTATTTTCTTAAGACTGTCCTCCTAAAAAGGACATGGTCATAAATTTCTTTCATTTCAAAGACTTTGGGAGGGCTAATCTCAGAATTGAATTGAATTGGGGTTCTAAGGCGCACCAACACAAGAATGGTTATATGGCGCCCAACAGGGATGAACATTCCAGGCTCATCCTCCATTTACATCTAGATAAAATATGGAGAATGGGCCTAGAACTTTCTAACCTGCAGAACTGCAGAGTTGCTGCAAATTCTATTGTAGACACTCCATTTACGATGGAGTCACGTTTCCACATTTGCATATATGCGGTGTCATGAAGAAAACCTTGAATGAGCATTATAAAGAAATGACAAAATGAACATGAAGGTGGGGTCCTACCCCTCTGCCTCTAGCGGGATTTGCAATGGTTGTATTCTACCCCGGAGCTAATCTCAGAAAGTAATGGAGGAACTGAATTACCTTTTGCGTGAAACTGATGTTAAAAAAGTCACGCAATGCCCAAGTGCATGCATTTCACTCCAATGTAATATAAAATTTCTCTATGCTAATTGTTAACAAAGTCCATTTCCCTATTCATAATTCCAGAAAATATTGTTTTATTTTATAAACAATTATTGAAATATGGAAATTTATTTAAGTAAGAGCATTTGTTAAAGTATGGGCATTTATTAAAGCATAGGTATTTATTAAAGTATAGGCACTGATAAGAGAAATCTTGAGGATTTAAACTGTTTACACAAGTACATTTACTGTTTATTGACACTTCTTTAAAGGGAGTACATCAGGATTTTTCTAGAAATATCTTAAATTATAAAAATGTTCCAATTCATGATAAAACACTTATATCTATCAAAATATGATGTTTCGAACCATATTGTTAAGGTTTAAACTTCGAATACACCATATAGCTAGGACGGAATCGGGCATACAATGCTGAAATTAACCCTGGTGCGTAACCTAGGATAGCACGTATTTCTGTACAGAATGAATTTCCTTGTAACTAAGTGGTCATTTTTAGGATCATTCATTATGTTTAGGCGCTTTAAAATAGAAGAAATCATTATTTGTCAATTTTAAGTCAGACCCCTAGACCCCTTTGAAAAGCCTGATGTACTCCCTTTAATCTGACAATATTTATATGATAATTAAACTGCCATTTGTGAGAATCAGTTCACTATCAATACTCAGACGGGTTTCAAATTACATTGGAAAGCACTGCACTGTCAGTAAGAACCGGTTTTAATCTTGCATAATAATCAACATATCCCTCTCTGTCTTTACATAGAGATCCAGGTGAATCAGAGTATATGTACTGGCTGTCTGTTTTTGGGGGGTCAGTCACTGATCTTATATGACAAACTTCTGCCAGTCCTTCTGTGTTTGATGACGTGTCTAGCGACCAACTGCCAGCCTTTCCGTGTCTGATGTAGTTTTCAGACACCATCTGCCAGTTCTTTTGTGTTTGATGTAGTTTCTAGACACCATCTGCCAGCTCTTTTGTGTTTGAAGTAGTTTCCAGAGGTCTAATGTCAGCCCTTTTGTGTTTGATGTAGTTTCCAGAGGCCTAATGTCAGCCCTTTTGTGTTTGATGTAGTTTCCAGAGGTCTAATGTCAGCCCTTTTGTGTTTTATGTAGTTTCCAGAGGCCTAATGTTAGCCCTTTTGTGTTTGATGTAGTTTCCAGAGGCCTAATGCCAGCCTTTTGTGTTTGATGTAGTTTCCAGAGGCCTAATGTCAGCCCTTTTGTGTCTGATGTAGTTTCTAGACACCATCTGCCAGCCCTTTTGTTTTTGATGTAGTTTCCAGAGGCCTAATGCCAGCCCTTTTGTGTTTGATGTAGTTTCCAGAGGCTTAAGTGTTTGATGTAGTTTCCAGCCACCAACTTCCAGACCATCTGTGTTTAAATTTCGAATCACATACTGCAAGCCCAATTGTTTACTTTGTACTGTCTGAAAGTAAATATATACTCATATTATATTTTAAAACTTTTATAAAAAGGATGAAATTAAATTGGAAAATCGTATTTTTAACACTAATAAAATAGACAGATAAAATGAGCAGTCAGAAACATCTGTGACTGCCTTCATAATTTGTTGAAAATGCTTATTCAACCGCTTTTGAATGCTTCTTTGGATTTTCACAATAATTAAATGTCCGCTGCATTGTAAAAACATTCTTAGCAACACAGTAACCCATCTTTGATAAAATAGTGCACTTTGGAAAATGTTAATAAATTTTATCCACTGAGTTTAGTAAATTCAATATGCACAAATGGGACATTCTACTGATCACAACTCCGAACAAGAGCTGTTGGAGAACAGCGCAGCTCGACTATTCGATTTTTCAGAGAATAAATTATATAGCCAGTATATACCATCAGAAAACAAGGCTAAAACAATGTGAGGTGGGGTTGGGGGTGCGGGGCGGGCGTAGAAACTCAGGCCGATATATGAAATGACACATTTTAGGGGCATAATATCTAGCAGCAGACGGAAACGGAATTTGGGTTCCATGGGAGCCCAGGGGTTACAGTAACCAAAATTACTTACACAGTCCTTAAGATAATGCTATAAGGAAGCTCATGGCAAAATTTGTTTGTGCTAGGATAAGAAATGTGAGAGATATAGACTTGTAAACACAGCTTACACGCAACATTCGATGTGAAATGAGACCAATTTTAAGGGCTATCATTATTTGGGTTTCATGGGAGCCCATGGGTTATAGCAACCAAAACTACTTATGCAGCCCTTAAGATAATGTTATAAGGAAGCCCATGGCCAAATGTGGTTGTGCTAGGATAAGAAATGTAAGAGAGATAGACTTGTAAACACAGCTTACACGCAAACCCTGATGTGGGACGCTGGGGCAAGTACATAAGCTCTCTTATTCTTCGAATAGTCAAGCTAAAAATGCCTCATATAAGCGCCACAACATAATATGTCCCTATGGGCATATAAAAAAGACCTGAAGTAATTAGACACACTCCAGACATGAAACACCCGTGTTTTCAAATGCTCTAAATATACCTTTTATAAAGCATCTTGCTCTGTAAGTACAACATTTATCAAACCATGTTAGAACAACACATACATAGGAATACATACTTAGTTTCTATGACATTAACCCTTAACCTGCTATATAGATATAATGGACTGCTCTTTCTTTGAATTAAGACCGTTCTATTTATGTGACAAAGGGGTGTTTTGGGGAAAATGACTGATCAGCAGCCAGACATTGTAAACCCTGATCAGCCTGCGAGTCACTCGCAGGCTGATCTGGGTTTACAATGGACGCAAAGGCTATTATTATAGTCGTGCTTAGAGGGTTACGGGTACAAAAAAAGGCTAATCACGTGAACTGGAGCACTAGTCGTACTCTGAAATCGGTAAATAAATAGGTAATATATACAGGCAAAATCAAAGATACAAACTTAAAAGCTCCGAGCAAATGCTAACCATTCAAACATGTATTGTTTATTAAATAACAGGTGAAAAATTCACACAGGATAAAATGTGAAACATACATATATTATTTCAAACAAAACATATCAAGGGGAGCCTCTAGGTGCTCACCTGAATGTACGAGGTAAAAGGTTAACACATTTTCCTGTATAACTCATGTTAAACTGTGACCCTGGGACGAGACCAAATTTGACCCCAGGGTCACCATTTGAACAGTCTTGGTGGAGGACCATAAACTAAAGCAACATGCAATATATGACAGTTCTATGCCTTGTGGTTTTAGAGATGAGGATTTTCCAAGAGTTTCCTTCATAAGTCTGTGTCAAACATGTGACCCCTTGGGTGGGGTTGGGCCAAATTTTTAACCAGGATAACTATTTGAACAAATTTATTAGAGGACTGAACAATCTTGTAAGAGGAACATAAGCTTATGCTACATGCAAAATATCAGAGCTCTTTTCTTTCTGGTTTCTTTCTGGTTTAAGATTTTTAGAATACTTTACTATTTTGACACTAACAGTGACAAACTTGATAAAGGGTCTTGTAAAAATGCTTCATGTGAATTTTCATCAAAACTTCCGAGCAGTGTCACAGGAGATGTTTGTTTAAAGGGAATGTAGCGACACAGCCAAACCATCTTTATTATTGAGTTTTGAAATACTTGAATAAGGGTGAAAAAATGAAATACTTGAATAAGGGTGAAAAAATTATCAAAAAAAAGATATGATCATTCGAAGTTTCTGTTAAACGGATAATTATGGAAGTGGTCATTTTGAGAGCTATGACATCACGGTTCTAAATGACTATATATGGAATATTTATAAATATGAAAATTTACTGATTTATATGGAAAAGGTGACAGCAACTGTATGAAAAATATGTAATACTTTTTTTTTTTTTGTAATACTTAATGGCAGTAATGATTTATATCACCAGTAAAAAAAAATCATTCATTTGCAGTAATTTTCTTCGTTTTAAATGATATTTATCAATATTCCATATATGGTAATATGGAACTATGACGTCATAGTTCTAAAAATGGCGGCTCCCATATTCGTTTTAGAACAAACTTTAAATGGTCATATCCTTTTTGTTTATCATCCGATTTTGATAATTCTTTCACCTTTTTGCAATTTTTTCAGAACTCTCAATAATAGAGTTTGTTTGGCTGTGTTGCTACATTCCCTTTAAAGTAAAAGTTAAACATTTTTTTTGTATGTGTTTTACGTCATTTTCAACGCATGTAAGGTTATATATGACGGTCAATTTTTTGTGGTGGAGGTAAACCACCTTTTTTTCCTGGGTAGAACCAGTACTGTACACCTAAATAAAACTTAAGTACAGGATCAAAGTGAAAGGATTAAATCAAAAGTTGAAAATCCACCAAACTAAGTGACGTGTTACAAGGGATCTATGCTAGCATGCAATCTACGATAAAAAGGGTACACATTATCCCAAACAGCATGCCATGTTTACCTTTGTAACCATGGTAGCCATAATGTAGCGCATTATAGCGGTGTTGCTCCGGTGAGAGCTGATAAGAAGGAGAGCCTGTAATGTAACCAAAGCAGAATGCTAATAAACAATAAATGACTACCGTGTTAGTAAGTACTGAATCTAACAATTTCCAAATCTTATCACCTTTCATTTAATCATATGCAAGCAGGTTTAAAGTAAAAACGATATAGAGATTATTTAACTGCTGGGATCGATTATAGGGAAATCCTTCACGAGATGGTTTTCACAAACGAGCGTAAACAACACACGCCTACCATCGAGTGAAGGATTTCCATATAATCGATCACAACAGTTAAATAATCTATTTATTACATTTATAATCAGATTTTTATGTACAATTTGAACCAGAATTATTCGCTTTAGTTATTTTTGTGTTCGGATTTAGTTAGTAATATTCAGCGATTATTAATATTCTTTCACTGAGAAATCCCAATCTATCACCCATAGAAATGTAATAAACTGGATTAATAAACTGAGGTGCTTATTTTAATACTAAAAGAAGCTAACCCACCAAATAACAGCAAACTGTTTATCCAGCAAACTGTTTATCAAACTTCAATCCATTGGCAGGTGTTCAGATCATATTAGTGCTGATGAAAAGTATAGGTTTATTAATTGGTTTTAAAATACCCATGACTGAATACGCGTAAAATGAATTATGAGCTGGTAACTCTTAATTAGACTCTCCAGTTTTGGGGTTTGATCTGGCTGGTTCAATCCATTTATATTGTGTCTACAGAGTTTGAATTCTCAAATTTTTTTACATATATACTTGTATACCTAGGCCTCAGAAGGCTTAGAAATGGTGTACATTGGTTGTAAAATGTGTCTGTTGATGGTGGGATAGGCACTGTAAGATTAATATATCAAGATAGCTGTGGTGTCCCTTTAACTTCAAAGAGGTCATGTGAACTGCCCAACCCCACTACCATTGCTCTTTATTTTATACAACCCTCATTGTTCTTAACACCTCCCTTATTGTCTTTTTTTTCTGGTAAAGTTTTGATCGCACTCCTATTTTTGCCCCCAAAAAAATCAGTGCCTTCTCATCTAGTATTTAATGAGGAACGTGCCTAATTCAAAGCCTCTCATTAATAGATAGAAACAGAACCATGTTACTATAATCAAGTAGCTGAAAGTCATAAACGTGTTAAAGAACTTCTTATAACATAACCTGATATGCTGTGAAAAGAAAAGAAAAGCTTAAGCTTCAGATTCAGAAAAGTTAATTGAAATGAGGGTAAATAAACAAGAGGGACAAACAGCCCTGAATTGCTCACCTGGTGGCAATGTGTCATTACAACAACAGAAAAGGGTGAGAGAAAAGCTCTAGTAAGGTCAGACAGATTTGTTTTAATTTTCCTATACAACTTTGTAAAATGTTGACCTCCAGGACAGGGCCAAATTAATCCCCAGGGTCACTATTTGAACAAACTTGGAAGGTGTTACATGCAATATACTGTATACTGTATAAGAGCCCTAGCTAATGTTGTTTCAAGAATTTTTAGACTTTCCTATAAAACTCTTATACCAGTCAGAGCTCTAACCTTAAACAGTTACAAGTTATATAACTGCTGGAAGTTATTAAAATGCCAAATTATTATCTCCCTTTGGTTTAGAGTAGCAGATACTTTTCCCTAATAACCATTTGTAACCTAAATCAGTTACCAAGATCATTTGCTAATAAATCAAAATAGTTGCCAAATGTGCAGTGTTTATTTATGTTTGAATACTTATTATTAAGGATAAATACATCTTCATCTAGATCCAATTAGCAGTTGTTCACTAATTATCATGTTGGAGCCTACAAAATGATTTTTAATGAACTTTGTTGCTTAACAGTAGGTAACTTGAGAAGCTTTGCGCATTGGATTTTCATCCATGGTCATAGAATTTTATTGCATGGTTGTGAAGTTGAATAATCACCCTATCTAGAGAAAATTATATATATATATGGAAAATTCCTGTACAGAAGATAGAATGCATCTAAACTTGAATGATTTTGTGGTAGCAACTGATTTTGGTTACTATCCCAGTTTTAGTGTTTTTCTAAATAACAGTCACAGGTTATGAAAAACGTAACTGTTTAAGGTTAGAGCTCTGACTGTATAGAAACTTTGATTCCTGGAGCAGGGCCAAATTTTACTTTTAAGAACTAACTGTTCCCCATGAAAACTGTGCTTATGCACAACACTGATAGGTAGCAGGGCCAACTGGTCATTTTGTTTATAGAACAAAACCATTAAAAAGTTAACATACCAAATAAAGGAAAACTATTTGCAATTCAGTTGCCTTAATGAACGCATAGGAAAATTTGTAAAATAATACGAATTTGGCGACAACAGTATACACTTACAACGGCATAAAATCTGTACCATCTCCGTTGGGGGTTAAAAAGATCATAGTCTGGCTTTAATGGACTTATTTAAACCATAACAACATAATATCAGCTACTTCAGCAGATGTTTACACCAATCCAGTAAATCGGGCACTTCTCAATTTATCTCCGACATCCTTGTATCAAACTTGAATATCTTCTATGGAGGCTTTTTTTAAATTTTCATAAGAGGCTTTTTTTTATTTCATAAGAAAGAATATGTGGAATATTTTGAAGATATCATTATAGCGGATCAACATGGGAAATAATGTTTATACTGATATAATAGTCTGGAACAGCTGTTAACAGTTACATAATATGTAGACTGGTCCCTACGCTAAGAAGTAATTATTCGTTACATGTTCTGTGACCAGTCTACTTTCTCTAACAGACTTCTTATAATGAAGCTTTGATTAGACAACAGTCATCAATGATGAATCTGTCACACTATAATCAACCTAATTTAAAATTATATTTGTTTTTATATAATCAGGCAAGTAGCTAGTCAACATAATATGGACTTAAAGAGTTTACATTAGACAAACACATTACGTGGTCCGAGTATTATCTTTCAAACCCCATCCAACCCCTTCACCAAGAAGCGAAAACGGGGTTGGCTGGGGTATGCAATAAAACTGTAATTTCGTTTTTAAAAGTTCACATATTGTAAAATTAAAACATTTAATTGGCAATTTTAAACAGGTTATCACATTTTTTCATTAAACAATGTTTTTAAACTTATTTTATTGTCGATAATCCGTTATAAAATCCTGCTAATTTAGGCCTTCCCATCGCTTAATGGAATTAAGGCGGGACCACGTAATGAGTTAATAATGTCAGAGGCGTTATTTAACCAGTAAAGATCAGACATGATTATATTCGCAAGCATAATGGCGAGGGGTGAACATGATAACTATTGCTAATACATATAAATACGAAACAAGATTATATTTTTGCAATGAATTCTCCATTGAATGTTCTTTTTCTATATTTGTTCCAAGGTAAAAGAACTCAAAAACAATTGATGTCAGTGACAAAAAGCGTATTTCAAAGATATATTAAGGTAGAGAAGAGTATGTAATGGTAAAAGGCGAGAGCGTGTGCAGGTGGTATGTGAGAACACAGAGTGTGTGATTGTGGCATGTGAGAACAAAGATTGTGTGAAGGTGGTATGTGATAACACAGAGAATGTGAAGGTGGTATGTGAGAACACAGAGAATGTGAAGGTGGTATGTGAGAACACATGAGTTTGTGAGTGTCTGAAGGGGGTATGTGAGAATACAGAGTGTGTGAAGGTGGTATGTGAGAACACAGAGAATGTGAAGGTGGTATGTGAGAACACAAGAGTATGTGAAGGTGGTATGTGAGAACACATGAGTTTGTGAGTGTGTGAAGGGGGTATGTGAGAATACAGAGTGTCTGAAGGTGGTATGTGAGAACACAGAGTATGTGAAGGTGGTATGTGAGAACACAGAAAATGTGAAGGTGGTATGTGAGAACACAAGAGTATGTGAAGGTGGTATGTGAGAACACAGAGAATGTGAAGGTGTTGTGAGAACACAAGAGTATGTGAAGGTGGTATGTGAGAACACAGAGAATGTGAAGGTGGTGTGAGAACACAAGAGTATGTGCAAGTGTGTGAAGGTGGTATGTGAGAGTGTATGAATGTGGCATGTGAGAACACAGTGTGTGAAGGGGTGGTATGTGAGGACACAGAGTATGTGAGAGTGTGTGAACTTCAAGGTGGTATGTGAGAACACGAGTATGTGAGTGTGTGAATGTGGCATGTGAGAACACAGAGTGTGTGAAGGTGGTATGTGAGAACACAGAGAAAGTGAAGGTGGTATGTGAGAACACAGAGTATGTGAGAGTGTGTGAACTTCAAGGTGGTATGTGAGAACACGAGTATGCAAGTGTGTGAATGTGGCATGTGAGAACACAGAGTGTGTGAAGGTGGTATGTGAGAACACAGAGAAAGTGAAGGTGGTATGTGAGAACACAGAGTGTAAAGTGGTATGTGAGAACACAGTGTGTAAAGTGGTATGTGAGAACACAGAGAATGTGAAGGTGGTATGTGAAAACACAGTATGTGAAGTGGTATGCGAGAACACAGAGTATGTGAGAGTGTGTGAATGTGGCATGTGAGAACACAGTGTGTAAAGGTGGTATGTGAGAACACAGAGAATGTAAAGGTGGTATGTTAGAACACAGTATGTGAAGGTGGTATGCGAGAACACAGAGTATGTGAAGGTGGTAGGTGAGAATACAGAGGATGTGACAGTGTGTGAAGGTGGTATTTGAGAACACAGTTTGAGAGTGTGTGAACATGGTATATGAGAACACAGTATGTGAGTGTGTGAAGGTGGTATGTGAGAACACAGTATGTGAAGGTGGTATGTGAGAACACAGTTTGAGAGTGTGTGAACATGGTATATGAGAACACAGTATGTGAGTGTGTGAAGGTGGTATGTGAGAACACAGTATGTGAAGGTGGTATGTGAGAACACAGTTTGAGAGTGTGTGAACATGGTATATGAGAACACAGTATGTGAGTGTGTGAAGGTGGCATGTGAGAACACAGTGTGTGAAGGTGGTATGTGAGAACACAGTTTGAGAGTGTGTGAACATGGTATATGAGAACACAGTATGTGAGTGTGTGAAGGTGGTATGTGAGAACACAGTATGTGAAGGTGGTATGCGAGAACACAGAGTATGTGAAGGTGGTATGTGAGAATACCGAGGATGCGACAGTGTGTGAAGGTGGTATGTGAGAACACAGTTTGAGAGTGTGTTAACATGGTATATGAGAACACAGTATGTGAGTGTGTGAAGGTGGTATGTGAGAACACAGTATGTGAAGGTGGTATGTGAGAATACAGAGTTGTGATTGTGGTATGAGAGTGTATGAAGGGGATATATGAGAACACCCCTCACCTGGTGTTGGTCTTTGTCCTAGCTGGCTACCAAATAAAGCATCAGGGCTCCGATGTTGCTGTTGTTGTTGTTGTTGTTGAACTGCAAATGTCAACACAGAATGATATGCATTTTGTTACAATGTGTAAATAGTTCAATTTGAAAGACGTTACCAGGGAGATTTAGCATTACATTCAAATAAATTATTCAAAAGCCGTCTTAACTAAAACTATCTCTGAAGGTGATGAATACACCCGCTTTGAAAACTTTTGAAGTGAAAGCCGCAGGAAGTTTGTTATACATTGTTAGAGAGGAAAATTCAAACAAAGGGCCATAATTCTGTAATAAATTAGGCAATCAACAAGGTATGATGTAGAGGGACACAAGTATACTCGGACTGGAAAAATAATATATTGAATGGTCCAACCCGATATATTGTTAAAGAATTTATCTGAATTTCTACTGTCATGGACAGACCTAAGCAGGCGACACAAAATTGAAGAATTGTTGCAGTAGATGGGTTGATTAAATTTTCAGTGTTCAGTTCACATTTTTTAATCACTATTACCACACATGTTCGCAAACCTCTTACAAGAAACTAGTGATGGGCAATCGGTTCACATTCAGATCCAATCATATGTTACATGTATAATCAATTGACTCCAATCGAGGGATTAATCGATTTTTGTAATTGGTTTTGTCTCAAGCATGTCACACCTTCAACAAGTTTTTAGGCTCACTTCTATTTGTTTAACGTTACTATTGTTTGATGCATGCTGGTTTACTCGTGACTCTTGTTATGTTTTGACACCAGAGCAAAATTTGGCAGAGGACCACACTACATGCAATACGCCTGGGCTCAGTTGTTCAAAGACCGGTTAACTTAACTGAGCATCAAGACAAAATGTCATATCTCTTTGAATTTCCAATAAAGGAATATTTCTACCAGAAATTGAGCATGTGAAAGCATTATGTTAAGAAGAAAAATGCAAATTCAAAACTTTTAGTACATGTAGTACAAAACATGTTTTTATGAGAAAATGTACTTTGAAAGTTCACACTAACCACGGATTAAGCTAATCAGTCTTGAATAACTGGGCCCAGTTGTGGATTCATAGAAGATTTGTCAAGTTCTTCCCTATGTAAGTCTGTATAAGATATGTGACCTTTGGGGTAAGGTCAAATCTAACTCAGTCATATTTTGAACAAACTTGGTCAAGCATGATAAGCTTACGCTGTATGTAAAATATTAGTCTGGCAGTTTCGGAATTTTTTTTTTTTTTGATTTTCTTATACAATTCTGTAAAACTACGACCCCGGGGGCAGGGCTAGGGCCACCATTTGAACAAACCCCGCATAGAATCATAAGCTAATGCTTAATGCAAAATATTAGAACTTTAGCTCTTGTAGTTTCAGAGAGATTTTTTAGATTTTTCTATACAACTATTATGTAAAATTGTGATCCCAGAGGCATAGCCAAATCATATTACAGGGTCAGGTTTTGGATGTCGCGGTGACCTTAACAACTTGAAAGCCACTGAAAGTCTAAGTTGATTTTGATTAAAACCAAAATAAACGATGACACCGGTGATGGGGATATGAGCTAAAAATCAAATTCATTACCTGTTTGGTAAGACGCCAAATGATCACCACTCAAATTGGACAGTCGAACACTCTGGTACCCCGGTACTGGGCGAGGTGTTGTGGTACTGTGCATGGTGTAAGGCTTAGACTGGGCATCACCGGCGCCCGAGTAAATGGGTCGCCCTTGCTGCTGACTGGATTTCATGGATGTAGGACTATACCGAGCCTTAGTAGGACTGACCTGAGCACTGGCTCCACCCTGAAGCAAAGATCGCTGTTGATTTGTCGACTCATGACCTGAGGTAAATTTTTGAGCTTGTCCGATGAATGATTTCAAGAGGTTAGTTGCTGGTTTACCATTGGTCGTCGTCACTGTAATGGTTGTGGGGTTATTAAACACAGTATGACCTTGACTGACTTGACCTTGTGAACCTTGAATCTTGATGACGTGAGGTGCGCTTGCCCTACCTTGAGAGGATGGTAAGGACGTGGCACCAGCCTGAGACTGGGGAGACTTCCTGAGAGAATCTGTCGATGAGGAAACATGTCCAAAATGGTCACCAACGAGACCTAAATTTGAATGGCCAACTTTATGCACCACTTTGCCCTGAAGTGTTGGCTTGGAAACCGAGCCAGTTTGAGCGTCACTAAGCTGCTGACGAATCACATTTTCTGCCATTAATGACATACCCTGACTTACACTTGCAGAAAATTGGTGCACTAATTGTTTAGGAGTCACTTTTTGTCCGGGTTGATTGGGCATGGAGTTTCTATTCATGGCCACGCTCATTGGACTTTGACTTGGCGGTTGCTTAGACTGACTACTAGCAATTGTCATTTGCGTTTTTTGTCCAGACTGGTTGTTTGACATTTGCATTTTCTGTCCAGACTGGTTATTCGGCATTTGCATTTTCTGTCCAGACTGGTTATTTGTAACTTTTAGTTTTTGGCCTTTTGCCATGGAAGCAGCCACCTGTTTGGCTATCTGTTCATGCTGAAGCTGCTTTTGCTTTTCTTGCAGCATTATAGTTTGTTCTTGGAGCAGTTTCAACTGCTGTTCCCGCGTTAACTGTTGATCTTGTTTTTGCTGCTGTTCCCGCTTTAACTGCTGATCTTGTTTTTGTAGCTGTACCCGCTTTTCAATCTGCTGCTTTAGTACCTGTTGTTGTATCATTTTTTGCTGCGCACGTGCCAAGGTCATCTGACCAGCTGATGTAGACGGTATCGGTGACGACTGCTTCGGGGCTCCATGATCAACAACCTGACTTTGAGCCAACATGGCATATTTTTCAAATTGAGCATAAAATGAGTTTTCAGCTTGCGATATTGGGGTGGAATTCTGTCTTTGCAGTTGCAGGACATTTTGCTTCGGCGGAGATTGACCGCTATATTGTTCTCCAATAGAAGATCGTAAGATGTCCGACACAATATGATCCCAAGAGTTTTTCGTCTGCTGAGTATTACTTCCTGGCACTCTAGCATCATCAGGTTTCAACTGACCTGGCGACAGTAAAGATTTCATAAGACTACTTTGTGATGCAGAATTACTCTGAGCAGACATATTTGATGCAAGGTTGGAGTTTCCTAATAGTCCAGAATTACTTTTTGCATAATCCAGTAATGTTGGAACTATTTTCTTTGGTGGCACATTGGGTGTACTTTGACTATTCACAGCAGGTTTTGAACTGTTCACAATTATTGGAGTGTTCTTAGACACATTAACAGACTTGGACAAAGTCATTCCCAAATCCACCTTAGATGAACCAACTGCGGTGACCTTTGACAAGTTGATCCCTGGTGGAGCAGACACTGGGTTTGTAGGCTTGACTGTCTGGCCGGGACTTCCTGCTGAACCAGGTGTTTTGTTAGCAAACAATGCTTTCTTGGGTTTTTGTCTGAAAAGCAGTAAATTTGTTATTCAAATAAATTTTAATCCTTCTTGAATAAAACGATGATGACATTTTGGAAGGACAACTAGAACTATCACTGAAGGTGATGAATACCCCGCTTTATGATCAGCAGTTACGTGAATACTAAGTTTGGGAATAACATTTTGAGAAATGCAAGTAATAAAACTGTGTTACACGAAGTGATAAAACTGTGTTACGTGACGGGACATTACGGACGTTGTGGTTCCTATATAGACCCCACTTCACTTTGTGTGATTATTTCAGTAAGTACAATCAAACTATAAAGTTTGAAGACAGGGGTGCAATCCTTCATGAATTTTTAAAGTGTTAAAGTTGCTGAAAAGGGGCATAAATCTGAACAGGATAACTGATAAGGAAGAACTGTATAACGTTTCATGACCATCCTATGACTATTTAGTCATGAGCTAGGTTAGGTTGCAAGTTATAGTTTTATGAAAAGTGGCATAACACCGCTAAAATGAAAGTCAGAGTTATTGGTCATGGGTAACAATATTTTGAGTGGTAAGATGAATATGTGTGTGAAGTTTCATGAACACAGGTCAAATACTTCTTAAGTTATGGCCAGTTATGAGCTTGGTTAGGTTGCAGGTTAAAGTTTTAAGAATGGGGTCACAACTCTGCCAAAATAAAAGTCAGAGTTAGTGGACATGTGTAACAACATTCCTCGTGTAAAGTTGAATAAGTGTGTGAAGTTTCATGAAAATAGGTCAAATACTTTTCAGGTTATGGCCAAGGTTAGGTTGCATGTTCAAGTGTGATGGACGAACGATGGACGACGACGGACAAGAGATAAAAGACAATGGCCATACACAAAATCATCCATTTATAAATTGTAACATATATTATACAATTATGGACTTTTCAGCTGTTATACATGATGTGATATGCACCAAAAAAATCATTATTGACCGAGGCGATAGCCGAGGTCAATAATGATTTTTTGGTGCATATCAACATCATGTATAACAGCTGAAAAGTCCATAACTGTTTTATTATATAACCCTCAATTTACAATTATATAAAACAGGTCAATATCAAAAAAACAATTATATAAAACAGGTCAATATCAAAAAAACAGGTCAATATCAAAACAAGAGGTCAATGACCTTGAAGCTCTACTGATTGATTTTGATTTCAGGAAGTAGTCGCTACAGACTTGTTTTTTGAAAATCTATTTTTAACCGTGGCGGCCATCTTGAATTTCCAGCCGACCTGAAATTTTGCTAAGATCAATAAGACATTAAGAGCAACATTCCTGTGAAGTTTCATGAAAGTCCGTCAAGTAGTTTCAGAGAAGTAGTCGCTACATGTTTTCATTATATAACTCTATGTAAACAAAAATGGCCGCTGGCAGCCATGTTTAACGTCAAATCAAAACGATTTTCAACAAGGATCAACATCATGTCATACTGATCGTTTTAGAAAAAGTCCCATATCAATATCTCTTA
Organism: Cyrtodaria siliqua; assembly: GCA_037043455.1. NCBI lineage: Eukaryota > Metazoa > Mollusca > Bivalvia > Adapedonta > Hiatellidae > Cyrtodaria > Cyrtodaria siliqua. The sequence goes on along the minus strand of JAWPHD010001404.1, from coordinate 128,799 downwards.
TTGTTTTGAAGAAGTAGTCGCTACAAACTTATTTATTTAAAATCTATTTTTAGCTGTGGCGGCCATCTTGAATTTCCGGCCGACCTGAAATTTTTCTAGGATCAACTAGACATCAAGAGCAACATTTCTGTGAAGTTTCATGAACATCCGTCAAGTAGTTTCAGAGAAGTAGTCGCTACAAGTTTTTACTATATAACTCTATGTAACCAAAGATGGCCACTGGCAGCCATGTTTAACGTTGAATCAAAAAAAAATTCAACAAGGATCTACATCATGTCATGCTGATCATTTTAGAAAAAGTCCCATATCACTATCACTTATAGTTTTCAAGAAGTAGTCTCTACAAACTTATTTTTTACAAATCTATTTTTAGCTGTGACGGCCATCTTGAATTTCCGGCCGACCTGAAATTTTTCTAGAATCAATTAGACATCAAGAGCAACATTCCTGTAAAGTTTCATGACAATCCGTCAAGTAGTTTCAGAGGAGTAGTCGCTACAAGTTTTTACTATATAACTCTATGTAAACAAAGATGGCCGCTGGCAGCCACGTTTAACGTCGAATCAAAACGATTTTTGATAAGGACCAACATCATGTCATGCTGATCATTTTAGAAAAAGTCCCATATCAATATCACTTATAGTTTTCAAGAAGTAGTCACTACAAACTTATTTTTTAAAAATCTATTTTTAGCTGTGACGGCCATCTTGAATTTCCGGCCGACCTGAAATTTTTCTAGGATCAATTAGACATCAAGAGCAACATTCCTGTAAAGTTTCATGACAATCCGTCAAGTAGTTTCAGAGGAGTAGTCGCTACAAGTTTTTACTATATAACTCTATGTAAACAAAGATGGCCGCTGGCAGCCACGTTTAACGTCGAATCAAAACGATTTTTGATAAGGACCAACATCATGTCATGCTGATCATTTTAGAAAAAGTCCCATATCAATATCACTTATAGTTTTCAAGAAGTTATCGCTACAAACTTGTATTTTGAAAATTTATTTTTAGCCAAGGCGGCCATCTTGAATTTCCGGCCGACCTGAAATTTTGCTAGGATCATTTAGACATCAAGAGCAACATTACTGTGAAGTTTCATGAAAATCCGTCAAGTAGTTTCAGAGGAGTAGTCGCTACAAGTTTTCATTATATAACTCTATGTAAACAAAGATGGCCGCTGGCAGCCATGTTTAACTTCAAATCAAAACGATTTTCGACAAGGATCAACATCATGTCATGCTGATCATTTTAGAAAAAGTCCCATATCAATATCACTTATAGTTTTCAAGAAGTAGTCGCTACAAACTTGAATTTAAAAAATCTATTTTTAGCTTTGGCGGCCATCTTGGATTTCACATCAACATGAATTTTTGCTAGGATCAACTAGACTTCATGGGCAACATTTCTGTAAAGTTTTATGAATATCCATCCAGTAGTTTCAGAGGAGTAGTCGCTACAAATAAAAGTTAACGGACAGACGGACAGACGGACAGACAGACGGACGGACGGACGGACGACGGACGCCGCACCACGGCATAAGCTCTGCTGATCTCTGATCAGTAGAGCTAAAAACAGGTCAATATCGCTAGATATTTTTTCTAAAAAATTACTTTTTAGCCAATGAAAACGCGTCTATTTATAGGTTATATAATAAATATATTTATTATATACTTTACATTGAAAAAGTGGATTTTATGATTAAAATAAAACCTCGTGAATATAGGATTTTTTTTCATTTCTCTATGAAAATAAATCCTATATTCGCTCCAAACCAACAAGATATCCTCTATGTACTGGGTTTAGTCAGTATTAATATTAACTAAGCAATGCAGAAAGTGAATGCATCAACTATAACGTGATTATGATATGGCGATGATACCGACGCCATCTCCATCAAAAGTCTGGGGTGTAACTTGAAACAAGAAAAGAAATATTTCCCTTTGATACAAAATAAGAGTTCATTCTTCTTACTTCTGGTAAAATATCTTTCATTAAAAATGGTTTTAATCCTTTACTCGCAGGCTGATCAGGGTTTACAATGTCTGGCTGCTGATCAGTCATTTCCCCCCCCAAAACACCCATTTGTCACATAAATTGAATGGTCTTAATTCAAAGAAAGAACATTCCATTATATACTGAAAGGAAAAAGAAATGCGACACGGAAATTTCCGCTACATATTGTATATACTGCATGCTTAATTCGATATATATTCCAAGGAAATCCCATGATGTTATTAAAAAAAGAGTTGCAGTTAGTTAGAGAAAGGACACAACTGTGATGTTGTAGATGTTTTAACCACAGTACACACTGTAGCAAGAAATTCATAAATGTTGAAGTTGAGCAAGTTCTGTATTGTATTTAACGTAAAGAGTTTGCAAAATTGTGCATCCTAAGTTTGCGCCAAACGTGTACTCTGTCAATAATAAAACTTTGCAGGAATACTGTTTGCTGTGTTACGTGTTGTTTTAGTCTATTTTCCGAAAGGAAAGATCTTACGTAGCCATGTACCATTCGATTAACAGCAGCATATTGTACATACAATATATAGCGGAATCCCGTGTCGCGTTTCTTTTTCCTTTCAGTATATATATGTAGCGGGTTAAGTAGTTAATAAATCAAGTTGCTGCAGCACTTAAGCCCAATCCTGTGAACAGAAAACTTGATCATCTATGTGAATAATGATGGCACCATTGTCAAGGGTATGATTGCCCTCGAGTCAATTAATTTCCATTCTGTTATGTAACATGAACCATCTTTAAGAGCTTGTGTAAAAGTTTTCTAAACATTGCATAAAAGAAGTAATGGTAAATTAGTTAACAACAAGGATTAAAGAACCAGAGAAAAATATCATGTTACAGAAAAATACTTGTTTTGATAGAAAACAGATTTAAAAATAGATGAAAATAACTTCGAGTTATTTTGTAAAAAACACATAAAACAAGAGGTCAATGACCTTGAAGCTCTACTGATTGATTTTGATTTCAGGAAGTAGTGACTACAAACTTGATTTTTGAAAATCTATTTTTAGCTGTGGCGGCCATCTTGAATTTCCGGCCGACCTGAAATTTTGCTAGGATTAATTAGACATCAAGAGCAACATTTCTGTGAAGTTTCATGAAAATCCGTCAAGTACTTTCAGAGGAGTAGTCGCTACAAGTTTTCATTATATAACTCTATGTAAACAAAGATGGCCACTGGCAGCCATGTTTAACGTCGAATCAAAATAATGTTCAACTCGGATAACCATCATGTCATGCTGATCATTTTAGAAAAAGTCCCATATCAATATCTCTTAAAGTTTTCAAGAAGTCGTCGCTACAATCTTATTTTTTTTAAATCTATTTTTAGCCGTGGCGGCCATCTTGATTTTCCGGCCTACCTGAAATTTTGCTAGGATCAATAAGACATCAAGAGCAACATTCCTGTGAAGTTTTATGAAAATCCGTAAAGTAGTTTCAGAGGAGTAGTCGCTACAAGTTTTCATTATATAACTCTATGTAAACAAAGATGGCCACTGGCAGCCATGTTTAACGTCGAATCAAAAAGATTTTCGACAAGGACCAACATCATGTCATGCTGATCATTTTAGAAAAAGTCCCATATCAATATCTCTTATAGTTTTCAAGAAGTAGTCGCTACAAACTTATTTTTTAAAAATCTATTTTTAGCCGTGGCGGCCATCTTGAATTTCCGGCCGACCTGAAATTTTGCTAGGATCAATTAGACATCAAGAGCAACATTCGTGTGAAGTTTCATGCAAATCCGTAAAGTAGTTTCAGAGGAGTAGTCGCTACAAGTTTTCATTATATAACTCTATGTAAACAAAGATGGCCGCTGGCAGCCATGTTTAACGTCGAATCAAAACGATTTTCGACAAGGACCAACATCATGTCTTTAGAAAAAGTCCCATATCAATATAACTTATAGTTTTCAAGAAGTAGTCGCTACAAACTTGTATTTTGAAAATCTATTTTTAGCCATGGCGGCCATCTTGAATTTCCGGCCGACCTGAAATTTTGCTAGGATCAATAAGACATCAAGAGCAACATTTCTGTGAAGTTTCATGAAAATCCGTCAAGTAGTTTCAGAGGAGTAGTCGCTACAAATTTCATTATATAACTCTATGTAAACAAAGATGGCCACTGGCAGCCATGTTTAATGTCGAATCAAAATAATGTTCGACTCGGATAACCATCATGTCATGCTGATCATTTTAGAAAAAGTCCCATATCAATATCACTTATAGTTTTCAAGAAGTAGTCGCTACAAACTTATTTTTTAAAAATCTATTTTTAACTGTGGCAGCCATCTTGAATTTCTGGCCGATCTGAAATTTTGCTAGGATCAATTAGACATTAAGAGCAACATTCCTGTAAAGTTTCATGAAAATCCGCCAAGTCGTTTCAGAGGAGTAGTCGCTACAAGTTTTTACTATATAACTCTATGTAAACAAAGATGGCCGCTAGCAGCCACGTTTAACGTCGAATCAAAAAGATTTTTGATAAGGACCAACATCATGTCATGCTGATCATTTTCGAAAAAGTCCCATATCAATATCCATTATAGTTTTCAAGAAGTAGTCGCTACAAACTTGTATTTTGAAAATTTATTTTTAGCCGTGACGGCCATCTTGAATTTCCGGCCGACCTGAAATTTTGCTAGGATCAATAAGACATCAAGAGCAACATTTCTGTGAAGTTTCATGAAAATCCGTCAAGTAGTTTCAGAGGAGTAGTCGCTACAAGTTTTCATTATATAACTCTATGTAAACAAAGATGGCCGCTGGCAGCCATGTTTAACGTCATCAAAACGATTTTCGACAAGGACCAACATCATGTCATGCTGATCATTTTAGAAAAAGTCCCATATCAATATCACTTATAGTTTTCAAGAAGTAGTCGCTACAAACTTGAATTTAAAAAATCTATTTTTAGCTTTGGCGGCCATCTTGGATTTCACATCAACATGAATTTTTGCTAGGATCAACTAGACTTCATGGGCAACATTTCTGTAAAGTTTTATGAATATCCATCCAGTAGTTTCAGAGGAGTAGTCGCTACAAGTTTTCATTATATAACTCTATGTAAACAAAGATGGCCGCTGGCAGCCATGTTTAACGTCAAATCAAAACGATTTTCGACAAGGACCAACATCATGTCATGCTGATCATTTTAGAAAAAGTCCCATATCAATATCACTTATAGTTTTCAAGAAGTAGTCGCTACAAATTTGAATTTAAAAAATCTATTTTTAGCTTTGGCGGCCATCTTGGATTTCACATCAACATGAATTTTTGCTAGGATCAACTAGACTTCATGGGCAACATTTCTGTAAAGTTTTATGAATATCCATCCAGTAGTTTCAGAGGAGTAGTCGCTACAAATAAAAGTTAACGGACGGACGGACAGACAGACAGACGGACGGACGACGGACGCCGCACCACAGCATAAGCTCTGCTGATCTCTGATCAGTAGAGCTAAAAAACTGTAATAACCTACCAGTAAACAAAGAAAATCACTACAAATGGATTAAAAATAAATATACAAATGTAAAATGTATACATTGTATGCTTATTTTTCATTTGCAGCAATTTTCTTTGCTTTAAACAATATTTTGTCAATATGCCATATATGGTAAAAAGGCGCGATGCCGCTGCAAGATGGCAGCCTCCATTTATGTTTCTTTGCACAGTTTCAATAGGTCATATCTCCTTTGTTTTTCATGGTATTTTGATAATTGTTCAGATTTTTTGAAGTTTTTCAGAGCTGTTTTAAATAAATGTTGTTTGAAAATAGTGCATCATCCCTATAATCAAGTTTACACCCCTGACTGATAAAAGTGATGATCTGAATCGCCATGACTCTGTCAGTGATTATATCAATTGAATTAAATGTTGTTTAACAGCTCAGTATAGGTTATTTAGAGCCACCCCAGAGAGAGGGGAAGTATACATAGGAATCCGGGAACCGTGCCCTGCTCTTATTATCGAAAAGATTTGCATGGTTCTTTTAACGTGCTCGGAGAATAGACCGATACACGAGACCACCCCAGTTTACGTCCCCATACGACGGACGAGGCTATGGGAAAGTGTCTTGCCCAAGAACACACCCGACGAAACTCAGTGGCACCACGGAGGATTGAACCCGGGGCCTCCGGTTACAAAATCCGCCGCATTATCGAGTGCGCCACGCCAGCCCTCTCAGCAATTATATAAATATACTCGAAATGTACTTACGGGTTTGTCCATAATGTGTGTGAAGATTTACTCTCCTTGTACAAAACACGTGTCTGCATCCAGCCCTTGGGCCAGATAGGTCGCACATCGCTGTCAAGGAACGTCTTACAATACTCTTCTGCAGTCTGGGCTCGAACCTTGGAAATCTGGTATGTGTGCATCTTCACTCGTACTACATCACACAGAAGGGCCCTGGAAGATGGTGGTAACAACTCATGGAAATTGGTCATCTTTATACAAGGAATCGTAAGCTTTACTTTCAGACTCTCTAAAATGTGTGTTTTATTCAAAATTAGACCAAAGCCTCCTTACCATTGTTTTTTTCACTCACATTGTCCCAGGCATATTTTCAAAAACATTAATATTTAAATAATGATTAAAACAGTTTAGAGGAAATTGTTTTTGCATATTACTAACTGTTGAATACATTGCATCAATAAGAAACACAAAATTGTATGACCTTTTTACACTTGAGAATAATAATTGTGCGACATTGCAAAGCAAAATATTTCTGTAAAACTATATTGTTAATAGTATCCCCCAGAAAAAATATTCTGTGTGACCAGTAACACATACCTGACATTGTTATCCCAGACAAACTTCTTACGTGGCCCAGTTGGTCGTTTCTTGGTAGCCTCGGAGTGGTCTGTCTTCTCCTCGTCATCACTCTCTGTGCCTATGTCTTCTCTCACACTCTCCTTGTCATGCCCTTCCTTATTTGCTTCCTCTGACCTGAAAGAATGAAATGAATGAATGAATGAATTTATAGAGGGTGATCCAATTCGCCAACACTAATCTCCCTTGGGACCCTCTGTAAAGTCATACATATACAATGTAAAACATATATAACAAGAGGTCAATGACCTTGAAGCTCTACCGCTAGATTAGCATACCTGTGAAGTTTCATGAAAATCTGTCAAGTAGTCGCTACGCGCTTTTATTATATAACTCTTTGTAAACAAAGATGTCCGCTGGCAGCCAAGTTTAACGTTGAATCAAAATGATTTTCGACAATGACCAACATAATGGCATGCTGATCATTTTAGAAAAAGTCCCATATCAATATCACTTATAGTTTTCAAGAAGTAGTCACTACAATTTTTTGTTTTTTGTTTTTGTAAATCTATTTTTAGCTGTCGTGGCTATCTTGAATTTTCGGCCGACCTGAAATTTTGCTAGGATCAACTAGATATCAAGAGCAACATTCCTGTCAAACTTCATAAAAATCCGTCAAGTAGTTTCAGAGGAGTTGTATCGCTACACGCTTTTACTACATAAATCTATGTAAAGAAAGATGTACGCTGGCAGCCATATTTAACGTTGAATCAAAATGATTTTCGATAATGACTAACATCAAGTCATGCTATTCTTTTAGAAAAAGTCCCATATCAATATATCACTTATAGTTTTCAGTAAGTAGTTGCTACAAATTTGTTTTTTAAAATCTATTTGCGGCCGTGGTGGCCATCTTGAATTTCCGGCCTGAAATTTTGCTAGGATCAACTAGACATCAAGTAGTTTCAGAGGAGTAGTCGCTGGTCAAAACGATTTTCGACAAGAACCAACATCATGTCATTTTAGAAAAAGTCCCATATCAATATTACTGATAGTTAACAAGAAGTAGTCGCTACAAAATTGTTTTTTAAAAATCTATTTTTAGACGTGGCGGCCATCTTGAATTTCCGGCCGACCTGAAATTTGCTAGGATCAATTAGACATCAAGAGCAACATTCCTGTGAAGTTTCATGAAAATCCATCAAGTAGTTTCAGAGGAGTAGTCGCTACAACATTTTATTATATAACTACACAAATATGTCCACTGGCAGCCATGTTTAACGTCGATTGAAAACGATTTTCGAGAAGGACCAACATCATGTCATGCTGATTATTTTAGAAAAAGTCCCATATCAATATCACTTATAATTTTCAGGATGTAGTCGCTACAAACTTGTTTTTTTTTAATATATTTTTAGCTTTGGCGGCCATCTTGGATTTCACATCAACGTGAATGTTTGCTAGGATCAACTAGACATCATGGACAACATTCCTGTAAAGTTTAATGAAAATTCATCCAGTTGTTTCAGAGGAGTAGTCGCCGCAAAAATAAGTTTACAGATCAGTAGAGCTAACAAAACAAAGAAAGTGATATTTCCTTTAAACTAATTAATGACATGCAAATATGTCATTAATTATGTAAAACTGCCAAACATAACAATATACATTATGATTGTGTTTACAGTTAGATGTAAACATGTTTAAAGAAGTACATTCTCTAATATATATAGGAATACTTTTCCATATAATTGTTCCAGAGTATGACATAGTACTCCCTTTAAACAATTCTCTGTTTGGTCTTGGGAGTTATATAATTTAATTTGTATGCAGACTGTAGATTTCTCTACGAGATAACAGCAGGATGAAACATATCACAAACATATGACGGGACTGTACTTTTTGATACTCTATACATAAATTATGCCTTTTGAAGATATATCCTTTGCCCGATATTAAGGGAAATTCTGATAACCAGTGCTTCATTTAGTGGTGTATATTGGTCGCCTAAAATAGTATGACATGCTCTCCGCATTGCAACCTGGAAGTCAACAGTATGTCGAGATTAAACATGATAATCAACAGATCATGTTCCGTTTCAGGGCACAAAAGTTCCACTCATCCGCTTGCCAAGACGAGTGCTCACTGATGCAGGATGAGTAGAAATTCAGATAAATTCTTTAAAAAATTATCAATTTGACCATTCAAATATTACGTAGAACAAGTAACTCAGGAATACATGTTCTGCCATGTGTTTTATATGATAATGTGGCTCGTCTCACACAAAACCCAGGTTCCCAAAATATGAAAAAAATAAACAAGACAAGTTTGTAAAACATGAACAAAATCCTAAAGATAAACATTCAAGTTTGTCCATGTTTGTAACTATACTGTAACTGACCCAGTTTGGTAAAGATCGGATGCAAAATAAAGATGCTAGTATTGACAAAATATAGGATTTTATAAATCAAGAGCCATAACACTTGATGGTTTTTTATCCAATATTGGTGGTTTACGAACTTGTCCGAGCTTTCATCGATATTAAGACTCTAGCCAAGTTTGGTAAAAGATCAGATGCAAAACGAAGGTGCTAGAGTGTTAACAACAAAATGTTTACGGACGACGGATGGACGACAGACAGGAGACCATGGCATAAGCCCTACTTTAGATTTTTTTAACGTAACCTTTGGACAACCTCCAAATACACTAAACAACACTTATCAGTACCCCATTCCTGTAAAGTTTCATTATACTGAAAGGAAAAAGAAACGTATAATCAAAAAATTGCCTATACTACACTATTATATACATATAATTACACATAATATTCCAGATATATCTCAACGTATTTTGTACAAAAAGGTGTTACTAATTACAGAAAGGACAACTCTGTCATGTAGTAGACTTTTTAATCAAAGTATGCTTTGTTACATGGAATTCATAAATGTTGAAGTTTCGCTTGAAAAAGTCAAGCCATTTCAGTATTGTGCTTAATGTTAAGAGATTGCAACGTTTAAAGCCTAAGTTTGCTCATTAACCATTAGGGTGTTCAGTGCTGTTTAAACCTTCTTTCCCAAAGGACAGGCCTAATGTCACCCTGTACCATTCGATTAGCAGTAGCATATTAAACATACAATATATAGCAGAAATACCCAATATCCTTTTTCCTTTCAGTATATAACTCGCATAATCCGAACACTGTATATTCCGAAAACCAGTCGACCGAAACAGTCCCAAAACATCATTTTGTATACAAAAACATATATCCAATCCGATCCACTAAATGTGTTGTTGTTGGCTAAATTATAATTACCAGAATGGTCACTTCAGTCATGAAAGGTGTGAAAATCAATGACCCTGTTTTCGTCCCCAGGTTATTACGGTACTCTGTATTGTTAATTGTTTGACAAATAATGAGATGAGCGAATTTTGAGCAATACAATGCAAATACATGTAGATACGTGTACTTATTGCAAACAAATTTATCACCTTGACTTTTCCCAGAGGGAAGCGAGATGACAGTGACAGATGTTTTGAAAATATTAGAAAAATACTTTGCTGTTTATTTTCAGAAAAAACAAATGAGCTCATAAGTATTGCAGAAGGATGCATATTAAAATAAAAGTCCAAACTTAACCGAACAAAATTGGAAATGTGTTTTTAAGTAAGTGTTGCATACATACATCACAGCAGCGTACAGTGTATGCTAATGCTTAGTTTTGTAAATATTACGCATGTGTGAAATAAATGAAAACCCGGCTTCGGCGATTGGGATTGAGGCAATGGTCGTCTTCCCTCATTTTTTGCTGAAAATCTGTCTATATCGGCCAAATTTGTTGGGCCCGAGGGTGGTCGGATTTACAATTTATTGACTATTATTTATTGACTAGTCTGAATTAAAGTACTAAGACCTATCTAGGCATCTATACATATTAGGTCATCAACATCCTCGTGACCGGCTCAAAGTCACAGCCTTGTGCTTGACTCAAGATAAGTGTTTGCTTCTGTAGAGAAGTTAAAGCCTGCAATACTTAAAGATGAATGGCCACCCTTTTTGTATTATTATTAATTAAAAAACTTAACTCTTTAACATCTGACATAACAACATTTCTTGATAATCCTGGAGAAAAACATATATTGAAAACCTAAGTTGTATGTAAATTATTTGCATGACATAGATACTACTTTTACCACTGAGTGACTACACGGGGAAATGAGATAAATCTGAAGCTGCACAACTATTGCCAGATAATTGATAAATCCATTTACCTGTGGATTAATTTACCTGTTCAAAGTTTTCTAGGTCATCAAATAAAATCTTATTCTGGCTTTTCACAGATATTGCAATGTGTGAATTGTAAATATCTATATTGTTGTGTATTGATTTGGATTTAAATAACATAAACATGTTCATGAAACAAAACATGGCCGGAGAACTTTAATCAGGAAGGCAAGTGCACTGTGCCAACACTGTATGACCCACTGGCATTACTTTCATGTTATTAAAGATAATATCTTACTTTTCTTGTGCTGCCTTCAGACAGTCAGCATCATACTTCTCCAGCAGAGCTGGCATCATTCTGTTCACAGCTGCAAGATAAACACACACTGGTTTACATATGTATTTGGATTGATAAATTGAAACATGTCAAACAAAATCTCCAGATACAATAGTTTATAGTTATAATGGATTCAAAGATACCTGCCAACAAAATCACCGGACATAATGGTTTAAATATATGTGTGGGTTCACAGGTTGAAACTTTCCAAAAATCTCCAAACACAATGGTTAACATTTATAATGGATTTATAAGATTGAAACCTGCCAAACAAAATCACCAGAAACGTTCTAGATCCAACATGAAATATAAAACCATACAATATGTAACGAGATAATGGCAAGGGATCATTGTAACAACATCGTATAGAATTACGATATCACAAACCATGAATAAAGTTTAACTAGATGCTCCGACACTTCCAAGTCAGAATATGCTTATTGTTAACCTTAACGCAGATGAAAAAGACTTTGTGTCAAGTATTTGTGTATAATATTACCCTCAAATTTGCATTAAATCCCTCGCTGTACCCAGCCGTTAATAGAAACAACTATAATATAATATGTACGCTTCGTTAAAAAGGCACGCCGACTTTTTAACTCTTGTGTTTACATAAACATAACCTGTGCTATAAATAAACCATTTGGATCTGCGCACTTCCTGTGTTGTGCTTAGCATCGGCGCAGCGTGTAGGAGATACAGCATAATTAGTACACAAATATTTATTCGGCATAGTGTGTACAAGTTAATTTTATTCAGTTTATTTATTAGCATAATTATCTATTAAAGTTGTATTGCTTCAGAGTGCTTCGTCAGCTGTTTCAGTTTGTGTGTTAATAAGCATATTCTGCCTTTAAATGCTTATAGCAGGCAAACATCAACATACTGGTTCGGAGTTTCTCCAGTGGTTCCTTGATTCTATCCTCCAAATCCTTCACTCGTAGCGTCTTGGCCCGCTTCAGAAGTGTGTCCTTGCTGCAAGGGAGAAATGCCGCCAGATATCCAAACATCGCAGACCTGTTGCCAACAGTCATCTGTTTGGAGGACATCTCGAGTCTACAGAGAATAAAGGATTTCCGTTTATTCACCTCAAGCTGAAGCAATGGCTTGCTCAATACAATTTAAGTCAGTCATACATGTATATTTTGGTAAAACAAAGTATGTAAAAAAAACTTCTTCTTTTACAGTGTTTTTTTTCCTTATATAAGTGGTACCGAAAAACTGTACCATTCCCAATGGCAAAAAGAGTTTTTTTTCCCAATTGGAGTGGAAAAAACTCCCAATCCAAAAATTCTTTTTTTTTCTTTTTTTTTTTAAAGTGTTTTGAACTTTATTTAAAGAGAAAAAGTGGGGAACTAGAATCTTTAATGTGAGGGTAATGACAGAGAATATATACATGGTAATGTGTTTGCAATGTATTTAAGCGTACACTATTGCTTTTGTTTGATAGCGAAAAATTCCCAAATTAAGGCAAATCGCCGTGAATTTTTCCCAATTGAATGGGTTCTAGTACCATTCCCGAAAGGGTGAAAAAAATCGCTGTTTTACTGTTTTATCAAGGTACTAATGAATTTAAAACTTAGAAGCTGTCCTACCATGTACCTACATGGAAACTAATTCAGACAAGTTCCGGATATAAATTGACCTATTGGTTACAGTTTATATAATGTCTCTACCTATACCGTTATTTCATTAAGTCACAACCCAGTATAACAGTGGTAATAACTTACTCCAACAAAATCTTGTTGACATTGGCTGTGAAGAACTTGCACTTGCCGTCCCTGGATTCATTGGCTTGCTGAAAAGTTGGAATAAGGAGAAAAAAGTAAAGTAAAAGTATAATGTTTTACTCTCGTCATAATTTATTTAGCCATGTTGAAGCAGATACAATGAAATTACCGTAAATGGCATTCTTTTTTTTCTTTTTCTTTTTTTTTTTTGGCCCACCTTCTCAACCCCTTTTATCTGCTCCTTTCTTTCGCCTCCCCTCACTCCGTCTTCCGCCAGCTCTGCTGTTGTCCCTCCTACTAGATGGTGATCTGTTTTGACATACTTTCTGCTGAAGCCTCGCTGTATATTCCGTTTCTGAGACGACTCTCGCTGTTCACCCGCAGTTCACCTGATTTTTCTCTTTTTTCCTTCGGATTGTACTGTTTCTGGGACATTGCTGATATGTCTTCTGTTATTGTCTATTGCTGTGAAACAGCCTCCCCCTAGTACTCCATGGTATTCCATTCAAGCTACTATGCCACTACTAGGCTACTGGCCACTGCATACTTTAGATGCGCCATACGAAGAACCAACGAATTTCTGTCTACAGCTTCCCTTCTTTCAGTGAACGTCGGCCTAACATCGTCACAAGACAGCAGTGAGGTACTAACTACTCATGAATCAAATTTGAGGGCCGAGAAGGTGGATTTTTGCCGAATGGTAATGAATGATAAGCAATGAATAAATGAAAGATGATAATGGAGAGACCAGCATCCGGCGGGGTCTGAACCCACGACCTTCCGCTTGTGGGCCCAGTGCTCTACCACTGGGCTATAGAGGCCTCACTTAAATGGCATTCTACTCCTAGTCTAATACATTAAAATAAGAAAACAGTGCATGAAAATGAAATCTTTTTCACTCTACTAAGGCCAAATATTTGTTTTTTTTCACCAATATGGCGAAAGAAATTAGAGAAGGTCATTAGGAAGATGGGTTTTTTTGTTGTTTTTTAAATATTTTTAAATAGGCTGTATATATAGAAGCTCTCGACTTTCAGGGTGCTTACTAACTTTTGTCATAAAAAAATTCAGGGTACAGGCTAAAATTTCAGGTTGGTCGGCTTAGCAAAAACGCGGATATTTCTTTCGCACGACTTAGATACGAGATATGTAACGAGATATTTCAAACTAAACTAATCATAAAGGTATGTTAGAACATACAATATACTATTTTTCCAACTCACCCTTTTCAGCTCCTCAATCTTCGTCTCCATGCCCTGAGGTAGAGCAGGGGGCAGTTTAGGAATGCTTTCTGGATCTATCTCTCGTCTGTTGTCCTCAAACTCGTGACTATCAGAGTCATCCTTGGCTGCCATGGAGACCACCGAATCAATTACCATGGATATGTTTGATTTGAGACTAGGTGTTCCCTCGTTACTGTCACTACCATCAGGGGAGCTGAGGACACCATTTTCCGATCCCTCGCCATTCAGCTTTGGAGAGGTAGATTTCAGCAATGCTGCCACGGTTGACGACTTGTTTCTAGAAAAATATTGTCACTTCTTTAGGAAATTTTAAATGTAGGTGTCTATTACCATGTCAGTGTTTTAAAAATCGATTTCATCCCCTGTGTATCAAATATCAGATGCACGCTGATATTACAATTAACATCATTATTCATATAACAGGAGTATCTGTATTCAACGTAGATATCCAATTTCTGTAACTCATTCGTTAATGAACAAAGATTGGTATTTTATCAGACTTGCATGACAAAATTGTATTAAATGAGACATGTATGATCTTACCTAGAACCAGGGTTTAATGAGAGACACAAGTTACCTCAGGCTTTTTACCCTATATAAAAGAGGCCTGTAAAAGGCCTCTTTCCAATTGAAAATTCAACTGTTTTTACCAACTGTGGCAGACATTTTTCGCAATCAGAAAGCAGCAGTCTCTCCGAATTTGAGAAAAAGCATTTATTCTGCAATGTGTTTTTGTCTGTCAAGTCAGTTCTGAGAAGTCAGTAATTATAATAAATAATGGATGAAAATATAAATAATGCATAGTACTGTCATGTTTACTTAATTGATGAACATCTTTCCCAAAATGAGAAATTAGCCTGTTTTCCCCCACAAAAATGGACAGGTTTGGGGCTTTTCCTAATTTTGTGGGAAAAAAGCCCTGCATCTTATACAGAACCAGGATATTACAGTCACAGTATAATAGCACCCTGGAAATAGTAAATTTTTAGTTGTAAACTACTGCCATAGACACAATATTTATTAAACACACATCAATAACAGTCGAACATCTTAATGACGTGACAAATAAATGAACGTAGGGGTCAAGCCCGTGAAGTCCCAAAATGTCAGTATTATTTCATCTAAAAAACTTGCTTAACCATTTTCCCTCAGTATATATACAGCCAGAATATTATGATAATTCAGCAGGTATCATCTTTTATAGAATGTCATGCCCCACCTGAGTTAATAAATTACATGTATACAGAACCAGCATTTTATGAGTCACCATGGTAAAATCTGATATAGAGCCTTATTTATTTATTAGGCAAAAATTCCAAACTTGTGTGTAAAAATAATCAAACAGGGTGCAAAATAATTTGCTAACACGCGCTAAGAGCCAATTCACGCCAATTTGATGTCTCTAGGGCAGGTTAATTTTACAGATGAAGGCGAAAAAAGTACATTTTAGATCACCTTTCTTCTATAAATGTATACAAAACGTAACAATATTGAGAAAGTAAGAGTTGGGGAGTGTTGTTACAGGTGGGTTTTTTACCACACTCACTCCACCAAATATTGGCCGCGATTTTTCAAAAATGGCCATGCAAAAGAAGGCTGCATGGTTGGCTGGCTAATACACTGCCCATCAGTAACACCTGTGAAGTTTTATGGAAATTGGACCAGGAGTAGTGGCTACAAGCTTTTTTTATATATATATATATATATATAATATATATATATAAATCTATGCAAATAAAGGTGAATTTTGTTAAGGACCAACTACAAGTCAATGCCAATCATTTTGGTAAAGGTCGAACAATCATGGTTTTTGAGAAGTAGTCGGCACATAAGTGTTTCAATATGTATTTTCAGCTGTGGCAGCCATTTTGAATTTTCTGCCGTCAACCTGATTTCTACGCAGGATCAACTAGACATCACGAGTAATATTCATGTAATACACTGCCCATCAGTAACACCTGTGAAGTTTTATGGAAATTGGACCAGGAGTAGTGGCTACAAGCTTTTTTTATATATATATATATATATATAATATATATATATAAATCTATGCAAATAAAGGTGAATTTTGTTAAGGACCAACTACAAGTCAATGCCAATCATTTTGGTAAAGGTCGAACAATCATGGTTTTTGAGAAGTAGTCGGCACATAAGTGTTTCAATATGTATTTTCAGCTGTGGCAGCCATTTTGAATTTTCTGCCGTCAACCTGATTTCTACGCAGGATCAACTAGACATCACGAGTAATATTCATGTAATGTATCATTAACATCCTTCAAGTGATTTCAGAGGAGCAGTCACCGTAAGTTTTTCCTATATAACCTTGTCAATAAGATGACAGCAACCAGCTTGACGTGGAGTCAAAACAGGTTTTGTTAAGAACCACCTACATGTCATGCCAGTCATTGTGGTAAAGGTACCAAATCAATACCATTTTGGTTTTTGAGAAGTAGTCTCCATACATTAAAAGTTTTAATATCTACTTTTAAATGTGGTGGTCACCCTTAAATTTCTGTTTAAATAGAATCAACTAGACATCAAGAGCAAAATTCCTGTTAAGTTTCACGAAAATCGATCCTGTAATTTCACGGATGGATGAGGAATGACACACCATGAAAGAACACATACTAGAACAATTGACTTTTCCGCTGATATATACATCTATTTGCACCAGAAAAAATAAAATATTGATTTTCCTAGTGCATAACATCAGGTTTATCACCTGAAAAGTCTCTATTTGAATATCTCTTATACATAACTTGTCTCAGATGTGCTCAAATAGAACCAGTTCTCTATTTATTGATATATTTTAAAGTGCTAACTCTTGATGAAGAATTTGATTCTCATAACTTAATTGTCTTACAAGGATACCTAACATCCATATTTCAACGAATTAATTTTTAAAAAGTAGCATGTGGACTTAGAAATAACAATTACAGTGTCAAAGCTCACCGACAGACATCACTTACTGTTTGAGTTTGTCCTTGTCTTGAGGTTGTTTTGGTTTTTAAAGGGTTTCTCCCATCTATGATTATTTTCTTTTTCTCTTCTTCTTGACTTCTCCATCTACTGCCATGCCATCTTTTAACTTCTTTTTCTGTCAAAGAAAATATATTTGGTTCAAACTTTTTCAATGAAATATTCGTAATCATAAATAAAGAACAATATATTTGAATAGATTCATCTCCAAAAGGAATATTGGGATTATTGGTGGCAATTCAATCGCTGTGTCTATTTAACTCATAGTTTTGGACAGGTTATATGCTTTGATGGCATTTATAGCTATCATTGCAATCCAGTCTGATAAAATGAATGGACTGGCCTAACATTCGTCAATATGCTTGAACCTAGGAATCAAACTTAAATCTTAGTTTGGACTCGGACTTAATACTAGTAATACTGATTAAAGTCACGGCTTTGTTCTACAAAATGTTGAAGAGGCTCAGGTCTGTCCATTTTGGGGGGAAAAAACGCATTTATTCCTCATTTTGGGAAAGATTAAAGATTTCATCAATTAGGTAATATTCGACAATACTATTATTTATATTTTCATCCTAATTACTGACTTCTCAGTCGGAACTGACTCAACAGACAATAACACATTGCAGAATAAATGCTTTTTATTAAATTCTGAGAGACTGCTGCTTTCTGATTGGAAAGTTTTTAGGCCACAGTTGTAAAAAAACAGTAAAGTTTCATTGGGAAGAGGCCTTTTACAGGCTCTGTTAAGGTAAAAAAATGCCCTGAAAGTGCCTATGGAACTTGCCCCTATTGTAATGCAATGCAATTATGTAATTGGATGTTTACTCTTGCTGAGTATATCTTGACATGATAAAATTATGAGACATCATGGCAGTAACTGTGGTAATGCACATTAAAATGTTACCGGTATGCCAAATCCATGTATGCACATCTTGGCATCATACAGCTGAAAATAGTTCATAACAATCGGAAAAAAACTGCAGTTTTTAAGTAAAATGTTTAAGAACGAAGATGGTAACTCAGGTAATACAGGTTCAATTTTTAGGTTGAATTGATATGCAGATATGCTAGAGGCAGATGGGTAGGACACCACCCTTCATGTTCTTTTGTCATGCTCATTAAAGACTTCCATCATGATCCTGCATGTGTAAATGTGAGAATGTGGCTCCATTCATAAATGGAGTCAGGGCTTTTTTTCTAAGAATTGTGAAGACTCCCTAGCTTGGTCATTTTGTGGGGAAAAAAAGCGTGATAACTGTCTGATTTGTGAAAAACATATTGAAAGATTAATTGTTAAAAGCAATATTACTCATTATATGCATACCGGTACATTGTTTTTGCGGGAGGAGGACACTGTAAAACAAATGTACAATTATTCAGCATAAAATGTTGCATTTTAGAAAAATAATGTTACATTTTAGATAAAACTTTCTAATGTAAATGTATCCAAAACAAAACAATATTGAAAAAGTTAGATGGGGAAATGTTTTCTGGTTTTTTTTGTGAAAAAGATTGGCCACAATTGTGGAAAAAAAAAAGACCAATTTTAAACTGTGAAGTATCCGAATTTCAGCCCGTTTTAGAAGGAAAAAAGCCCTGGGAGTGTCTACTATAGAAAATTGCAGCAACTCTGCAGGTTAAACGGTTCTAGGCCCATTATCCATATTTTATCTCTATGTACATGTAGGATAAGCCTTGTTCATCCCTGTTTGGCACCATATAACCTTTCTTGTGTTGGTGCACCATAAAACCCAATTTATCTCAATCAAAGCTGTCTGATATGGAATCAGGAAGTCTGAGTATAATGCAGAAAGAAACCATAACATTTTCAAAAAAGTTTTTTTGTAATCATAAATGATAAGTTGAATGAAGTTATTTATTATCAAATCTTAGTCAATTTTGCAAACCAATGTATACTGAAAGGAATGAATGAATGAATGTTGTTTTACGGCATGTCGACATCAATAGGTCATATTGTGCGCAAAAACTGATGAAAAATGATGAAATGAAGCAGTAATTAAATATTAATGTAAATAAATACTGAAAGGTAATTTCGGGAATTTCCGCTATATGTTGTATATACTGTACACTTAATTCCATATATATTCCAAGGAAATTCCAATATGTTTTGAAAAAAAAGAAAGTTGCAGTTAGTTAGAGAAAGGACACAACTGTGATGTTGTAGACGTTTTTAATTTAATCACAGTACACGTTGTAATAAGAAATTCATAAATGTTGAAGTTCCTTTTTGAAAAATTGAGCCAGTTCAATACTGAATTTAACGTAAAGAGTTTGCGAAATTTTGCATCCTAAGTTTGTGCCAAATGCGTACTCTGTCAATAATAATGAAACTTTGTAGGAATACTATTTGCTGTGTTACGTGTTGTTTTAGTCTTATTTCCGAAAGGGAAGATCTTACATAGCCATGTACCATTCGATTAACAGCAGCAAATTGTACATACAATATATGGTATATAGGAAATTCGCGTGTCGCGTTTCTTTTTCCTTTCAGTATACACTGAATAAAATTATAACAGTACGTCAGTCAAAATAGTCATACAGCCTGCCAGACCTTCCATAAAGACCTGATCAAAATTGGCAGGTTATAATTTTAAGGTTGATAAAGTTGACACCAGTAATGCTACCAATTTCAAAGTTATATTATTCTGCGGTCCTTCAAGTGAAGCAATTAGTACATTAACCCTTAACACGCTACATATACATAATGGACTGTTCTTTCTTTGAATTAAGACCATTCCATTTATGTGATAAGGGGTGTTTTGGGGAAATGTCTGATCAGCAGATAGACATTGTAAATTCTGATCCGCCTGCGAGTAACTCGCACTCGCAGGCCTGAGCTTGGTTTACAGTGGATGAATAGGCTGTTATAGCCGTGCTTAGCGGGTTAAGTGTTAAATGGTTGAAAACACATCCATGACTGACCTTGACAACCTTCTTCTCTTCATCGGAGTCTTCGCTGGACGAGATCCTCTGTAACAACAAAACCACAATTTCATGAATCAGTCTCCACCTGAATGTCATTCAATGTGTAAGTTCATTTTCTCTAGCTCAGGGCATATTCTCCTCAATTTGGATAGGGGCCCATGGCTGCATTTTGGTGGAATTAAGTGTGTTTTCCATTGGAAGTGGGAAAACAAGTGTGTGTTTAGCTATTCAGGGAAATGTTTTCTAAAGAGAAACTTTCATTAAAATGTATGCTTTTAGTTAAACACTGATTACTCATTAAATTGTGCCTTTACATGTACAACTTAGAATTGGGAAAATTGGAAATGGGAAGTTTTTGCAATTGGGAAGGAGCTGAAATTCCGCTCCACTACAGAAAGTTAGAAATGTCGTGCTCTAGCTTGTCAGAGAGAATCCTATAGCAGTTATTTCAAAGTTGCTGTTGTTATTTTTTTCATGTTTATTTATTACTAGTATAAATATTATTGTATGCTAAAAGATTTATATTTGTATAAAAACATACCCTTTTTTTGCTCTTCTTTGTGGAGCCAGGGTGGAAGTCATCGTCCGAATCATCAGATACTTCTTTGAAGTCCAGCAGTCCAGAGTTGATGTAGAATCCCCCCAACGCTGTGGTCAAAGTCCCTGGCATCACCTCATCATACTGCAATGTAAAGACAAGCTTGTCATAGAGTTACCAATGTCCCCACCTTGGAAAATATGTCTAAAAGAGGGTGTTTTAGTAATAATTGCTGAATGATCATAAGGCTTGCATTTAATATATATATATAATATAATAAGGCGATTATTAGATTATGTTGTAGATTGAGAAACAGAAAGCTGCAAATATTCCCTTCCTTGGTCCTAAGAAAATATATCCGTTCAAAACCTGATTACTAGTTGTCGCTATGTCGAGATCAATAAAGCCAAAACAAAAAATTGTTTCCTGTAATGGGCTGAACAAAAATTGGGTAGGTAAGTAGGTAGGCATTTTTATTTTATTTTTTAAATTCTCTTATTTTCTAATAAGAGAACATTATATTATGGTTCCACTATTAATTCACTTCCAAAAAAATATAAAAAAAAACTCTTTTTTTTTTTTTGGTGGTTGGGCTGAAATGTTGAGTTGTGGGTAAAAAAGGCGTCGGTCGGGTTACGGGAAACAAAGTATTTTTTTGTTTAGGCCTAAATGAGCCGAACAATCAAATGATCGTGTGGGTTCCCAGACTGACCATATTTTTTCCCTATTGACTCTTAAAGTGGGGACATCAAGCAGGGCAGGAAAATGTGTTGCCGAGTTACTTGTCCTTCGTAATATTTGAATGGTCAAACTGATAATTTTTTAAAGAATTTATCCGAGTTACTACTTGTTCTGCATCAATGAGCACTCGTCGTGGGAGCGGAAGAGTGGAATTTTTGTGCCCTGTCAGGCTTTTCGTAAGGGTCTAGGGTTTTGACTTAAAACTGACATACATGTATACATAATGACCTATATTCTATTCTAAAGGACAACAACATAATGAATAAGCCGTAAAATTACCTCTTACCTGTACAAGGAAAAGTATTCTGCCTTGTAATATGTGCTATTCTAGGTTATTCACATGGGATAATTTTTAAAAAATGTATGCCAAATATCATTAAAAATATATACATAATGAATTAAAATTCAAGATCAAACAACACAGTGCTATAACCATATTTGATTATTATATGAATTGATTTTTTTTTTAATTTTTAAATAGCCTTAAATAGCAGAAGAAAAAAATCCCAACAAGCTATTGGCTGAAGCATTTCAGATTATGGTACTTATTGTTTCTAACTTGATGGATAACACCTGGATTTTACTAACAAGAAGAAATGAGTACATAATGTAAGTCGAGTTTACATAATGTGTGGTCAACTGTTACCAGTTACTGAATCAAGATGCAAAAATATACAGTAAGGGTGCCAAAACAAGTTTGCAACTGTTACCGATTACTGTATCAAGATGCAAAAATATACAGTAAGGATGCCAAAACAAGCTTGCAACTGGTACCGGTTACTGGATCAAGATGCAAAAATATACAGTAAGGCCTAAAAAAAAAAAATGTGTGTTTCTGGTTTCACCTTGTCAAAAAGTTAGGGTAGGTAGGTAGGAAAAAGTTTTTTTTTAGATATTTTTTTTATATATATTTTGTTCGCATATATTATGCTAAGGCAACTTTTTGATAACCTTTGCAATCCAGATTAGATGCTTAACAACTCTGGCTAATAAAATTATCATTTGAATAAAAAAAAATAAAAAATATTTGTTTTGTTGTTTTTTTCGCTAAAAATATTTAGGGTTGGCGGTGATAAAGAAGGGTCGGTCGGGAAACCGGAAACACACATCTTTTTTTTTTTAGGCCTAAGGGTGCCAAAACAAGCTTGCAACTGTTACCGATAACTGGATCAAGATGCAAAAATATACAGTAAGGGTGCCAAAACAAGCTTGCAACTGGTACCAGTTACTGGATCAAGATGCAAAAATATACAGTAAGGGTGCCAAAACAAGCTTGCAACTGGTACCGGTTACTGAATCAAGATGCAAAAATATACAGTAAGGGTGCCAAAACAAGCTTCCTTTTGCATTCATGTTTGAAACTGCGGCTGGCTTATTCTGCCTTGTCACAGATTTTAGACCACTTACAGCCTCGGAGTTGTCAATAAATGTATCTTCTTCATCATAACCATCGCCCAGGTCTGTCACAAATTCCATGTCTCTCCATTTCTTCTTCTTTTTCTTCTTTCCCTCAGGTTTCTGTAATTTTGAATGAAAATGTGATGTTCTCTATAGATCATTTAAAACTAGAATTATCACTGAAAGTGATTAATACATACCCCCACAATACCGCCTTGTCACATAAACATGGCAACCACAAGAAAACAATGGTAGGGCCACAAGTTATCACAACATTAGAAATCCGGCCCTCCTGCTACAAAATATTCATACAATTTAGACAATGGCAAACAAATTATTTAAACTACAAAAATGAAATAAACAGGAAAAAAAATAATGAGAGAGAGAGAGAGAGAGAGAGAAGTGAGAAAAGAGAGAGAGAGAGAGAGAGAGAGAGAGAGAGAGAGAGAGAGAGAGAGAGAGAGATTGGGGACAGGGGGAGAGGAGAGGAGAGAGAGAGTTTTCAATATTGTTAGTGATCAGGGAAGAAGACTAACAAAAATTTGCGTGTTACACCATTCAAGTCAAAGATTTTTAAGTGTAATAAAAAGAGACATGGTCATGAAGAGAATGCATTATAAATTGTTTAAATTTAATACAAACCCAAATTAGCAGGTTCCTCAGAGTTGACTGTAGCATTTTTTTGGCAAATTCTAAGTTGAAAAGGGGCCATAACTCCATCAAAAATTGGTGGTTTGTAACCAAAGTCGAACTTGACTTGTATTTTATGGTGTTACCCGTGTACCAAATATCATTTAAATCCATCAACCCTTTCATGAGTTATCGTCCGGACACCATTTTTTGGGCAAATTCTAAGATGAAAAGGGGCCATAACTCTGTCAAAAATTGGTGGTTTGTAACCAAAGTCGAACTTGACCTGTATTTTATGGTCTTAAACCCGTGTACCAAAAAATATTTATATCCGTCGACCCTTTTATGAGTTATCGACCGGAAACCGTTTTTTGGGCAATTTATAAGTTGAAAATGGGCCATAACTCCTTCAAAAATTGGTGGTTTGTAACCAAAGTCGAACTTGACTTGTATTTTATGGTGTTATACCCGTGTACCAAATATTATTTAAATCCATCAACCCTTTCATGAGTTATCGTCCGGAAACCAACAGACCGACCGACGGACTGACGGACGGACGGACCGACAGACAGACCGACAAGCTCACTCCTATATATATAATCACATGTAGCAAGCTGTTGTTGATGTTTTTAAGACAATAGTAATGTTTCTTTCAAGTATCATTTGGAATAACACCAATTTAAACAAGCCATCTTTGGGTCACAGGGTATACTGTATTTCCTCATTATATATACTGAAAGGAAAAAGGAACGTGACACGGGAATTTTCGCTATATATTGTATATACTGCACACTTAATTCCATATATATTCCAAGGAAATCCCAAGATGTTTTGTAAAAAAAAAGTTGCAGTTAGAGAAAGGACACAACTGTGATGTTGTAGACGTTTTAATCACAGTACACGTTGTAACAAGAAATTCATAAATGTTGAAGTTCCTCTTTGAAAAAAGTGAGCCATTTCAGTACTGTATTTATCGTAAAGAGTTTGCAAAATTTTGCATCCTCACATGTATTCTCACATGCTTGAGCCAAACGCGTACTCTGTCAATAATGAAACTTTGCAGGAATATTATTTGCGGTGTTACGTGTTGTTTTAGTATTTTTTCAGAAAGGAAAGTTCTTACATACATGTAGCCATGTACCATTCGATTAACAGCAGCATAATGTATATACAAGATATAGCGGAAATTCCCGTGTCGCGTTTCCGTTCGGCATGTTCAGTATAGTAGAGCACAGGCACTATGCTAAATGCCAAATGGGCACTCATAAAATTTGAAACATTTTTTTATTGAATTCTGTTGGAGTTTAATTTATTTATTTTTAGATTTTTTGATATAAATGATCTAAAAATGTATTGAATTTTGAAGAATTTGTATTCTTTTTTTTATCCTCACCTTAGCGAGTTATACACTAAAATTCCCAACTACAACCCAGCCCCAACTGCCAGTTACTAAAGTGATCATACATTATATTTGTCCTCGAAGGATTTTGCAATAGCCGCCAGACGTTTTTCATCAGCCGCGTCATCTCCAAATGGATCCTCGGAGGTGGAAGTCTCAGCTGCACCCTGCAGATATAAATATACATATATAGTGTCTCGCTCAATCTTGCTTGAAAACGTTTTCAGTTGGGTCACACTGAAGTTCATATTCATGAAAAATCTTTCCTTGCTCAAAATTACTGTAGTAAAGCAGTCTTGGACTTCTTGGTGAGAAATCAAATTAATTCATAAAATAATTTAGTTATAAACAAGCTGAAAGTAGCTATCACGCCAACAACAGCCAAATTGTACAACCTTGTATACCTTATATATATATAACTTGCATATTTAGAGCATCCTAACTCTAATGACGCAATATAAACCGCTTTAACCAGCCAGACCAATCCCCAAAACTGGTGCATCGAATTAAAAGAGTTAAACCGCTTTAACCAGCCAGACCAATCCCCAAAACCGGTGCATCGAATTAAAAGAGTTACCAACTCATAAATCATTTGACGCATATTCAATCACGGATATTTGGAGAACCGTGAATAAACCTCAACTTTGAATCGGCACATATACGTTATTATATAACCTGACCACCTAGGTAGAGTTTTGATATCATAAATGGTTTTATTGTGTAATTTTGCCGTTATTTGGCGGGTTAGTTTCTTTAATGCCAGACTATGCTTACTTAAAACCATAACAGATGTGATCCAGACCTATCTATATATTGCATGTAATTGTATTATATTAGGCCAAAAAAAAAATACCAGGGTTTCCGATGGCCCGACCGACCCTATTTTTAAGGGGCCGACCCTAAAACATTTTATGAAAAAGAAAAAAAAAATTGGTTCTGAAGAAAGATTTATCACAATATATCGAGAGGTAAACTGACATCACAGAGAAACTTTCAGCTGTATCATCAACTTGTATGGGGTTTATGAGATAAATACATGTAGAATCTCACAATATCTTGCTCCAAAAAAAAAAAAAAATGCCTACCTACAGACTCTACTTTTTTAGAGCATGCAATAGGAAACACACCTTTTTTTTTTTTTGGCCTTACCACAAAATTATTGTAGTTTACCCTATTTCCCCATACACAATCAACTGATTTTGAAATTATTTTTCCATATTTTGGTATGCTAATGTTGAGCTTTACTTAACCAAACAGCTAACACATCAATACCTTTAATGTATGAACTTATTATATGCCGACTGGTACCGTTGGAGACGGGTGATTTAAATGGTTTTTTTAAATTTACAGTCGTTATTGACAAGATATTTGTCTCGTTCAGAATGATATTTGTTTTGATTTACTGATTGTTATTATTGAGATATTAAAGGTATTGTCTGATGGTGCGTTAGCTGTTTGGTTCAGTATATGTCTGTTATGTCTGTTATGTAAACAATACCTGTATGGTATAAATAAATAACCCATTGGTCATGCTACACATCGTTGGTACCATAAGCTCAGTTATACATAGGGCACAAGGCAAAGGCAAAATTGCATTAGTTCTCAACAGTTTTCGTCATACGAGTTGAATTAGGATTTTACGGCGCACCAACACAAGAAGGTTATATGGCGCCAACAGAATGAACATTCCAGGCCCACTCTCCATTTACATCTGGATAAACATATACAGAATGGGCATAGAACTTCCTCACATTCAGAACTGCAGTTGCTGCAAATTCTATTGTAAACACTCCATTTTTCGCTGGAGCCACAATCACTATTTTCTGCCTACACTGAAGTAGCACCTGAACCAATACAGGGATGAAGACCTTTAACGAACATGGCAAAAATGGAACAATGAACATAAATTTGCGGGGATTTTACCGCTCTGGAAAAGCAGTTGCCCTATTTCTGCCTGGCAACCACACGGGTCTTTCATTCTGTGAAATTGTCAGGATTCATTCTGTATATATGGCAAAGTATTATTACATTCTATTGATTTGATTACATAAGCGGTTATTATTATGGCCAAGTTATAAGACCTCTATAAAGTCAACCTTGAACATTTCCGTTTATATAACAAAATTCATGAATACGCTTAAAATACAGCTGTTACACGTGACATTTCACTTTGTTATACGACTCAAAATCAATAATATCTGAATTCCAGTAACTGCTTTTTAAAAAGTCAGTTTATATTGATGTTTAAATACAGCAATCAATTTCAGGGCAGGAAAATTTGTTTCTGAGTTACTCGTCCTTCGTAATATTTGAATGGTCAAGTTGATAAATGTTTAAGAGAATTTATCTGAGTTTTTACTCGTCGTGCATCAATGAGCACTCGTCATGGCGAGCGGACGATTGCCCTGAATCATGATTTTTTATCCAATATCATTTTGACTTTAAACCTGCTTGAACATAATTAAATTAATGTTTAGAGTTTTCATTTTTCCTTCTTTTTCTTCCATTTAAATATATAATTGGTACAATATAAACAAGAGGCCCAAGTGGGCCTGTAGACGCTCTACTGGTATGATGTGATTCAAAAACATAAACATGATAGAGGACAACCCAAGAAACATGTTTCCTATATATAACTCTATGTAAACTTTGGGTCGCCGTGGTGGCCATTTTGATTATTTGACGATAACGAAAAACACAAACTTGATAGAGGCCAACCCAAGAAATATGTATATGATATTTCACAAGAATGGAATAATTGGATTTGGAGATGTCGTTTGAAATTTCCTTAAATTTGACCTAGTTTTAGCCATGGTGGCCATCTTGGATGACTGGCAGCCGCAAAAAACACAAATCTGAGAGGGACTATCCCAAAGATCATTGTGATTTAAGTTTCATCAAAATCCTTCAAGCGGTTTCAGAGAAGATGTCATTTTTAACGTTTTCCTATATAACTCTATGTATAAACTTTGGGTCGCTGTGGTGGCCATTTTGATAATTCGACGATAACGAAAAACACAAACTTGATAGAGGCCAACCCAAGGAACAGGTTTATGATATTTCACAAGAATGGAATAAGTGGTTTCGGAGGAGATGTCGTTTGAAATTTCCTTAAATTTTACAAAATTTTAGCCATGGTGGCCATCGTGGATGACTGGCAGCCGCAAAAAAACACAAATCTGAGTGGGACTATCCTAAAGATCATTGTAATGAAGTTTCATCAAAATCCTTCAAGCTGTTTCAAAGAAGATGTCCTTTTAAGCCTTTTCCTATATAACTCTATGTAAACTTTGAGTCGCCGTGACGGCCATTTTAATTATTCGACGATAACGAAAAACACAAACTTGATAGAGGCCAACCCAAGGAACATGTTTATGGTAATTCACAATAATGAAATAAGTGGTTTCGGAGGAGATGACAGGTCATCGTAGATGAAATCTACGTGTTGGCAGTCTTCCTGTATTCGATACCGTTGTAAGTGATTCGCTTCTAAGGTATTTCTTGATTGTGGTTTCTCAAACTTTTTCATGTTTTTTTACTTCCAGTTGTTAAATGAAATTTCGAGAAAATTTACAGTGGTGTCGCGACCAATGCTTTTAAACATGTGGAATGAAGGCACCTCAACTAACTCTTTGGAAAGTTTATTCCAGGCATCCACAACTCTGTTTCCAACGTTTCAATACGGACATTTAGCCTTGCCCTTTGTTTATATAGCTTTTGTGAATGACCCCTAGTTCCTGTATAGATTTCCCTTTGAAAGAGCTTGTTTTCAGCTACTTTATCGATCTCATGCAATGTTTTATAAACTTGTACCATATCTGCCCTTTCTCTGCAATATTCCAAGGTAGTTAGTCCTAAATCTAATA
This sequence comes from Cyrtodaria siliqua, assembly GCA_037043455.1. Classification (NCBI taxonomy): domain Eukaryota; kingdom Metazoa; phylum Mollusca; class Bivalvia; order Adapedonta; family Hiatellidae; genus Cyrtodaria; species Cyrtodaria siliqua. The sequence continues at coordinate 99,976 of JAWPHD010001404.1, read as the reverse complement.
ACATATTTTCATAACTTAGACAATTTATCATCGGCAATAATTTAGTTGCTCTTCTTTGTACATTCTCAATTACAATTTTATCCCTTAATATCAACATAGGGGACCAATAACAGTTGCATACTCCAGGTGAGGACGAAGTGAATGTTGTTTAATGGCTCATCAACACAGTATAGGTTATTTAGAGCCGCCCCAGAGAGAGGGGAAGGATACATAGGAATCCGGGAACCTGCCCTACTCTTATTATCGAATAGATTCCTAGGGTGAGGAGGAATCAAGGACTTAAACAGGAGAAGAAACACCTCCTTATCTATTAGGCCATCCCATGGAAGTCCATGTTCCCTTGTTCCCTGAAAATATGACCCAATGTTCCTTGTTACACAAACATATTTTGATTTGTTCCCCAAATATTATTTTTTTCAATGTTCCCTTGTTCCTCAAAAATATAAAGTTAACAATAACAGACAATGTTCCCTTGTTACTCAAAAATATTAACAATAACAATGTTCCCTTGTTTCCCAAAAATAAATGGTATGAGATGTTCTCTAGGCGTCTGAGAGACATTACAACGTAATAATACTTCTAGGATCTGTGACCTGTGTCAGATATTTTTAAACAGATCAGACCTTTTATTGGTAATATCATTTTGAACAAGTTTAGTACAGCCGTTCCCGACTGAGCATGGAAATACATTGCTTGTATCAATGGATGTTTGACGCATCAGACATGTAAACAACCGATGATGCCGTCCAATAAAATGGAAGTACTCAGTGAATTGAAACTAGTTGACACATCCCATTCGCCCCACCTTACAGTCTCAGGTGACCAAAATCGATATCATAACACTGAGTAAATGTATTCCACTAATATAACATTTTACTAAAATATTTCATTGACGTATATCCCCGTTATGACTTTCGTTTTCTTCTGTAAAAACGTGTGCATGCGTGTTTTTGTTAAAACTTGTTTTTAAAGCTATTTGCCATTTTTTCTCAACTTTATTAGAAATAGGCTGAAGTGCATGAAATAAAAATAATTCTTATGATCGACATTCTCGCTTGCCAGAGTTGTGTAAACCGTGAGGATAATTTAACTCTGGAGATGCGAGAATGATGATCGACCACTAATCTTAGCCTTGATCATCTTAGACGCTTGATTGTAAATACCACCGTCTTGACCAGTTGTGCAGAAACAAATTTGAAACTAGAACCACGTGACCGTAATTATTTTATTTTTTCTTTAAAGTTTTTCTGACAATCTGCGTTTAGTTTGTCTATATAATGATGAAGTTTGCCTCTTTGCTTATATATAAACTTATTGTCTTTCTGTATATCTTGGAGAGCAGGTGTACCCGTCTCAGCCAATCGGAAACCTTACCAGTGTATCGGCAAAAATCAAACTTTGTTCAGGAGCACTGTTCGAGAAGTTTGTCTTAAAAACAAGCATGCGTCGCAGATGATCTAGACTAATCGACCACTAACACTAAATCATTGCTAATTTGTCATGAACCATCAAGCATCGTTCACTGGGTTAAATATTGTGTTATTTTCACTGCAAGGCCGAGTGAGACTTTTCATACACATTAAAAAAACAAATGATGTAGACTACACATATAATTTACTTGTTGCGTGTAAAGATCACCAGCTACTGCGGCGACAAAAGGTCGATGAATCGGTGACGAGAGTGACAACTACTCATTCAATATTCACACTCTTGTTTACATTTAGCGAGTCAATGGAGCGGAGTTGAACAAACGATGACATTGCGTAAGTATGAATGTAATTCCATGCTCAATCGTGAATGCCTGTATAGATCTGGTACTTTTGTTTGATTTAAACATGTTTTCTTGCCAATATTTTACAGACAGAATAATATCCACATATATACAATAGAATTATTATAATGACAAATGGGTTGGGCAACAAGTTCTACCAACAAATTAGTTTAAAGATGAAATTTGTCCTAAATCAACAAATCCGTTGTTGATATGTTTTTAATTATTAAATATCATTATAAATACGATGTTTACTATGCTATTGATGTATGTTTAGTGAAAATATGTTTTTAAAGATAAAAACCGAAAAGACGAACAGGCTTCGCTAAAAAATTGAAAAAAATCAAAGGGGGAAAACTCTTCCTCGTAAAACCGGAAGTGACGTCATTGGGAACAAAACGAAACCATTTTACATAGGGAAAGCACGCAAAAACAGTATAGTGTGTGAAAATGTCGGAATTAAGCGACTATGATGCTGAGTCAGATGAAATGCCCATGATAAGACGGTTGCACAATGTACAAATTTACGATTTTGAGCCAGAATTCGTGTCTGAGGATGAAAATACCTCGGATTAATCAACCGATGAGGAAGTTGAACGCGGTGCAGGTGCAAATGAAGAGCTTGGTCGTGTTGGCATTGTTTTCATCGAAATTCTGACTGTTAGTCACCAGCAACGCTGCAATATCTCGGTACATTTACACTAAGCGCGAAATGCAGTATATTCCGAATGAATGGACATGGTCTAATATTTGTACATTAATACGAGCGTCAGATTATAAGGACTTTATTTTTGCCGAAAAGTAGACATTGAAAAAATATATTTAGAGTCTAGTAAGTATAATCGATAAATAAATAAATAAATGAAACAGCATCTAATGTCTACAGTATTCTATATACCATAAGTCCCCGCCGCCTCCAAACACTCTATAGTGGTGTATGAGATTCGGATTTGCAGTATGACACGCTCTCCACGTGCCCCCAACTAACAATATACCACACACCGACTAATCAGCTATTGCGGTACCCTATTGAAGTACAGCCTAATCAGGGTACATACGTCGGTATATGACAAAATCACGCACCATTTAGGGAAACGTAGTTTTATGCTATGCCTACATTTCCTGTATATTGCAGTGCCGTGAACGGTGCAATACCGCCGCGGCGAGCCGCGTATTGCACAAGACGGATATATGATGCGTGAGAAACTAGTTCATCGCACACGAAGAGCGAAAAATATTATGATCTAAAAAAGATAGTCAAATGTATTATGAGCACGACATTATGTATTATGTACATGTAGCGATCGATAAAAAAAGACATAACAGATCAAATTTTTGATTTAGAATATAAAGTATATATATATGCTTGTAAAGCACTTAGTTTACTTACTGCATGAGGTAAAAGCCGTTATTGTTGTTGTTTTGTCATGCAACATTACTGAACTAATATAATAGCTAGTAACATTATCAATTTTCTGCCTTTTTATAGACATCCATGAAACATTTTGTCATTATTTTCAAAATCCAGAGACCGATATATAACTCTATATAAATCTATAACACTATTGGAAGAAGAAGGTGTATAATTTAAAACAAAAAACAAAAAATACAAAATACTACAAAATATATATTCAAACAACGACACCTTTTTAGCAATCTTTTGAAAAAGACGGCTACATTATATTAGCGCCGTTCACGTAAGACACATGCATCTAATTCAACAGCTAAACAATCACGATGTACAGATCTAAGACTATATACCTTTCTACAATTTATCATACACATACCTGAGGAATTGCTAAGATAACTGAACAAAAACTTCTATTCTACCTCATTTAATAATTTCTTCCTCAACGCCGGTCGAATCGGCGAATCGGCGAATAAAACTTGCTCGGAGACGGCGGGGTTAGGCACTTCTCATTTTTGTAAGAAAATATTGTTGGTATCGCTGTTGTTTTTAATCTGCATGGCCGTTTGTCCTCCAAATTCAATGAAAATGAAACCAAAGGATGGACTTCCCACGAATCCAACTCAAAGTGTTTACTACAAACTCGCGCGTCTTTCGAAGGTTCCCATTTTTTTGACGCGACGGGCGATTTCGTCGACAGCGGTCCACCATCACTTCAAATCTTAATCTATCATTAACCTGATTAGGAAAACGAAAGAAACTGATGTTATTAGATTGTCCTTTTTTATACACACTTTGACACCCAGCTACAGCACACGGCATTTTTAACACGTACCATAAAACTTAATCCTACATAGACAATACTATACAACTCAATGCGACACCGCTAATCGTTTGGTACCAATGACGTCACAGGATCACGTGACACTTACCTGTCTTCAAAAAGGGCGAAACTCGAAGCGTGTGCGCTATGAATTAAAATTGGCTACTGTGAGAAAACGGGACAACCAATAAGTGTAATATTTGAACAGATTGTATATTATATACATATATATCAGAATATATGCTCAAAAGACACGCTATATTTCACCTTTAAACCCTTCCCAGCTAACAGGAGTATAAACTTTTGTTTAATAATAATTATATTCTGTTTCTGTCTTTAATTTCATAACCAGACTTGTATGTTTAAACCACCACATACTGTTTTCCCTTTTTGGTGGGTTTATTAGCCAACATAGCCTAGGTTAAACTTTCATATTTTAAATGAGTGTTTATTTAAGCTACAGTGCATCTACTGACACAACAAGAATGAAAAAAATATCAATGTTAGTACTTTCTTTTTACTTCATTTTAGAGGAGCAAAATCTGACAAGTTCTCTCATCCCTTTATTTTTATCAAGATCTTTTAATTCCAAGTAAGTCTGTCCTACAAGTCAACCCTTGCTTCTCTACTACAAAGCACCGTCTGTTAATATACGTCTATCGCAATACACAGCGCGCGCCACAATACAAAACACGGCTATTCCAATTACCGCCCGCCTTATTCACACGTCGCGCCGCTAAATATAGCGTTGACCTACTACTAAACTGCAATACACGACTGTACTGAGTAATAACTAATCAATAGTAATCAATTTTACGTTCATTGAAGCATAACGCGAGTAAGTGGGGCCATCGAAGACCCTCCGTCCAATACTGAGCCCGAAGTGCGATAAGCGTGTCTATAAATAGTAACATACCTATATGATTCTACATCCCCACTATGCGCGTGCGCATTGACCGTGACACCAAATTGCAGACGACTATTCTCTAAAAACTCTTATCAGAAACCCAATTCCACATTTACGAGTTAACAACATCACCAGATTCATTAAATTCACAAACTACTCCAAAAACTGGCAACATTATGCAACCTCATCAAATTATGCGAATCTGGTTGAAATTCCTAATTTTCCGACAGTTCAATTCAACTGACAATATTCTACGTGATTTTTTCTGTCGCCACACCAGGCCTACTTAATCAACGTCAGATGATAAATGATAAAGTCGGTCAAAACTTTTAAATCGATTTTTATTGACTCGTTAATTCATGGAACCAGGCTATCAAAGAATCTTCACAAAATAATGCCTAGCTTAGGCTAATCTTCAAACATGTTTTCCGCAAACACGTTTCGATGTCATAACTTTGTGAAACACATTTCCCATGGCCTCCCCCCAATTGTGTAGGAAAATGTGTATTCCCCTATGCAACGCCCCAAATTATACATGAGATACATGTACATGTGTTGTAACACTAATAATATGATCAAGGCGGTCGAGAAAACGACATGATATACAAACAAAACCATAGCTGAATTTCAATTGAATATAAGAGATTAGACCCATTTTCCCGTTCCTCGTACGAACATTTTCCGCAATCAAACTATGCTGAAGAGGGGTATCCCCGCACGGGCGAAACTTTGGGGCACCAAGAAACTAATTGTATTGACAGTAAAGGGTCAGCTTTTTCGGACAGATGGGATAAATGGAAAATAAAACAAAATGGCGGTATCTTATTCATTTATTTCTGCACAAAATGCAAGTCGTCGAGACTTGATTAGGAGCATGGAAATTGCTATGAACGAAACTATACCATTCCTATGAAAATTTGCCTTAGGAATGAGAGTTCATACGTAACGGAATCCCCCGAGTTAGACATATTTTGATAAGAAAGATGACATAAACATACTAATTTCTTTGTCGAAGAAGCTAGAACATTCATATTTCTACCGATTTAGGACATTGAGATGACTTACCAGTACTGGTTTCAATAAGTCGCTGTAGAAAAACTCCGGGCATGTTGTCGCATTTGACTCTGACAAGTCCAATTCGAACCGGACCGTCGGCACGACTGCCTTCTTCTTATCACCCTTTCCAGAGGGTCCGACGGTTGTAAACTGGAGTCTTTTAGGTACTTCCATGTTTAATGTAATGTCACTTCCATTTATCCCACTAATATTCACTAATCTGATGGATTCTCATCCGAACCTTGTAGTAAATCTACCGCCATATATTGTAAAGTGACGTCATTGTGTTCTGAACTTTCAACTTGGACGATTCTATTATCCGGGTCACGGTGAATAGGGGACCACTATCAATACTAATATCACTGATGTATTATATACTTCGTTTTTCAGCATAAATTAAGTCAAAAGTGAAATAACAATATTTTAAATTATTATAAAAGGAGTTTAATAACTTTTTTAAATCAAGTTATCAGAATAACATGGGGACTTACCCGGTATGTAGCATACAGCACCCCTTTTATTTATAATAGACTAAGTAACCGGGATTCCCTCTGTTGAGAAAACCCCCAACAAACGTAAACAGAGGTCTAATTAAAAATGTGTGATGGATAAGGTATGACAATCGTGAGCGTAATACATTCTTCGAACCATTTGTATAAAAACTCTGACTAGATCTAGATTTGTTAAAGAAGTGTTCATCCTTGGAAAGACGATTTAGCACTGTGTTTAGAGATGTAAGCGTCAAATGTGTATTCAATGGCTCATATGTATAGTTACATTCTAAACCTTTACAACAATCTCGTGTTTCTCATTGAACTTTATTTACTTTCAATTATGTCGTGTAGCTTTCACATGTTCGCATCAAAATAAAACAGGCTTTTAACATTATAGTTCGGTGTTTTCTTCATAAACTCACTTTACAATTAATCTACCTGTTGTTGTTTGTTCAAAAGCTGAATAATTTTAAACCCATACATAATATTCGTGCTCACCTGTTTTGGTGTTGTTTATTATCACAGTGCCTTCACAGGCCTACTTTTATTTAAAATGTCATCCATACGATTAAAAAAAAAAAGATTTTTTTTACACTTGAACTTGTCCAGAATAAACATTTGAAAAATACATTGCGCATTTTCTTGAATACAAATAGTAATTGAAAACCAAAAACCAGGTGAAATTATTTCAGTTTAAAGGTAGGGCAATGTAATCTACTTTTTCATTTTTCCCGGGAAGAAGAAAAGACTGAACAGTCTAAAGATGCAAACGCTATTTTCAGGACGGAGTAATCAAAATTCAAAACATTCTGAAAATTAAAAACTGACCTGCATAGTCAATGCCTTGTGGATTCCCATAAAGTAATGCGGTGAACGGACTATAAATCGTACGCACGCACGCACATGTATTAAAAGGTGTGTTTTGTTGCAATTAGAGGAATTTCTGACTTGAAAATAATTTTTGTTAAAGCGAATGGTTGCGATCTGGAGGAAGTAAAGGCGTCAGTCCAAATACGAATAAAATAATAATAATGTGTTTCATTTTTATATTCAATGTACATACATGTACACTAAACTAGGCCTCGCGACTCGGCTAGTTTTTTTTTGAAGTATAATCATTAATATTCATTCTTTTATAAATTCTGTTTTGTGACCAAAGTACGTTATTTTAATTATTTGTACAACGGTTAGCAATGTAACCCCATTTTAAACTAATATTTTGATTTAGCAGCAAAACCAAGCCGAATCGTAGAGATTTCCAGACCAAATATTTTATGAACAATAATTCTATGCTGAAGGTAACATGCGGCTTAATTTCAGCATATGCAACTGAAGCTTACTATGAGGATTTTCATTTGTATTTTGCTTTACACCAATCACTCATCCAGTTCCTTTAAAGTGGTTTTAAAAAGTAAAAGTTTTAAAAATGAGAACAGTTACTAGATCCATGAGGCCTACGTTCCTGAGGCCTACGTTTGAAATATTTGACCACCAACACATGAAATGTTATATGGCGCCTAACAGGATGAACATGCCAGGAAAGTCCAGACTGTATTGTACCCATCTCGGTGCGCCCTAAGGCGCATTGAGTTTGCTGGCGGAGGGACTATAAACCTTAGAACTACACACACACACACACACACACTGAACTTGCCAGGCTCATCCTCCATGTACATCGAGATAAAATATGGAGAATGGGCCAAGAACCTTCTCACCTGCAGAACGGCAGAGTTGCTGCAAATTCTATTGTAGACACCCCATTTACGCTGGAGCCACGTTTATTGTTTTTCTGCCACTGCTCTAGTGATTTGAGCGAGATGGCACCTGAAACAGTGCAGGGGTCATGATGAAGACCTTTAATGAGCATGAACAAAAAATGATAAAATGAACATGAATTAGGGGGAGGGGGTTTTACCCCTCCAAAGGGATCTGCAGTGGCCCTATTATTTGCCCCGGAACCACACGGGGCTAATCTTAGTTTGAACAAGAGGCCCAAGAGAGCATGTGAACGCTCTCCTGTCGAACATGGCTCTAACATGCAATACACATTCTGGACAAATAGGTTTAAGATGAACACATGAAGGACCGTACTTGTTAATAAAAGCAATACACAGCCCTTTTCATTCAATGAAGGGCCACAAAGCTGTTTCTGCGCAAATCAATCATAAACTTGTTCAAGCTGTCATTGAAATAAACACAGTGCCGACGTTTGGTAAATATCACTTTTAAAATGAAGAAGCAAGAATGTTAACAAATCAATGTGTAGCATTTTTAAATAATTCAAGGACCATAACGCAGATTCGTGGGATGAAAGTCAGATATGGCTGTTTTTCAATCCTATCAGAGCCTTCATCATGTGCAACAAAGCAAATATAGTATTTTTTAATTAATCAAGGGCCATAACTATGGTGTTACTAATCCGATCTGGCTGGTTTTCGAAATTATCCAAGCTTTCATCAATACCGACAATCTGGTAATGTTTGGTAAAGGTCAAATATAAAATAAAGGTGCTAGTGTTCACACGGCATAATATGGCATATTTCAGTAAATCAAGGGCCCAAACTCTGGTGTTTATATGCCGATCTAGAAGGTTTTCTTTTTTTCCCGAGCTTTCATTGATATCAACAATCTGACTAACTGTGGTAAATATCAAATGCAAAATGAAGGTGCAAGAGTGTTCACAGTGCAGAATTTTGAATTTTTCAATAAATCAAGGGCCAAAACTCTGGTGTTACAAGTCCGATCTGGCTGGTTTTGGACCTTGCACAAGCTTACAGCAATATCAGCAATCTGACCAACTTGGTAAAAATCAAATACAAAATGAAGGCACTAGAGTGTTCAAAGGGAAGGATATGGCTTCCTTTTTTTCCAAGCTAAACAACACTGAGTCAACTAAACCGACCTAGCTGGTGTTCTAAATTGTCCAATATTTCAATGAATATCAAATGCAAAATGAAAGTACTGGACTGTTTACAACAAAAGTTTACGGACGGACGACGATGTCACCTTATTTTCAAAAGAGTAGGGTCTTCGGACTACATTTGATGTTAATGACCTAAAAAAGTCGTACAGCTTCAACTATGTCACTGTTGTATTATTTTAAGATTGTCATCGAGAGCGATTAACGGATTTGTTTCATCGACGTAAAATGACTGTAAAGTACACACACTTTTTTATCATTTAATAAGTGTCAAGGTGATATAAACACTTTTTTTATTTAACGTGGGAATCAAAGATCATGTAGGTCCTAAGTGAAGTTTCAGAAGAAGGTCAGCCTACTTTGTTGACCTATGTCATGCGTGTGACAGTGTGTATGTGAAATTCGAGTGGTTTAAAAGTCCATCCAACTATTTAATCAAGAGAGAAATCTCAAAGTTTGGTAAATCAAAGTGCGGACTTGATCTAGTGGAGTCCGTAGGTTGCCAAACATCGTTCCACTCAGAAGTGTAGATGTGTACTATTACGGCTGTTTTGTGTTGGTGAAATGACCTGGTCTTGTCTGCATGGCATGAACAACTGCTTGTGATGCGACCCATTTCCTTCTACGAGGGCGGATGACAATTATGCGTAATCTGCCTCGGACTCCCGTCTAGTAGCCGTCCGCCAGTGACAAGTTACAACCAGGCGGACTGTATCTTGACCCCTCCGTTGAGTGCACAACATATAGTTGTCCGAGAGTTGTCCGAGAGTTGTCCGCGGTGCCAACCCTGCCTAACCGGTGCCTGCCAGCCAGAAATAAACCCGGAAAACTCCATTTGCACCCGGACTTGGAGAGAGAGACCAAACTGCTTCATGCATGAAATAACGACCTGTCACATCGAGCGTCGAGTGAAGCGAATGATTGTAGGTCATAGTGTGTGGGTGTGTACTTGAGTGCGTGCATGCGTGCGTGCAAAAACTCCGGGCATTTGGTCGTATTTGACTCGGACAAGTCCAATTCGAACCCATCGTCGGCATGGCTGCCTTCTTATTATCACCCTTTCCAGAGGGTCTGACGGTTGTGAACTCGAGCTATCGAGCGTTGAGATAGAATTTAATAATTGTATTCCACAGTGTGCGTGTGTGGTGTGTGTGTGTGTGTGGTTTTAACGTTTAAAAACCCTACGCCAGCCCATAAATGGTCACGAGATGTATACAATACACAGAAAGGAGTGACAGAAAGAACAACATATTTGACTTGACGAAAAAACGTGAAATCGGAGCGTCAGAAAGCAACAGATACACCTGAAAATACACAAGAAATGGGAGTGACGAAAAGGACAACATATGTACTTGAAAAGAAAAATGTGAAATGTAAGTGACAGAAAGGACAACAGCTACACATGAAAAGACATACGAAATGGAAGTGACGGAAAGGACAACATAAGCACTTGACAATACATGTAAACTAAGTGACATAAAGGACAACAGCTACACATGAAAAGACATACGAAATGGGAGTTACGGAAAGGACAACATATGCACTTGACAATACATGTAAAATAAGTGACATAAAGGACAACAGCTACACATGAAAAGACATACGAAATGGGAGTGACGGAAAGGACAACATATGCACTTGACATTACATGTAAAATAAGTGACATAAAGGACAACAGCTACACATGAAAAGACATACGAAATTGGAGTGACGGAAAGGACAACATATGCACTTGACAATACAAGTAAAATAAGTGACATAAAGGACAATAGCTACACATGAAAAGACATACGAAATGGAAGTGACGGGAAGGACAACATATGCACTTGACATTACATGTAAAATAATTGACATAAAGGACAACAGCTACACATGAAAAGACAAACGAAATGGGAGTGACGGAAAGGGCAACATGTAAAATAAGTGACATAAACTGGACAACATATGCACTTGAAAAGACATGTGAAATGGGAGTGACAGAAAGGACAACATATGCACTTGAAAAGACATGTGAAATGGGAGTGACAGAAACGACAACAGATACACGAAACAAGAAAAGTCTCCAGTAAGTGTCAAATGTCCCCATAATTCCTACATTGTTGAAATACTACAGGTAACAGCTAGCATGCAGGTAAACACAATGGTAAATGGAAGGAAGAATGAATATAGGCACAACACACCTTCTGATCCTGCTAAACATGTTTGTGTAGTTTGACGAAATTCCTTATGTAGTTTTCGATTTATTGCAAAGATACATATGATATTTGACCAGGGTGACATTGACCTTTGAGGAACAGACATTATTATTGCGCATGACACATCTTTTCATAATACTTCACGTTTTTGTGAAGTTGAATAACATTCCATCCAGAATTTCAAAGTGATGGCTGAGACAAGACTTTGAAAAAAATTGACCTCCATGTGACTTTGAACTTTGAGGTATGAACCCGATTCTTGTGCGCGACACACGTTCTCAATGTGATAACATTCATATGAAGTTTCATGAAATTCCCTTTAGAGGTTTCAATTATTTTGACACATTTGACCTCCAAGTGCGAACTTAATCTTCAAGATACGGACCTGATTCTTCTGCTAGACATACCTTGATTAACAGTGAAGGTTCATTAAATTCCCTTCAGAACTGTCGAAGTTACGGCCGAGACACAATTTTGACTCATTTGCCATTTGTCCTTCAAATGTGACCTTTACCTTCGAGGTACGGACCTAATTCCTGCACATGACACACCTTCTTATTGTGCTTAATATTCGTGTGAAGGTTCATGAAATTCCCTTCAAAATTGTCGAAGTTATGACTAAGACACGGATTTGACTCATTTGACCTTCAAGTGTAACCTTGACCTTTGAGGGTTTGTGTGCGACACATCTTTTCATTGTGATTAACATCTGTGTGAAGTTCAAAGATATGGCTAAGACTGATTGTATTGGACGACGAACGTAAGAACGACCTAACGAAGCGATTAAAATATGCCCATTCTCTTCTGGGGCATAAAAAAAAGACAGATGTGAACTGGGTGTGATAGAAAGGACACTAGATACGCGTGTAAAGACGTGAAATGGAAGTGGCAGAAGGAACAACATATGCACTTGAAAAGACAGATGTGAAATGTCACTGACAGGATGGACACCAGATACACTTGAACAGACAGATGTGAAATGAAAGTGATAGGAATGACAACATATACGAGCAGAAAGGACAGCATATACACGTGTAAAGACATGTGAAATGGAAGTGACAGAAAGGATAACATACACTTGAAAAGACATACGAAATGGAAGTGACAGGACAGACAAAGATACACTTGAAAATATACTAGTAGATGCGAAACTGGAGTGAATCAACAGATAAACAGATGCCCTTGAAAAGACATGCGAAATGGAAGTGACAGAACGGACAACAGATACACTTCGTAATATACTAGTAGATGTGAAACTGGAGTGAAAGAACAGATAAACAGATGCCCTTGAAAAGACATACGAGATGGAAGTGACAGGACAGACAACAGATACACTTGAAAATATACTAGTAGATGCGAAACTGGAGTGAATGAACAGATAAACAGATGCCCTTGAAAAGACATGCGAAATGGAAGTGACAGAACGGACAACAGATACACTTCGTAATATACTAGTAGATGTGAAACTGGAGTGAAAGAACAGATAAACAGATGCCCTTGAAAAGACATGCGAAATGGAAGTGACAGAACGGACAACAGATACACTTGAAAATATACTAGTAGATGTGACACTGGAGTGAATGAACAGATAAACAGATGCCCTTGAAAAGACATGCGAAATGGAAGTAACAGAACGGACAACATATACAGTTCGTAATATACTAGTAGATGTGAAACTGGAGTGAAAGAACAGATAAACAGATGCCCTTGAAAAGACATGCGAAATGGAAGTGACAGGACAGACAACATATACTCTTGGAAATATACTAGTAGATGTGAAACTGGAGTGAAAGAACAGATAAACAGATGCCCTTGAAAAGACATGCTAAATGGAAGTGACAGGACAGACAACAGATACTCTTGGAAATGTACTAGTAGATGTGAAACTGGAGTGAAAGAACAGATAAACAGATGCCTTTGAAAAGACATGCGAAATGGAAGTGATAGGACGGACAACAGGTACACTTGAAAATATACAAGTAGATGTGAAACTGGAGTGAAAGAACAGATAAACAGATGCCCTTGAAAAGACATGCGAAATGGAAGTGACAGGACGGACAACAGGTATACTTGGAAATATACTAGAAGATGTGAAACTGGAGTGAAAGAACAGATAAACAGATGCCCTTGAAAAGACCCGCGAAATGGAAGTGACAGAACGGACAACAGATACACTTGGAAATATACTAGTAGATGTGAAACTGGAGTGAAAGAACAGATAAACAGATGCCCTTGAAAAGACGTGCGAAATGGAAGTGACAGAACGGACAACAGATACACTTGGAAATATATTAGTAGATGTGAAACTGGAGTGAATGAACAGATAAACAGATGCCCTTGAAAAGACATGCGAAATGAAAGTGACAGAACGGACAACATATACAGTTCGTAATATACTAGTAGATGTGAAACTGGAGTGAAAGAACAGATAAACAGATGCCCTTGAAAAGACATGCGAAATGGAAGTGACAGGACAGACAACATATACTCTTGGAAATATACTAGTAGATGTGAAACTGGAGTGAAAGAACAGATAAACAGATGCCCTTGAAAAGACATGCTAAATGGAAGTGACAGGACAGACAACAGATACTCTTGGAAATGTACTAGTAGATGTGAAACTGAAGTTAAAGAACAGATAAACAGATGCCCTTGAAAAGACATGCGAAATGGAAGTGACAGGACGGACAACAGGTACACTTGGAAATATACTAGTAGATGTGAAACTGGAGTGAAAGAACAGATAAACAGATGCCCTTGAAAAGACCCGCGAAATGGAAGTGACAGAACGGACAACAGATACACTTGGAAATATACTAGTAGATGTGAAACTGGAGTGAAAGAACAGATAAACAGATGCCCTTGAAAAGACCCGCGAAATGGAAGTGACAGAACGGACAACAGATATACTTGGAAATATACTAGTAGATGTGAAACTGAAGTTAAAGAACAGATAAACAGATGCCCTTGAAAAGACATGCGAAATGGAAGTGACAGGACGGACAACAGGTACACTTGGAAATATACTAGTAGATGTGAAACTGGAGTGAAAGAACAGATAAACAGATGCCCTTGAAAAGACCCGCGAAATGGAAGTGACAGAACGGACAACAGATACACTTGGAAATATACTAGTAGATGTGAAACTGGAGTGAAAGAACAGATAAACAGATGCCCTTGAAAAGACCCGCGAAATGGAAGTGACAGAACGGACAACAGATATACTTGGAAATATACTAGTAGATGTGAAACTGGAGTGAAAGAACAGATAAACAGATGCCCTTGAAAAGACGTGAGAAATGGAAGTGACAGAACGGACAACAGATACACTTGGAAATATATTAGAAGATGTGAAACTGGAGTGAATGAACAGATAAACAGATGCCCTTGAAAAGACCCGCGAAATGGAAGTGACAGAACGGACAACAGATACACTTGGAAATATACTAGTAGGAAACTGGAGTGAAAGAACAGATAAACAGATGCCCTTGAAAAGACCCTCGAAATGGAAGTGACAGAACGGACAACAGATACACTTGGAAATATACTAGTAGATGTGAAACTGGAGTGAAAGAACAGATAAACAGATGCCCTTGAAAAGACGTGCGAAATGGAAGTGACAGAACGGACAACAGATACACTTGGAAATATACTAGTAGATGTGAAACTGGAGTGAAAGAACAGATAAACAGATGCCCTTGAAAAGACATGCGAAATGGAAGTGACATGACAGACAACAGATACTCTTGGAAATATACTAGTAGATGTGAAACTGGAGTGAAAGAACAGATAAACAGATGCCCTTGTAAAGACATGCTAAATGGAAGTGACAGGACAGACAACAGATACTCTTGGAAATGTACTAGTAGATGTGAAACTGGAGTGAAAGAACAGATAAACAGATGCCCTTGAAAAGACATGCGAAATGGAAGTGACAGGACGGACAACAGGTACACTTGAAAATATACAAGTAGATGTGAAACTGGAGTGAAAGAACAGATAAACAGATGCCCTTGAAAAGACATGTGAAATGGAAGTGACAGAACGGACAACAGATACACTTGGAAATATACTAGTAGATGTGAAACTTGAGTGAAAGAACAGATAAATAGATGCCCTTGAAAAGACATGCGAAATGGAAGTGACAGGAAGGACAACATATGCACTTTTAAGCCAGATGTGAAATGGAGGTGACAGGAAGGAAGTGCTATGCAACTAAAGACAGATGAGAAATGGGAGTGAAAAGACGGACAACAAATACACTTGAAAAGTTGGAGTGAAAAAAAGATAAACAGATGCTCTTGAAATGACATGTGAAATGGAAGTGATAGCAGATGTACTTGAAAAGACAAATATGAAACGGGAGTGACAGAACGGAAAACATATACACTTAAAAAGACAAATATGAAATTGGAGTGACGGAAAGGATAACACATGGACTTGAAACGATAGATGCAAAATGGAAGTGACAGAAAAGTATGACACATATACACTTTAAAAGACAGATGTGAAACGAGAGTGACAAAAAGTGACAAAAAGCAATGCATTCGCTTGAAAAGACAAATATGAAATGGGAGTGACAGAAAGGACAACAGATACACCTAAAGACAAATATGAAATGGAACATATACATTTGAAAACACATTTGAACGGAGTGACAGAAAGGACAACACATATACTTTAAAAGACATTTGAAATGAAAGTGACAGAAAGCAACATATACATTTGAAAAGACAGTGAAATGGGGCGACAGAAAGGAAAACAGATACATTTGAGAAGACAGATGTGAATTGGGAGTGAAAA
Source organism: Cyrtodaria siliqua (assembly GCA_037043455.1). Taxonomy (NCBI): domain Eukaryota; kingdom Metazoa; phylum Mollusca; class Bivalvia; order Adapedonta; family Hiatellidae; genus Cyrtodaria; species Cyrtodaria siliqua. The sequence goes on along the minus strand of JAWPHD010001404.1, from coordinate 83,599 downwards.
CAAGACCAACTGATATGCATGACATAACAGATTTCTCTAGGGATAAAAAAGATAATGTAAAATGGGAGGGGAGCAAAAGAAAGTACAACAATAACACTGGAAAAAGGCAAATGTGAAATAGGAAGGGGATTGTTAGAAAGAAGAACATCCTACCGACTTGATAACGGCCACAGAAATATGCGCTACATATTAATGAAGTTAATGTAACACAAACGCATGTTATTTGTAACTGTTTATTAATTTTCTACATTATTAAACATAAATAGTACTACACATAAACATTATTTATCAAAAATATACAAATTTTGTTAAGATGTTTTTTCCCCCACAAATGTATCCCTGAGGTAAATTGAAAAAAATGCTACAGAGAATTACCAATGGCGAGGGCTACATCATGCATATAGATAAATAGCTACGTCCACTTCATAAACAACACATCCCATTTATATTTCTTTAAAAAAGCTAAGTATTGTTACAACAATGTCCCTGCCCCTCCCACTGATACTGTTTGTGGTTGTCGGTAACGTTGAAAGAAAACAAAGCTTAGAAGTATTTTATCTGATTTGATTAAATTATGGTGTTAAGGCACTACAACAGGATATAGGTTATATGGCGCCAAGGTGGATATGAACTTTCGGGATTCAAGACTCATTTTTATAGAGATGAAAATATGAGGTACTGTTTCAAAAACGTCACAACCGTGGGCGAAACAAGGGTTATTCCATTAAAACAAATATGGGACCCCAGGAAGGCACCTGAAATTAAACACCCACCCATAGATGCAAAATTGAATTTTAAAGAACCAAATTTCGGAAAATAAGGTTTACCCATAGATGTTTATTAAATTGCCTTCCTGGGGTCCCAGTTATGTTTTAATGGAATGGCCTAAGTCCAATAGTTAACTGTTAAAAATCCTATTATTCACCTCCAATTATTATTAGGGCTATTCCATTTAAACATATACCCACCGGTGGGGGAAGGCACTTTCAAATTCAGCCAACCCCCTATAGAAGCATTTTGGAATTAGGGGTCCCTCTGCAATTTTTTTTTTCCAATGAAGACCATCCACCCATAGATGATAGAAAATACACCGCACAGAAGTGATTTAAACTGGAAAGACAGAAATTATTTTTAAAAAAATGATGAGAGTGGGAAGAAGTGATTTGATAAATGCTTTTCAGATGTTTTATATGTATTGTATTCATAATCTCTTTTGTAAATCCTCTTTTTTAATAGAGCAAAATCATGAAAAAGGGCTGTTAAGATCAGAGAAGAGCTTGAATTACAGTCTGATATGTGTATGCTAGAATTTACTGTTTTAATAATTTTGAACATGTCAACACAAAATACATGTTGTGGTGATTGCATGTGTAAACCTTTAAAATTGTCTTTGAATAATGTACATATTGCAGCACTCCAATTACTCGTACTGTGTGTACATGTAGCAGTAAATGTAGGAAAGGGAACAGAAGGAAATAAAAAACTGAAAAGATATGAACTTTAACTGTAAGCGATTGTCTGACCGAAAAGTTAAAAGACATATTTTATGTTAAAGCGCAATAAAATGCTTGGTCAGTTGAATTCAGACAATGTCATCCTTAAACAAATTTTGATTTATTGTGCTATGACCAACTGACTATCAAGCAACTTGCATTTATGAATTATCGTTCGTTGTAAAGCGTTGTTTTAATACAGATTTGCTACAGTGAACTAAAAAAAAATAGATTTTACACAATTCATTGAATAATAAGAAAATTAAAACGAAATGTCCGTTTAAACTGTTAATATTTGATCTTTCTTCTTCAGTTAAACGTGACAAATTAGCATGACATTTAATGTTAATATGAAAGCTGCAGTGCGATTGGTTCAAATCTAGTAATCCACCAATGCAATGCATGCTTTTAAATCGACTTTAATCAAGGGGGAGAACTTTTTTATTTATCAACAAAACGGCTTCAAATTACAAGCGATAAAAACACGATTTCTGGTTGGATTTTAGTTTTAAAAATGGCAGGACACTCGGACAGAGTAAAGAGAAATTTACAAGCAATAACACAAGATTTCTCATGGGATTTTAGTTTTAAAAATGGCCGGATAATTGGACCGACTAACATGAATTGTCTGCAATGTGCCCGTCATGTCCAACGGACCAACAGTTTTCGCGGAGACTGGAAATGCTTCATATGCGATTTTGAAATAATAACAGACCGAAACTATCTCAATAGAAATGATTTAAATTCACATGTCCATATGTGATTTATTAATTTCTAAAAAGATAACCCACCATAGAAGTTATTTTCATGTTTAGATCGCCGTAAAATCGCCGTCCCCGTGGGGGTTATATGTTTAAATGGAATAGCCCTTATTGGACAGGCAAGGGTAAGCCTGTGGTCCTAATTCTTGTTGCTCTTGACCAGAACCAGAACCACGATTCATAGTACAAGTAGAAATCGTGCTCTCAGTTTGGTGAATAGTTTACTAAATTTCTTAATAACGTCTGCACGTTTTAATGTTTAACAAGTAGAAACATTGTTCTCAGCGAACATTTTCTCAATTCCTTCATAACCACTGCATATTTTAATTCCTTCATAATGACCGCACGTTTCATGGTTCAAGTAGGTCTTGCTCTTGGTGAATAGATTCTCCATTTCTTAATTACATCTCAGTGTTTCATGGTTCAAGTAGAAATTTTGCTCTCTGCAAACAGTTTTTCAATTCCTTCATAACATCTGCATGTTTCAAGGTTCAAATAGAAATCTTGCTCTCGGTGAACAGTTTCTCCATTCCTTCATAACGTCTGCATGTTTCAAGGTTCAAACAGAAATCTTGCTCTAGGCAAACAGTTTCTCAATTCCTTCATAACGTCTGCATGTTTCAAGGTTCAAACAGAAATCTTGCTCTAGGCAAACAGTTTCTCAATTCCTTCATAACGTCTGCATGTTTCATTGTTCAAACAGAAATCTTGCTCTCGGCAAACAGTTTCTCAATTCCTTCATAACGTCTGCATGTTTCACTGTTCAAACAGAAATCTTGCTCTCGGCAAACAGTTTCTCAATTCCTTCATAACGTCTGCATGTTTCATTGTTCAAACAGAAATCTTGCTCTCGGCAAACAGTTTCTCATTTCCTTCATAACGTCTGCATGTTTCAAGGTTCAAACAGAAATCTTGCTCTAGGCAAACAGTTTTTCAATTCCTTCATAACATCTGCATGTTTCAAGGTTCAAATAGAAATCTTGCTCTCGGCAAACAGTTTCTCATTTCCTTCATAACATCTGCATGTTTCATTGTTCAAACAGAAATCTTGCTCTCGGCAAACAGTTTCTCATTTCCTTCATAACGTCTGCATGTTTCAAGGTTCAAACAGAAATCTTGCTCTAGGCAAACAGTTTCTCAATTCCTTCATAACTTTGCTGTTTCATGGTTCAAGTAGAAATTTTGCTCTTGGTGAACAGTTTACTCAATTCCTTCATAGCAACTACAATATTTCAATTCCTTCATAACGGCTGCATGTTTCGTTGTTCCAGTAGAAATCTTGCTCACAGTGAACAGTTTCTCAATTCCTTAATGTCTGCATGTTTCATGGTTCAAGCAGAAAACGTGTTCGCATTGAGCAGTTTCTCAGTTCCTTTATAACGACTACAGGTTTCACGGTTCAAGTAGAAATCTTGCTCACAGTGAACAGTTTCTCAATTCCTTAATAATGTCTGCATGTTTCATGGTTCAAGCAGAAAACATGCTCGCATTGAGCAGTTTCTCAGTTCCTTTATATGACTACAGGTTTCACGGTTCAAGTAGAAATCTTGCTCTCAGCGAACAGTTTACTCAATTCCTTCATTACACCTCCATGTTTCAGCTCTGTGTTCTTCTTTTTAACGGTACTGTAGTGGTCCTTGACAAACATCGCAAATGGGTTAGGAGCCTTGGGAGTGGCAACTGTTGCTCCACCAGACGACCCCGGCGTTGTAGGGACAGAGTTTTGTATCAGTTCAAACGTGCCACGACAGTGACCACACACCTTGTTTATCGTGTCCAGAGATTTTGAGTGACGACCAATACTGAAAGAATAAGTGATGGATTTCAATAATTATTGTCTAACAATGTAGACCAACATTTTTTTAAAAATTATTTCTTGAAAAGTGTGTCAAATGCAAACTGCTTTTGATTCTATAGTTAAGCGACATTCCGAAAAGTGTAACTTTCAAGCTTATTTCATGCTTTCATCCTGCACATGTTGCAAACCTCCATAGTTCATCGTGTTCAGAGATTTTGAGTGACGACCAATACTGAAAGAATAAGTGATGGATTTCAATAATTATTGTCTAACAATGTAGACCAATTTTTTTAAAAAAGTATTTCTTGAAAAGTGTGTCAAATGCAAACTGCTTTTGATTCTATAATTAAGCGACATTCCGAATGTGTAACTTTCAAGCTTATTTCATGCTTTCATCCTGCACATTTTGCAAACCTCCATAGTTCATTGTGTCCAGAGATTTTGAGTTACGACCAACACTGAAAGAATAAGTGATGGATTTCAATAATTATTGTCTAACAATGTAGACCAATTTTTTTTAAAAATTATTTCTTGAAAAGTGTGTCAAATGCAAACTGCTTTTGATTCTATAGTTAAGCGACATTCCGAATGTGTAACTTTCAAGCTTATTTCATGCTTTCATCCTTCACATTTTGAAAACCTCCATAGTTCAAACCTCCTTTCAATCAAACAATATTGGAACATATCTGTTGTATAACAAGTCAACCACGGATGAATTAAAAGAATGTGGTTCCCGGTAAAATGATTATTCAGGCCAAAGAAACCATCAGTAAACAGCATCGCAGGAAGTTTTATGATTTTAGTGCGATGTAGATGTACATAATTATGAGCATTTTAATTCATTTTGACCTCAAAATGTGACCTATTTTACTTATATACGTAATATTGCTAATCCCAGTGCTGTTGTTGTTTTTTTTAAACTAGAAATTAACTATGCACTACAGCAAAGTATACACTTTTTAAGAGAAATATGAGGGCTCATCCCGAAATGATTGTATCTTGTTCTTTATTTATGTTTTGTGTCCCTCACACAAATTGCTATGAGATGAAAACAGCTCTTATACGAACCCTCTGATCTAAAGCATTATTTTTATTGCATTTTACACGATGTGTCAGCTGTGATACCTAATAAATACAGAGTATGAATTTTTTTATCCTATTATAAAACCATTACAAAGTATGGGAAAATGAAATCACTAAAAGGTAACAAAAAATGTCACCAGTAAGAAACAAATGCCCACGAAGTTTATTTGACCTTTGATGTGCAAATATGACCTTGAACTTTGACCTATGTAAAATTTCATGGAATTCCCTTCAGTATTTTCGAAGTTATGGCTGAGACACGATTGATTCGGATGTACAAACGACCAAATGGACGGACATTCTAACAATTATAGTCTTTAGTGGCTAATTCAATGCAAAATTGATAGCAACATAAACCCAAATTAGCCACATAAATCCATAATTGGACATGTTTTATGTGACTAATTGCCTCCCAACCCTAATGACACAGAGTCCTAAGCACTAAGTGGCTAGACACCTAACTACCATTTTGTATGCTCGGACGAACAGACGGACGGAGGAATTTCTATATGCTTTTAATTTCAATCATTTTGTTAATGCTTTCACTATAAAAACACACACAAAAACATCTTGGGTTCTTAAAGGACCACTGTGTCAGTTTTGTGGATAAGCCACATAAGATGTCTCACAATCGTTTGCTTTACTTTGCATATCGAGGCAAATAACACCACCCCGACCGACTTCTACTGGCTGAAGCTGAGTAACCAACAAGTTATATACCTGTAGCTACACTGGATGCACCTGTATGTAAACTTGGTGTTGATGGAGTAACTATGGCAACGTCTGATGACAGGTAACTCTGGATGGATCTGGTTAGAGTGACGTGCCCTGAAATACAAACAGAATTACATTACATTATTTTAAGGTACCAACTGACAACCAACAGCTTCGAGTACCAGGGACCAGGTTTGACCTCCGACAGTAAAAGGTACACTTTTCTCCCCGGTGTTTTAATTTTTCCTTCTACACAGACTTAAAAAAAAGTTCCGAAAGACTGCATGGATATCCATAGAATTGATAATGGCAGTATACTCTATCATGTAATCCAATCTCAAAATCATGTAACACAGTTGCTACATACGAGATGTTTTCATAAGATTAAGTCAACAAAATACAACCTAGCTTCCTGAATACATGGATATGCAAGCTTTCACAAACACACATGTAAGATATTATGGCATAAAATGATGCAAGAGCAAACACAGCATATGTTTAACCCTTAACCCGCTAAGCACGACTATAATGGTCCATTGTAAACCCAGATCAGCCTGCGAGTAACTCACAGCCTGATCAGGGTTTACAATGTCCAGCTGCTGATCAGTCATTTTCCTCCAAAACACCCCTTTGTCACATAAATGGAATGGTCTTAATTTGAAGAAAGAACAGTCCATTATGTATTTGTAGCGAGTTAAGGATTAAAAGTACATTCATTTTGTTTTATGTTTGTAGTGGCATAATGAAGGCAAAATGATATATTCAAATCCTAGGTATCATTCTAGGTCAAACTGGTACTTAAATAGGCCTTGCTGCTATTACCGAGCGTGGCGTTATGTATATTTCCTATTGATATTGCTGTGTCACGAGTTTCCAAAGCTTTTGGCGCAAACTGGACAATAGACCACTCAAAAGAGCGCTACTTCTTATAAAGTAAGATACTTCTTATAAAGAAAGTAAGATACTTATTATAAAGAAAGTAAGATACTTCTTATTTATTAAGTATGTAAGATACTTCTTTTAAAGAAAGTAAGATACTTCTTATAAAGTAAGATACTTCTTATAGAGTAAGTAAGATACTTCTTATAAAGTAAGATACTTCTAATAAAGTAAGTAAGATACTACATATAAAGTAAGATACTCCTTATAAAGAAAGTAAGATACTTCTTATAAAGAAAGATACTTCTTCTAAAGTAAGATACTTCTTATAAAGAAAGTAAGATACTTCTTATAAAGAAAGTAAGATACTTCCTATAAAGTAAGATACTTCTTATAAAGTATACTCCTTATAAAGAAAGTAAGATACTTCTTATAAAGAAAGATACTCCTTATAAAGTAAGATACTTCTTATAAAGAAAGTAAGATACTTCTTATAAAGTAAGATACTTCTTATAAAGAAAGTAAGATACTCCTTATAAAGAAAGTTAGATACTTATCTTACTTCTTATAAAGAAAGTAAGATACTTCATATAAAGTAAGATACTTCTTTAAGTAAAATACTTATTATAAAGTAAGATACTTCTTATTAAGTAAGATACTTCTTATTAAGTAAGATACTTCTTATAAAGTAAGATACTTCTTATAAAGTAAGATACTTCTTATTAAGTAAGATACTTCTTATTAAGTAAGATACTTCTTATAAAGTAAGATACTTCTTATAAAGTAAAATACTTCTTATTACTTCTTATAAAGTAAGATACTTCTTACTTTATTATAAAGTAAGATACTTCTTATAAAGTAAGATACTTCTTATAAAGTAAGATACTTCTTATAAAGTAAGATACTTCTTATAAAGTAAGATACTTCTTATAAAGTAAGATACTTCTTATAAGTAAAATACTTCTTATAAAGTAAAATACTTCTTATAAAGTAAGACTGAATGATAAATCAGGTGAGTTTGAACATCGTGTGTACCAAACATGACATCTGCTTTTATTGCAAAGCAAGCAGTTATTTCCCTTGTCAGTTTGCTATTTTTCTGTTGATCAAACATTATAACAATGTTCAGGGTTCTCCATCGGCAACTTTGGGTTACCAAGGGCCACCGATGGCAACATTTGGTACCAACGAGGCCACCGATACTATCTCAGGTGTATAATCACGGGAAGACTGGTTACCAACGTTCTACCTATCAGTGAACCAACGGCTAACGACGGTGACTGATGGTAGCCAATGGTTACCGAGAGTGCAGAACGCACTCACTGCAACTATTCAGTTGGTGAAAACCACAGTACAGCCTATAGTCATAGCTGTAACCTTAAATATGTACAAAAACATATATGTGATACATGAAAATCTGGAACAAACAGCACCATCTATACCAAGTTTAGGTAAGTTACCAGAATTTCCAGTATGGCCCATGACCTCCATTGACCCCATTGAGTAGCCAGACCGCAGCATGACACAGCTCGTGAATCAACGTGTCCCTGGTCCTCTCTGTAACAATAATCACATTACAGTCTTTTAATACATGGTTACTTATAACCTCTTCAAATCAGTTCTCCTCATGCCTTTCAGGATCTAGGATAACCTAGTTAGAAGGTAGAAAAGGAGAAAGTTCAGTCAGAAGTCGATTATTATACAATACTAGTAGTTTGATATATGAATGAATGAAAGTCTTTATTTATCGAGGGTGATTCAATTAGTTTAAACTAATCTTCCTTGGGCCCTCAATTGATTCCATGATTCAACCATTTAAATGAAATCTTTTTTGATGTTATGAAGTATCCAAATACAGCTTGACTATTCGTTTTTTCAGAGAATAATAAATTATATGGCCAGTATATACCATCAGAAAACAAGGCTAAACAATGTGGGGGTGGGGTTGGGTGGCGGGGCGGGGCGGGTATAGAAACTCGGAGCCAATATAAAACTACTGTTAACTTAAAATCTCATACAAATTATAGTAAAATTTGGGGCAGGGTGTGACATTTTATTTTTATTTTTATCAGTTTGAATCCAAAATTGCTGTCATTTTAAAGAAATTTGTGGTCAAAAGGCAACTCAGGGAGGGAGGGGATGAGAATCAAGCAATTTTAATTGTGGCCTCATTTCAGCGAATCATATTGATAAACTGATAAAACAAAACAACACAGAGATATGCAAAAACAAACAAAACAAGAGGGTCAATGACCTTGAAGCTCTACTGATTGATTTTAAGTTCAGGAAGTAGTCGCTACAGACTTGTTTTTTGAAAATCTATTTTTAACCGTGGCGGCCATCTTGAATTTCCGGCCGACCTGAAATTTTGCTAGGATCAATTAGACATTAAGAGCAACATTCCTGTGAAGTTTCATGAAAATCCGTCAAGTAGTTTCAGAGAAGTAATCGCTACAAGTTTTCATTATATAACTCTATGTAAACAAAGATGGCCGCTGGCAGCCATGTTTAACGTCAAATCAAAACGATTTTCGACAAGGACCAACATCATGTCATACTGATCATTTTAGAAAAAGTCCCATATCAATATCTCTTATTGTTTTGAAGAAGTAGTCGCTACAAACTTATTTATTTTAAATCTATTTTTAGCTGTGGCGGCCATCTTGGATTTCACATCAACACAAATTTTTGCTAGGATCAACTAGACTTTATGGGCAACATTTCTGTAAAGTTTCATGAATATCCATCCAGTAGTTTCAGAGGAGTTGTCGCTACAAATAAAAGTTTATGGACAGACGGACAGACGGACGGACGACGGCATAAGCTCTGCTGATCTCTGATCAGTAGAGCTAAAAACCAAAACATTCGGGTGGTGGTGATGATGGCGGAGTGGGATAGTTGGGGGTGAAACATACTGATCAATTGATAAAACAAAACAACAGAGAGATAAGGAAAAAAAAAATACATTCAGGTGGTGGTGATGATGGAGTGGGCGATGGTTAGGGGATGGTGTGTGTGTGGGGGGGGAAGGGGTAACATAGCTACATAGCTATATGTGTAAGAATTGACCAAAACAACACAGAAATATGTAAAAAAAAATAATTACAAAATCTAGTTTCGAGTGGGGGGCAACATAGCTATCTATATGTGTAAGAATTGACCAAAACAACACAGAAATATGTATAAAAAAAAATGGGTCGGAGCGGGGGCGGCGACGGAGGAGGGAGCCCATGCACTTATATGGGTGAAGTATGAATAAGATGCATAACGCTAAAAGAAACCCAAAACCAAAATTATAGATATATACAACAGCTTACTAGCAAACCTTGATCTGCCTTTATTGCACATTTTATGGGCCATCACAATTTGGGTTCCATGGGAGCCCGGAATTTGCAGAAGACAAAATTACTTACGAAACCCTTTACACCATACTATAAAGAAACCAATTCCCAAATTTAGTTGAGCTAGGACAAGAAATGTAAGAGATATAGATAGACCTATAAACACAGCTTACATGCAAAATTATCAGAATTTGGGTTCCATGGGAGCCCAGGGGTTACAGGAACCAAAATTACTTAAGCAGCCCTTAAGATAATGCTATAAGGTAGCTCATGGCCAAATTTGGTTGTGCTAGGATAAGAAATGCATAAACACAGCTTACATGCAAAATTTGATGTGAAATGGGACACATTTTAAGGGCTATCATATTTTGGGTTTCATGGGAGCCCATGGCTTACAGGAACCAACATTACTTATGCAGCCCTTAAGATAATGCTATAAGAAATCCCATGGCCAAATCTGGTTGTGCTAGGATAAGAAATATAAGAAACATAGACTTGTAAACACAGCTTACACGCAAACCTTGATGTGGGACACCGACACCAACGCCGGGGTGATTACATAAGCTCTCTTATTCTTCGAATAGTCGAGCTAAAAATCAATATTGTACACACCTGTAAAGATAACTAACTGAAGACTAAGTAAGATATGTTTGTTGACTTACCTGGGGTGTCACAAACTTTAGTTGACAGTTCCTCCATGACATACCTGGGGAGTCAGACTTTAGTTGACAGTTCTTTGACTTACCTGGGGACTGAGTCAGACTTTAGTTGACAGTTCCTCCCAGACTTACCTTGAGAGTCACAGACTTTAGTTGACAGTTATGCCCTGACTTACCTTAAGAGTCAGACTTTAGTTGACAGTTATGCCCTGACTTACCTGGGGAGACTTACCTAGGGAGTCACACACTTTAGTTGACAGTCCACCCTGACTTACCTGGGGAATCACAGACTTTAGTTGACAGTTCCACCCTGACAGTTCCACCTTAGCTTACCTGGGTAGACATACCCGGGGAGTCACACACTTTAGTTGACAGTCCATCCTGGCTTACCTGGGGAGACATACCTCGGGAGTCACAGACTTTAGTTGACAGTTCCACCCTGACATACCTAGGGAGTCGCAGACTTTAGTTGACAGTTCTACCCCGACATACCTGGGGAGTTGCAGACTTTAGTTGACAGTTCCACCCTGACATACCTGGGGAGTCACAGACTTTAGTTGACAGTTCCACCCTGGCTGTCCTGTCTTCCTTGTTGTTCCTGTTGGTCTTGAAGGAACAGAAGCCAGCAGTCCGCAGCAGGCGCTTGTTCCATAAGATAGGTAAGTCTGACGGCAGCTACAAGCAAACGACAAGCGTTGGTGCCAGTTGACAAAAAGAGAAATTGTACAAAGAAAAATAAGAGTAAAGTTAAACTCATAACTGTTTCTGATGGAAGCTGTCTCTATAGAGGCTTTTCCACAGAATTGACAAGCCTAGTGGTAGCTGTCAGGGCCCTTTTCCCCAATTGGAGTCAAAATGGTACCACTTAAGCCAGTTAAAACCAGTTTTATTAGACGTGTTGTATATATATCCTGAAAATTGGCTGAATCATTGAATTTTATATTCAAATGTGGATAATATGTGTGAAATGTGAGAATTCAGACCGCACAAATTATTTCCCTTCCATTAATTCGATGAAATTTAAGGATGTGAGAACCTCTATTAGTTTAACTATCAATATAACCACATTAAGAGATTACTATTTCCAAAATAATTGTTTGTATCAATATTGCCTAGAGTCAGATTGCCGAGTGTCTATTTAATAGTACCTCAACATATGTACATTAGCCCATAATAAATTAATTGGTAGATTCTCATCCACGCCCGCCCCCTTTTTTTATGCCGCCCCAGTAATTTTTAATTCTTAAAAAAAAAAAAAAAAATTGCTGAAAGTATGAAACACTATTAAAAACGTGTTTTCAATCTTGGAAGTACTCAGTAGTATGTTTTACTATTTTTACCCTGTGCCGAGGCCATTTTCCATTTGTCGTATAAAATAAAAAATAAAATTTCACCCCCCGCCCCTATTTTGAAATAAATTTGGATGAGAAACTAGCAATTAATTTATAATGGCCTTACCTTTCCATCGAATATGGTTCTATTGTACAGTGTAAACAAATGCTGGGACAGTTCCTCTCTGTTCTTCTTGAAGCCTTTCATAAATCTGAATTTATATAAAACAGAAATCAACAGACATTTAAAACCTATAAAACAAATTCTTCTTGGTTATGATATGTAGTGCTGTTCCAATTAATCGAGTTACTTGAGCATCACTCGTTTGACCGATTAATGGAGTACGACTTTTTGAAGATCAAGTTTTACCTGGATTTCACCCTCTATCTTTAGCACCTCAAGTCACACACAACCAATCAAATGGTCGTGGTCGGTTATTTTGAAAAATATTGCACAAGTACACATATGGTAGCATAAGCCAATTAATCTACTCTCCTACTTCCCTTGTCATAACAGTAATTGTCTTAAATATATGGGTGGATACAGAATAATTGAATTGAATTGAATGTTGTTTAACGGCTCATCAACATAGTATAGGTTATTTAGAGTCGCCCCAGAGAGACAGGAAGGATACATAGGAATCCGGGAACCGTGCCCTACTCTTATTATCGAATAGATTCCTATGGTTCTTTAACGTGCTCGGAGGATAGACCGATACACGGGACCGCCCGGTTTACGTCCCCATCCGACAGGCTAAAGAAAGTATCTTGCCCAAGAATACACCGACGAAACTCAATGGCACCACGGAGGATTGAACCCGGGGCCTCCGGTTAAAAATCCGTCGCGCTACCGACTGCGCCACGCCAGCTCTCAAATACAGAATAAACAGTTACTTCTGCAACAACTAAACAGTCAGGGATGTAACTTGTTTGAGTTCTTTTTTTAATCAATTTGTTTAGGCTATCAGCCTCCTTTTGGAATTTGTGAAATAACTCGCCTGGGATATATCTGTGCTTATGTCGGTTCACTGGTATATGTTCTATATAGGATCAATTGTTCACCAATGTTCAAATGGAATTTAAAGCTGGACAAGATTTTTCCTACACTAATGGCCATTTTCCGGGTAATTAGAGGCACTGAACTTAACAATTCTGTAATACAACCATTTACGCATCAATGGAAACATTGTATGCAAACCCATTAAGATATCACCTATTTCAGAGCAAATTGCTAGATAATTCCCCTAGCATCATAAAACTTATTGTTAACATGACTAGAAGCAAAGGAGGTTAGACATTTAGTATCACCCATAATCATTATTCCTATTCAAGAACTGATTGATTTCACATTAGTTGATACCAATAACGTGAAGAAAGTCATTATGCTTAATCAAGAAAGAGCACTCTTCTATGGTAATAGAAGGGAAGTAATTTTATTCTGTAAAATAACTTGTTCCAGTTAAAACAGTTGTCACATAAATATGTTTCACCACTGGCTGCTAAATGAAACAATTAAATGAAAAGGAAAGGTATTAACAAGACTGGACAGGTGTTCCGTGGACAGGTGTTCCAAGGAACACGTGTGTCGCCTGTCAGCGCTTTGTCAGTATAACAAGTTTTTTTGGACCCAGATAAATGACCTTGACAAACTTGACTAAGTTTTCGTGAAGAAAACAAGAGGTCAATGACCTTGAAGCTCTACTGATAGATTTTGATAGCTAGATCAGCATTCCTGTGAAGTTTCATAAAAATCTGTCAAGTAGTTTCATCAGAGTAGTCGCTACAGGTTGAAGTTTTTACTATATAACTCTAGGTAAACAAAGATGGCCAATGGCAGCCATGTTTAATGTTGAATCAAAATAGTTTTCGACAAGGATCAACATCTTGTCAAGCTGATCATTTCAGAAAAAGTCCCATATCAATATCACTTACAGTTTTCAAGAAGTAGTCGCTACAAACTTGTTGTTAAAAATCTATGTTTAGCCGTGGTGGCCATCTTGAATTTCTGGCCGACCTGAAATTGTGCTAGGATCAACTAGACATCAAGAGCAACATTCCTGTGAAGTTTCATGAAAATCCGTCAAGTAGTTTCAGAGGAGTAGTCGCTACAAATGTTTACTATACAAACTCTATGTAAACAAAGATGGCCACTGGTGCCCATGTTTAATGTTGAATCAAAATAATTTTCGACAAGGATCAACATCATGTCATGCTGATCATTTTAGAAAAAGTCCCATATCAATATCACTTATAGTTTTCAAGATGTAGTTGCTACAAACTTATTTTTTAAAAATCTATTTTTAGCTGTGGTGGCCATCTTGAATTTCTGGCCAATCTGATCAATTAGACATCAAGAGCAACATTCCTGTAAAGTTTCATGAAAATCCGTCATTCAGTTTCAGAGGAGTAGTCGCTACAAGTTTTTACTATATAACTCTATGTAAACAAAGATGGCCACTGGCAGCCATGTTTAACGTCGATTCAAAACGATTTTTGACAAGGACCAACATCATGTCATGCTGATCATTTTAGAAAAAGTCCCATATCAATATCACTTATGGTTTTCAAGAAGTAGTCGCTACAAGCTTGTATTTTAAAAATCTATTTTTAGCTTTGGTGGCCATCTTGGATTTCTCATCAACATGAATTTTTGCTAGGATCAACTAGACTTCATGGGCAACATTTCTGTAAAGTTTCATGAATATCCATCCAGGAGTTTCAGTGGAGTAGTCGCTACAAATAAAAGTTTACGGACAGATTTCTGTAGGTGGTCAGTAATAAACTCAATAACTGATTTATTGCATTGAGCACTTTTTTTAAGGCCAACACCGATATTTAACCCATTTTAATGGAGCGTCAACATCATTAAGACATTCGCGCAGTTTGATATCATGACGTTGACGTCATGACGTTGACGTCATGATCGGTACAGTTTAAAAACATTATTAATTTACTTATTTTGTTTCTTTTCCGTACGACACCGAGCGACGGAAATGCCTTGTCGATTATTTGGCCTTCATTTGCAAATTCATTACACTAGTGTAATATGTTAAATATATCATGTCTTTATTACACTCCCACACATGTGATAAATAAATAAATAATAATATATAATATATCAATTTGCCAGTCTCTGTATAGCAATATTCCTCTAGGATCCAGTACATTTACTACAATGATCATGTTGGATTTTATGAATAAAATCCAGTTTGAGGTTTGATCTTGAATATGGCATATAAATCAAAATTCATGACAAATAACCAACTCACATTTGTTTGTTCATAACCAAAAACATGCATTAGTTGAACAAGAAATTTGCATTAAGATGGCTGCTGGAGAAATTAATTGCTTTTATGCTTTTTTTTCTATAAAATGTATTGAATTAGTGCTCATCTTTCTGCACGCAATTCATGTAAAACCAATATGTGCACTTTTATTTGATGTTCAGACACAGTGTCTATAATGCTCTGTAGCGTAAATGGTGTGCTGTGTATTTGTGCATATTAAGTTTACATGCAGACCACTGTCTGAACTGGTCCATGCTCTGTAGTTTAATGGTGCTGTGTATTTGCGCATATCAAGTTTAGATGCAGACCACTGTCTGAACTGGTCAGGATATGCTCTGCAGTTTATAGGTGCTGTGTATTTGCGCTTATCAAGTTTACATACAGACCACTGTCTGAACTGGTCAGGACATACTTGGTAGTTTAATGGTGCTGTGTATTTGTGCATACCAATTTTACATGCAGACCACTGTATGAACCAGTCAGGATATGCTCTGCAGTTTAATGGTGCTGTGTATTTGTGCATATTAAGTTTACATACAGACCACTGTCTGAACTGGTCAGGACATACTTGGTAGTTTAATGGTGCTGTGTATTTGTGCATACCAATTTTACATGCAGACCACTGTATGAACTAGTCAGGATATGCTCTGAAGTTTAATGGTGCTGTGTATTTGTGCATATCAAGTTTACATGCAGACCACTGTCTGAACTGGTCCATGCTCTGTAGTTTAATGGTGCTGTGTATTTGCGCATATCAAGTTTAGATGCAGACCACTGTCTGAACTTGCCAGGATATGCTCTGCAGTTTAATGGTGCTGTGTATTTGCGCATATCAAGTTTACATACAGACCACTGTCTGAACTGGTCAGGACATACTTGGTAGTTTAATGGTGCTGTGTATTTGTGCATACCAATTTTACATGCAGACCACTGTATGAACTAGTCAGGATATGCTCTGAAGTTTAATGGTGCTGTGTATTTGTGCATATCAAGTTTACATGCAGACCACTGTCTGAACTGGTCCATGCTCTGTAGTTTAATGGTGCTGTGTATTTGCGCATATCAAGTTTAGATGCAGACCACTGTCTGAACTTGCCAGGATATGCTCTGCAGTTTAATGGTGCTGTGTATTTGCGCATATCAAGTTTACATACAGACCACTGTCTGAACTGGTCAGGACATACTTGGTAGTTTAATGGTGCTGTGTATTTGTGCATATCAAGTTTACATACAGACCACTGTCTGAACTGGTCAGGACATACATGGTAGTTTAATGGTGCTGTGTATTTGTGCATACCATTTTTACATGCAGACCACTGTATGAACTAGTCAGGATAAGCTCTGCAGTTTAATGGTGCTGTGTATTTGCGTATACCAAGTTTACATACAGACCAGTCTGAACTGGCCAGGACATACTTGGTAGTTTAATGGTGCTGTGTATTTGTGCATATCAAGTTTACATACAGACCACTGTCTGAACTGGCCAGGACATGCTCTGTAGTTTAATGGTGCTGTGTATTTGCGTATACCAAGTTTACATACAGACCAGTCTGAACTGGCCAGGACATACTTGGTAGTTTAATGGTGCTGTGTATTTGTGCATACCAAGTTTACATACAGACCAGTCTGAACTGGTCAGGACATACTTGGTAGTTTAATGGTGCTGTGTATTTGTGCATATCAAGTTTACATACAGACCACTGTATGAACTAGTCAGGATATGCTCTGTAGTTTAATGATGCTGTGTATTTGTGCATACCAAGTTAACATACAGACCACTGTCTGAACTGGCCAGGACATGCTCTGTAGTTTAATGGTGCTGTGTATTTGTGCATATCAAGTTTACATACAGACCACATTGTCTGAACTGGCCAGGACATGCTCTGTAGTTTTCATGGTGCTGTGTATTTGTGCATACCAAGTTTACATACAAACCAGTCAGAACTGGTCAGGACATACTTGGTAGTTTAATGGTGCTGTGTATTTGTGCATACCAATTTTACACACAGACCACTGTATGAACTGGTCAGGACATGCTCTGTAGTTTAATGGTGTGGTGTATTTGCGCATACCAAGTTTACATACAGACCACTGTCTGAACTGGCCAGGACTTACTCTGTAGTTTAATGGTGCAGTGTATTTGTGCATAT
The DNA here is from genome assembly GCA_037043455.1 of Cyrtodaria siliqua. Lineage (NCBI taxonomy): Eukaryota > Metazoa > Mollusca > Bivalvia > Adapedonta > Hiatellidae > Cyrtodaria > Cyrtodaria siliqua. Next base: position 66,103 of record JAWPHD010001404.1, on the reverse strand, counting down.
CAAGTTTACATACAGACCACTGTCTGAACTGGCCAAGACATACTCTGTAGTTTAATGGTGCTGTGTATTTGTGCATACCAAGTTTACATACAGACCACTGTCTGAACTGGTCAGAACATACTTGGTAGTTTAATGGTGCTGTGTATTTGTCCATACCAATTTTACATGCAGACCACTGTATGAACTAGTCAGGATATGCTCTGCAGTTTAATGGTGCTGTGTATTTGTGCATATCAAGTTTACATACAGACCACTGTCTGAACTGGCCAGGACATACTTGGTAGTTTAATGGTGCTGTGTATTTGTGCAGATCAAGTTACATACAGACCACTGTCTGAACTGGCCAGGACATGCTCTGTAGTTTAATGGTGCTGTGTATTTGTGTATACCAAGTTTACATACAGACCAGTCTGAACTGGTCAGGACATACTTGGTAGTTTAATGGTGCTGTGTATTTGTGCATACCAAGTTTACATACAGACCAGTCTGAACTGGTCAGGACATACTTGGTAGTTTAATGGTGCTGTGTATTTGTGCATATCAAGTTTACATACAGACCACTGTATGAACTAGTCAGGATATGCTCTGTAGTTTAATGATGCTGTGTATTTGTGCATACCAAGTTAACATACATACCACTGTCTGAACTGGCCAGGACATGCTCTGTAGTTTAATGGTGCTGTGTATTTGTGCATATCAAGTTTACATACAGACCACATTGTCTGAACTGGCCAGGACATGCTCTGTAGTTTTCATGGTGCTGTGTATTTGTGCATACCAAGTTTACATACAAACCAGTCAGAACTGGTCAGGACATACTTGGTAGTTTAATGGTGCTGTGTATTTGTGCATACCAATTTTACATACAGACCACTGTATGAACTGGTCAGGACATGCTCTGTAGTTTAATGGTGTGGTGTATTTGCGCATACCAAGTTTACATACAGACCACTGTCTGAACTGGCCAGGACATACTCTGTAGTTTAATGGTGCGGTGTATTTGTGCATATCAAGTTTACATGCAGACCACTGTCTGAACTGGCCAAGACATACTCTGTAGTTTAATGGTGCTGTGTATTTGTGCATACCAAGTTTACATACAGACCACTGTCTGAACTGGTCAGAACATACTTGGTAGTTTAATGGTGCTGTGTATTTGTGCATACCAATTTTACATGCAGACCACTGTATGAACTAGTCAGGATATGCTCTGCAGTTTAATGGTGCTGTGTATTTGTGCATATCAAGTTTACATACAGACCACTGTCTGAACTGGCCAGGACATACTTGGTAGTTTAATGGTGCTGTGTATTTGTGCAGATCAAGTTTACATACAGACCACTGTCTGAACTGGCCAGGACATGCTCTGTAGTTTAATGGTGCTGTGTATTTGTGTATACCAAGTTTACATACAGACCAGTCTGAACTGGTCAGGACATACTTGGTAGTTTAATGGTGCTGTGTATTTGTGCATACCAAGTTTACATACAGACCAGTCTGAACTGGTCAGGACATACTTGGTAGTTTAATGGTGCTGTGTATTTGTGCATATCAAGTTTACATACAGACCACTGTATGAACTAGTCAGGATATGCTCTGTAGTTTAATGATGCTGTGTATTTGTGCATACCAAGTTAACATACATACCACTGTCTGAACTGGCCAGGACATACTTGGTAGTTTAATGGTGCTGTGTATTTGTGCAGATCAAGTTACATACAGACCACTGTCTGAACTGGCCAGGACATGCTCTGTAGTTTAATGGTGCTGTGTATTTGTGTATACCAAGTTTACATACAGACCAGTCTGAACTGGTCAGGACATACTTGGTAGTTTAATGGTGCTGTGTATTTGTGCATACCAAGTTTACATACAGACCAGTCTGAACTGGTCAGGACATACTTGGTAGTTTAATGGTGCTGTGTATTTGTGCATATCAAGTTTACATACAGACCAGTCAGAACTGGTCAGGACATACTTGGTAGTTTAATGGTGCTGTGTATTTGTGCATACCAATTTTACACACAGACCACTGTATGAACTGGTCAGGACATGCTCTGTAGTTTAATGGTGTGGTGTATTTGCGCATACCAAGTTTACATACAGACCACTGTCTGAACTGGCCAGGACTTACTCTGTAGTTTAATGGTGCTGTGTATTTGCGTATACCAAGTTTACATACAGACCAGTCTGAACTGGCCAGGACATACTTGGTAGTTTAATGGTGCTGTGTATTTGTGCATACCAAGTTTACATACAGACCAGTCTGAACTGGTCAGGACATACTTGGTAGTTTAATGGTGCTGTGTATTTGTGCATATCAAGTTTACATACAGACCACTGTATGAACTAGTCAGGATATGCTCTGTAGTTTAATGATGCTGTGTATTTGTGCATACCAAGTTAACATACAGACCACTGTCTGAACTGGCCAGGACATGCTCTGTAGTTTAATGGTGCTGTGTATTTGTGCATATCAAGTTTACATACAGACCACATTGTCTGAACTGGCCAGGACATGCTCTGTAGTTTTCATGGTGCTGTGTATTTGTGCATACCAAGTTTACATACAAACCAGTCAGAACTGGTCAGGACATACTTGGTAGTTTAATGGTGCTGTGTATTTGTGCATACCAATTTTACACACAGACCACTGTATGAACTGGTCAGGACATGCTCTGTAGTTTAATGGTGTGGTGTATTTGCGCATACCAAGTTTACATACAGACCACTGTCTGAACTGGCCAGGACTTACTCTGTAGTTTAATGGTGCAGTGTATTTGTGCATATCAAGTTTACATACAGACCACTGGTCTGAACTGGCCAAGACATACTCTGTAGTTTAATGGTGCTGTGTATTTGTGCATACCAAGTTTACATACAGACCACTGTCTGAACTGGCCAGGACTTACTCTGTAGTTTAATGGTGCAGTGTATTTGTGCATATCAAGTTTACATACAGACCACTGTCTGAACTGGCCAAGACATACTCTGTAGTTTAATGGTGCTGTGTATTTGTCCATACCAATTTTACATGCAGACCACTGTATGAACTAGTCAGGATATGCTCTGCAGTTTAATGGTGCTGTGTATTTGTGCATATCAAGTTTACATACAGACCACTGTCTGAACTGGCCAGGACATACTTGGTAGTTTAATGGTGCTGTGTATTTGTGCAGATCAAGTTACATACAGACCACTGTCTGAACTGGCCAGGACATGCTCTGTAGTTTAATGGTGCTGTGTATTTGTGTATACCAAGTTTACATACAGACCAGTCTGAACTGGTCAGGACATACTTGGTAGTTTAATGGTGCTGTGTATTTGTGCATACCAAGTTTACATACAGACCAGTCTGAACTGGTCAGGACATACTTGGTAGTTTAATGGTGCTGTGTATTTGTGCATATCAAGTTTACATACAGACCACTGTATGAACTAGTCAGGATATGCTCTGTAGTTTAATGATGCTGTGTATTTGTGCATACCAAGTTAACATACATACCACTGTCTGAACTGGCCAGGACATGCTCTGTAGTTTAATGGTGCTGTGTATTTGTGCATATCAAGTTTACATACAGACCACATTGTCTGAACTGGCCAGGACATGCTCTGTAGTTTTCATGGTGCTGTGTATTTGTGCATACCAAGTTTACATACAAACCAGTCAGAACTGGTCAGGACATACTTGGTAGTTTAATGGTGCTGTGTATTTGTGCATACCAATTTTACATACAGACCACTGTATGAACTGGTCAGGACATGCTCTGTAGTTTAATGGTGTGGTGTATTTGCGCATACCAAGTTTACATACAGACCACTGTCTGAACTGGCCAGGACATACTCTGTAGTTTAATGGTGCGGTGTATTTGTGCATATCAAGTTTACATGCAGACCACTGTCTGAACTGGCCAAGACATACTCTGTAGTTTAATGGTGCTGTGTATTTGTGCATACCAAGTTTACATACAGACCACTGTCTGAACTGGTCAGAACATACTTGGTAGTTTAATGGTGCTGTGTATTTGTGCATACCAATTTTACATGCAGACCACTGTATGAACTAGTCAGGATATGCTCTGCAGTTTAATGGTGCTGTGTATTTGTGCATATCAAGTTTACATACAGACCACTGTCTGAACTGGCCAGGACATACTTGGTAGTTTAATGGTGCTGTGTATTTGTGCAGATCAAGTTTACATACAGACCACTGTCTGAACTGGCCAGGACATGCTCTGTAGTTTAATGGTGCTGTGTATTTGTGTATACCAAGTTTACATACAGACCAGTCTGAACTGGTCAGGACATACTTGGTAGTTTAATGGTGCTGTGTATTTGTGCATACCAAGTTTACATACAGACAAGTCTGAACTGGTCAGGACATACTTGGTAGTTTAATGGTGCTGTGTATGTGTGCATATCAAGTTTATATACAGACCACTGTATGAACTAGTCAGGATATGCTCTGTAGTTTAATGATGCTGTGTATTTGTGCATACCAAGTTAACATACATACCACTGTCTGAACTGGCCAGGACATGCTCTGTAGATTAATGGTGCTGTGTATTTGTGCATATCAAGTTTACATACAGACCACACTGTCTGAACTGGCCAGGACATGCTCTGTAGTTTTCATGGTGCTGTGTATTTGTGCATACCAATTTTACATACAAACCAGTCTGAACTGGTCAGGACAAACTTGGTAGTTGAATGGTGCTGTGTATTTGTGCATACCAATTTTACATACAGACCACTGTATGAACTAGTCAGGACATGCTCTGTAATTTAATGGTACTGCGTATTTGTGCATACCAATTTTACATACAGACCACTGTATTAACTAGTCAGGACATGCTCTGTAGTTTACAGGTGCTGTGTATTTGTGCATACCAAGTTTACATGCAGACCAATGTCTGAACTGGTCATGACATGCTCTGTAGTTTAATGGTGTGGTGTATTTGCGCATACCAAGTTTACATACAGACCACTGTCTGAACTGGCCAGGACATACTCTGTAGTTTAATGGTGCGGTGTATTTGTGCATATCAAGTTTACATACAGACCACTGTCTGAACTGGCCAAGACATACTCTGTAGTTTAATGGTGCTGTGTATTTGTGCATACCAAGTTTACATACAGACCACTACCTGAACTGGCCAGGACATACTTGGTAGTTTAATGGTGCTGTGTATTTATGCATACCAAGTTTACATACAGACCACTGTCTGAACTGGCCAGGACATACTCTGTAGTTTAATAGTGCTGTGTATTTGTGCATATCAAGTTTACATACAGACCACTGTCTGAACTGGCCAGGACATACTTGGTAGTTTAATGGTGCTGTGTATTTGTGCATACCAAGTTTACATGCAGACCAGTGTCTGAACTGGTCAGGACATGCTCTGTAGTTTAATGGTGCGGTGTATTTGTGCATACCAAGTTTACATACAGACCACTGTCTGAACTGGCCAGGACATACTTGGTAGTTTAATGGTGCTGTGTATTTGTGCATACCAAGTTTACATACAGACAAGTCTGAACTGGCCAGGACATACTCTGTAGTTTAATGGTGCTGTGTATTTGTGCATACCAAGTTTACATACAGACAAGTCTGAACTGGCCAGGACATACTCTGTAGTTTAATGGTGCTGTGTATTTGTGCATACCAAGTTTACATGCAGACCAATGTCTGAACTGGTCAGGACATGCTCTGTAGTTTAATGGTGCGGTGTATTTGTGCATACCAAGTTTACATACAGACCAATGTCTGAACTGGTCGGGACATGCTTTGTAGTTTAATGGTGCGGTGTATTTGTGCATACCAAGTTTACATACAGACAAGTCTGAACTGGCCAGGACATACTCTGTAGTTTAATGGTGCTGTGTATTTGTGCATACCAAGTTTACATGCAGACCAATGTCTGAACTGGTCAGGACATGCTCTGTAGTTTAATGGTGCGGTGTATTTGTGCATACCAAGTTTACATACAGACCAATGTCTGAACTGGTCAGGACATGCTCTGTAGTTTAATGGTGCGGTGTATTTGTGCATACCAAGTTTACATACAGACAAGTCTGAACTGGCCAGGACATACTCTGTAGTTAAATGGTGCTGTGTATTTGTGCATACCAAGTTTACATGCAGACCAATGTCTGAACTGGTCAGGACATGCTCTGTAGTTTAATGGTGCGGTGTATTTGTGCATACCAAGTTTACATGCAGACCAATGTCTGAACTGGTCAGGACATGCTCTGTAGTTTAATGGTGCGGTGTATTTGTCTGAACTGGTCAGGACATGCTCTGTAGTTTAATGGTGCGGTGTATTTGTGCATACCAAGTTTACATGCAGACCAATGTCTGAACTGGTCAGGACATGCTCTGTAGTTTAATGGTGCGGTGTATTTGTGCATACCAAGTTTACATACAGACCACTGTCTGAATTGGTCAGGACATACTTGGTAGTTTAATGGTGCTGTGTATTTGTGCATATCAAGTTTACATGCAAACCACTGTCTGAACTGATCAGGACATGCTCTGTAGTTTAATGGTGCTGTGTATTTGTGCATACCAAGTTTACATGCAGACCAATGTCTAACTGGTCAGGACATGCTCTGTAGTTTAATGGTGCGGTGTATTTGTGCATACCAAGTTTACATACAGACCACTGTCTGAACTGACCAGGACATACTCTGTAGTTTTTTGGTGCTATGTATTTGTGCATATCAAGTTTACATACAGACCACTGTCTGAATTGGTCAGGACATACTTGGTAGTTTAATGGTGCTGTGTATTTGTGCATATCAAGTTTACATGCAAACCACTGCAGGGCTGTACAAATCCTATAGCCCGACGCCCGTGACTAGTCCAGAACCAAAGTCGGGCGTGTCACTTTTTCAAAGATTTCAGTCCCGGACTAGTCCAATTTTAAACAAGAGGCCCAAGAGGGCCTGTGGACGCTCTACTGGCTAACATGGCTCTTATAACATCAATGAAGCGAGTGACTGCCATTTACGTCTTTTTGGAAGTTTCGGGCAAAAAACAGCTTTTGAACTAAATCAAGGGCCATAACTAAAGAATCTGATAAAGTTTGGTAAAGATCAGATGAAAATGAAGGCCCTACCGTATTAACGAGGCAAAATATAGCATTTTTAACTCAATCAAGAGCCATAAATCCTCTGTTACTGGTCCAACTGGTCCAACATAGAGCCAAAAAAAAAATAATTAATTAAACAAAAATTAAAAGAAAAAAAAAATTAAAAAAAAAAAATTAAAATTAAAAAATTTAAAAAAAATAAATAAAAAAATAAATTTATTAATTTAAAAAAATAATTAAAAAAATAAAAGTTTGGTAAACGATCGGATGAGAAATGAAGGCCCTCTCGTCTTAACGAGGCAAAATATAGTGTTTTGAACTAAATCAAGGGCCATAACTAAGCTGTTACTGGTCCGATATGTTTGGTTTACGAACTTGTCCGAGCTTTCATTGATATTAACAATGTGTTAAAGTTTGGTAAAGATAGGTTGAAAAATGAAGGCCCTATCGTCTTAATGAGGCAAACTATAGCGTTTTTAACTAAATCAAGGGCCATAACTCTGCTGTTATTGGTCCGATATGGCTAGTTTTCGAACTTGCACGAGCTTTCATTGATATTAACAATCTGATAAAGTTTGGTAAAGATCAGATGAACAATGAAGCCCCTATCGTCTTAACGAGGCAAAATATAGCATTTTAAACTAAATCAAGGGGGACAGCTCCGCTGTTACTGGTCCGATATGGTTGGTTTTCGAACTTGTTCGAGCTTTCAATGACATTAACAATCTGATAAAGTTTGATAAAGATCGGATGAACAATGAAGCCCCTATCGTCTTAACGAGGCAAAATATAGCATTTTTAACTAAATCAAGGGCCATAACTCCGCTCTTACTATTCCGATATGGCTGGTTTTCGAACTTGTCCGAGCTTTCATTGATATTAACAATCTGATAAAGTTTGGTAAAGATTGGATGAACAATGAAGCCCCTAGCGTCTTAACGAGGCAAAATATAGCATTTTTAACTAAATCAAGGGCCATAACTCCGCTGTTACTAGTCCGATATGGCTGGTTTTCGAACCTGTCCGAGCTTTCATTGATATTAACAATGTGGTAAAGTTTGGTAAAGATATGATGAAAAACGAAGGCCCTACCAATTTAACGAGGCAAAATATAGCAATATAGCATTTTCAACTAAATCAAGGACCATAACTCTGGTGTTACTGGTCCGATCTGGCTGGTTTTCGAACTTGTCCGAGCTTTCATTGATATTAACAATGTGGTAAAGTTTGGTAAAGATAGGTTGAAAAATGAAGGCCCTATCGTCTTAACGAGGCAAATATAGCAATATAGCATTTTTAACTAAATCAAGGGCCATAACTCCGCTGTTACTTGGCCGATCTGGCTGGTTTTCGAACTCATCCGAGCTTTCATTGATATTAACAACCTGTTAAAGTTTGGTAAAGATTGGATGAAAAATGAAGGCCCTATCGTCTTAACGAGGCAAATATAGCAATATAGCATTTTTAACTAAATCAAGGGCCATAACTCTGCTGTTACTTGGCCGATCTGGCTGGTTATCGAACTCATCCGAGCTTTCATTGATATTAACAACCTGTTAAAGTTTGGTAAAGATTGGATGAAAAATGAAGGCCCTATCGTCTTAACGAGACAAAAGTTAACAACGGACGGACGACGGACGGACGACGGACGGACGGACGACGGACAACTCGGCATCCCATAAGCTCTGCTGGCCTTCGGCCAGTAGAGCTAAAAAAGAGAAAGTCGGGCGTGTCACTGTTTGAAAGATTTCAGTCCCAGATTTGTCAAATTTACAATGTCGGCCACCTGTCATAAAACAACCCCAGCACACTTCTCAACATAATCCTTTAATTGCACTTGCTTATGTAATGCAATTAGCATCCACAGCGGCGATCATCCAATACCCCGGGCAATTTTATCAACAATCAACCATGCCGGAAGTCCCGCCTCCAAATTACTTAAATTGACAGTGGGCATTGTCGACATTATCCAATCAATTGACCCGATCTATTTTAATCCAGACCCGCTAGCCAATGAAACGACTACCACATGTAAATCCCATGTTCGTCACCTGATTACCTGTTTGTCACGTGGTGAGCTGAAAGTGGCGATACACTGAAACAATAACACTAACACGTTGATTAATTCGCAATCAGGCCGATTTGTCGGCAATCTTTCGATGAGTGAAGAAACTCAGGACGTTTGATAATGGAAGCATGTTTGATATGAAACGGTAGGTGTGATTTTTTATTGTTTCTCAGTGTATTGTTGAGCGTAATTGTAACAGACTTGAAAGGCGGGTGGGGTAACGGTTTGTGCATAGTTAGTGTACTAATTACGTTCGAAGAATTGAGTTGTCAAACAAATAAAACAAGAGGCCCAAGAGGGCCTGTGGACGCTCTACTGGCTAACATGGCTCTTATAACATCAATGAAGTGAGTGACTGCCATTTACGTTTTTTTGAAAGTTTCGGGCAAAAAACAGCTTTTTAACTAAATCAAAGGCCATAACTAAAGAATCTGGTAAAGTTTGGTAAAGATCAGATGAAAAATGAATGCCCAACCGTATTAACGAGGCAACATATAGCATGTTTAACTAAATCAAGAACACCTCTGTTACTGGTCCGACTGGTCGAACATAGAGCTAAAAAAAAAAAAATTCAAAAAAAATTCAAAAAAAAATTCAAAAAAAAAAAAAATATCAAAAAGAAATCAAAAAAAAAAAAAAAAAAAAAAAAAAAAAATCAAAAAAAAATTTCAAATAAAAAAAAAGAAAAAGAAAGTAGATATTTAAAAAAAAAAATTCAAAAAAATTCAAAAAAAAAAGTCAAAAAAAGTCAAAAAAAGTCAAAAAAAAAAAAAAAAAAGTCAAAAAAAGTCAAAAAAATTCAACAAAAAAATAATTAAAAAAAAAAAAAATCCCTATACATGTCTATGTAAAACATGAGACCCTTGGGGCGGGGCCAAATGTGATCCCAGGGTCACCATTTGAACAAACTTGGTAAAGGACCATAAGCTTTTAGCAAATGCAAAATATTAAACCTCTGGCTCTTGCAGTTCCAGAGAAGATTTTTTTTTCTCAGTTTTTCCCTCTACAAGCATTTATGTAAAACTGTGAATCCCCGGGGCAGGGCCAGATGTGACCCCAGGGTCCCCATTTGAACAAAATAGGTAAAGGACCATAAGCTTATAGCAACAGCAAAATATTAAACCTCTGGCTCTTGCAGTTTCAGAGAAGATTTTTTAAGTTTTTCCCTATACATGTCTATGTAAAACATGTGACCCTTGGGGCGGGACCAAATGTGACCCCAGGGTCACTATTTGAACAAACTTGGTAAAGGACCATAAGCTTATAATAAATGTAACATATCAAACCTCTGACTCTTGTAGTTGGCGAGAAGAAGATTTTTAAAAAAAATATCCTATATAAGTCTATGTAAAACTGTGACCCTCGGGGCGGGGACAAATTTGACCCCCGGGTCACCATTTGAACAAACTTAGTAGAGGACCATAAGCTGATGCTACATGTATTACATGAGAGCTCTGTGCCATGTGGTTCCAGAGAAGAAGATTTTTTTCAGTTTTTCCCTATACAAGCCTATGTAAAACTGTGACCCCCGGGGTGGGGCCAAATGTGACCCCTGGGTCACCATTTGAACAAACTTGATAGAGGACCACAAGCTTATAGCAAATGCAAAATATTAAACCTCTGGCTCTTGCAGTTTTGGAGAAGAAGATTTTTTAAGTTTTTCCCTATACATGTCTATGTAAAACATGTGACCCTTGGGGCGGGGCCAAAAGTGACCCGAGGGTCACCATTTGAACAAACTTGGTAAAGGACCATAAGCTTATAGTAAATGCAAAATATCAAACCTCTGGCTCTTGTAGTTTCCGAGAAGAAGATTTTTAAAAAAAAAATCCTATATAAGTCTATGTAAAATTGTGACCCCCGGGGCGGGGACAAATTTGACCCCAGGGTCACCATTTGAACAAACTTAGTAGAGGACCATAAGCTGATGCTACATGTAATACATGAGAGCTCTGTGCCTTGTGGTTTCAGAGAAGAAGATTTTTTAAATTTTTTTCCTATATGTCTATATGAAAAACATGCAAAACCTCAATATACAAATTTTGGACCCCCGGGGCACAGCCATTTTTGACCCCGGGGACTTTATTTGAACAAACTTGATAGTCTAGGCGTTGGCGATCATTTTAAAAGAAAAACTGTTGAAATCTGTCCAGCGGTTCTGGAGAAGAAGATTTTTTAAGGTTTCGACCATATATGGTAATGGCAGCCATCTTGGATGTAGCGTTGACCTAATTTTAACAAATCTAAAAAGCATTCATCTAAGGATCATCCACGTGAAGTTTGGTCAAAATTAGCCAAGCGGTTTCTGAGGAGAAGTCGTTTGAAGAAAAGTTAACGGACGACAGACAGACGACAGACGACAGACAGACGACGGACGACGGACAACACAGCATCCCATAAGCTCTGCTGGCCCTTGGCCAGTAGAGCTAATAAAAACAAAACGAACTGATACACATAATCAGTTTGATTTCGTATTCGGCAGTGCTAACGTTTACATTTCAAAAATGAGTTTGTTGAACTTTTTCAGTGTTAAAAATAAGGAAAATTTTCAGAGTGAAAGCGAAAGTGAAAGTAAAAATAAAAGGAAAAATGTAGAATGTGATACACAGCCAATCAAAAAGTCAAAATCATCTGGGGTAGTGGACAAAAACATAAAAATAAAATGTTTATGTTGATTCACATGTTATTTATTTTTTGCATTAGGTAAAATGGTAATAAAGTTAAGAATCTCATCTGTAGCCCCTTACCTATATAAAGTTATGACTTTTTTCTTTCCATTAAATGATTATCTGAACTGTAATATGAAACTCAATATCTATATTGAAATTTAAAAATGCAGATGTGATTCTTACCATTGCTACTGTTTCACCCAATGGCAGTCTACAATCTATACCACTGAAACATACATTGTCTGAAGAGTAAATAAGGATTGTTTCCTTTACGCAGTTTTAGCATATTGAGAATCGAAAAAATTCAGGACTTGTGTCCATTTTTTGGGACTATTCACAATTCTTTTTGGGACTAGTCACTTTTGACAGGGTGACTAGTCCCGGACTAGTGGCTAAAAAAAATATTTGTACAGCCCTGCACTGTCTGAACTGGTCAGGACATGCTCTGTAGTTTAATGGTGCTGCGTATTTGTGCATACCAAGTTTACATGCAGACCACTGTCTGAACTGGTCAGGACATGCTCTGTAGTTTAATGGCGCTGGGTATTTGTGCATATCAAATTTATATGCAAACCCCTGTCTAGATCTCCTTCTGCCGCAAAATCCTTAAATATGGTTTTGATGAGGATAACCGTATATCCTGCGTGGAATATGTGTGATGAAATTACAAGTATTTCATACAAGATCTGTGTGTGAGGGATATGAAATACGAAAATTACAAACTATTATACCCAACTGCTTGAGGATGCCGTCTGCTGTAATCAACTGCTGTGGAGAGAGAATTTAGGAAACTGTATGTAGAACCCCCTTTGGTAGCCAACGGTGTAGTCAACTTCTGTTGTCTCCCCTTGGATGCTGGTGTGGGTAATTTGAAGTCTGAATTCGTAGTAGGATTGATTTTAGAATTTTTTAGGTCCGAATTATAGACACTTTTCTTGTTAGATAATGGTTGTGAGATATCAGGTAATGAACCATCATCATCACTGTCATCTTCTTCATTGTCGGACGAAGATATATAGCCACCCAGAACTTTTGACTTTGGTGTTTTAAACTGATTCTCTTTTGAAGTATCATTACGTTTTATCTTTCTTATAGGGTTTGGTGTTTTAAACATAGGAGATTCTACATCATTCTCAGAGTCGGATGATACACAGATAGACTGTATTTCCTTTTTCTGTTTTTCATTTTTTTGTGATTTTCTGTTGGGTATTTTCCGTCGGCCATTTTGACCAGTTTCCTCCCTTTCCTCCTGATCACTACTGTCATCGTCAGTTTCACTATCTGTGGAAAATGACCAGGATTTGGGGTGGCAATTCTTCTTGTGTTTGGTTACACTTTCAGGATACAACTCTACATAAAAGATAAAGTTAATATTGTTAAATATTTTCCGAAGAAATAAAAAAGAGTTCAATATTATTCATCCATGTACTTCAATAATTTTTTTCTAAATGCATTTGTTTTCTCTTCATGAATATGTTTGGCATGTTTCCATTGGCATGTTTACACATGCAACCATTGTAGTAGACACATGCAACCATTGTCAGGCCCTCCTCTGAACATCGCCAATGGCGAAAGAAAATAGAAAATGGCCCTAAATTTCAAACTTTGGTGAAAGTGTTTGGCAACATCAAAATTGCCTGAAAGCCAAAATTGTTTAATTTCTATGCCGTAAGCGGCCTGTTACAAATAGAACTCTACACTAATCACCTAGACTAGTGTACATTGACTGTAGGAAAAAAAGATAACCAACCAATTGACACCTACCACGTGCAAGCACTTAACCTTGAATAAACAAACATAGCTGATAACCTTTACTGTTCCGGTAATTAACCTGATCCCTAAATAACAACTGATGACTGTTGTTTTTGCCTCGCGGGTAATCAAGTCTGTCATGCAACACCTTCCGACCATAACTACACCTTTCTGAATAATATCTAGCCACATCAGGTTCTAACCAATCAAATACAAATTAACACCTCATTAATTTACATATTTTACATGATTGACAAGATCCACGTAACATTTGTTTGGGTTTCGTTTTCGTTCAAGACTATCATAATTGCGAGGTGTCTGCATCTGGATTTCACCAAAAAATGCAAACATTTTACAAGAAGCACAGGTTTATTAGTAAGTTTTTAGGAGCTTTTATGTGTATTTCATTGCCTAAATATGTTTTTAATGTATATGGTAGTTCGTCTTTTCAAAATAAGTAAAAAAGAATGTAGCGATAAGCGAAATATCCTTTGTTTTTGCGGTTCCGGTAATACGAAAAAAACGGCAGGTTCTGAACTTTTTACTGATATACAGGCCTACCTATACATCTTAAACAATCAATTGTAAGCCTCTATGTATGATTCCTGCTGTCGTTTGTTTCAGCTAGTTTATTTAACCAAAAAAGTGGTGTAGGAACATTCCAGACATTGGGGGATCAGAAACAGTAACTGCTTTGCTAGTCTACTTATTATTGCTTATTACAACTTTTTATAATAATGAAAAAATATATATAAATAATTATTATTTATATTTTTTTGCTTTTATTTATTTCATTCTTTAGTGTACCAGATATAAACCAAATCTCTATTTTCAAGTGACATTTAACATTTTTTTTAGGGGTGACACCGCTCCCACCCCACACCCACCAACCTCCGCCACCACACGTTCCCACGCCCATTCCATTTCAACGCAAAAAATGCCACCACTCCTTTAAAAAATCCTGGGGAAAGAACCCCGACTTTAAACAACACAGACATTTGCTTGCAACACTTCATGTATACAATATTATATGTTAAAAAGAAACTACATGTAACAATATCATTCTAAATGAATAAATCACATATTACTAATTGATCAGTTCCCTATCACATTAGCGTACTACGCTCCGTTAACAAACACATTTAAAATATACATAAAATTCTAGGCTCAGGCCATTAAAGCCGAATGGCTCCAATTCTCCAATTTGGCTCCAACTTTTTTCATTTGGCGCAAGTGGTGGCGCAAGAAAAAAATTGGCCAGAGGAGGCCCTGATTGTAGACATATGCAACCATGTAACCACTGTAGTCATGCAACCATTGTAGTCACTTGCAACCATTGCAGACACATGCAATCATTGTAGATACATGCAACCATTGTAGACAAATGCAACCATTGTAGACACATGCAACCATGTTAGTCACATGCAACCATTGTAGACAAATGCAACCACTGCAGACATGCAACCATTGCAGACACATGCAACAGAACCAAAAATGGGTGATTTAAAAGAGGTCAGGTAAGTTCATAAGATTTTTTGAAGACTTTCCAATATAACTTTATGTTAAACTGGTACCCCCAGGTATGCTAACATTTAACCCTAGGAACACTATTTTAACAAACTTGGTAGACATTGTAGAACACCATCTCTGTATACAAACTTTGGACCCCAGGGGAAACGCCATTTTTGCACCCGGGGACTTCATTTGAACAAATGTGAATCATTAAATAAGGTTAATTTTCGAAATCTGTTCAGTGGTTCTTGAGAAGAATTTTAAGGTCTCAATTTTTAATTTTTAATTTTAACAATTTTGAAAAACTCTGACCTAAGGATTATCCATCCATCTGATGTTTTCTCAAAATTGACTAAGCAGATTCTGAGAATTCGTTTGAAGCAAAAGTTAACGGACGACAGACGAAGAGTGATCAGGTGAGCTATCATGTGAAAACGAGAGATGTTCAATATGCAGCTGTCTCACCATATTTGATAACAATGCATGAACTTTTAATGTTAGTACCGATGACACATTCCTATGACCAAATCAAAAGACAAACACTGATCCCTTGTACACTGTACCGTGTCAACCATGTTTTGATACACACATAAGTGAGACCTACTTGAGCTGAAGACGTCATCATCGTCACTACGTTCCCTAACTGCAGGAAACATCAGTCCCTTGTTCTTTGTCAACCTGAATAAATATATAGCATGTGATGTATTGAGATCAATATTCAGATGTCCTTTAAAGCTTCACCATCAA
Source organism: Cyrtodaria siliqua (assembly GCA_037043455.1). Taxonomy (NCBI): domain Eukaryota; kingdom Metazoa; phylum Mollusca; class Bivalvia; order Adapedonta; family Hiatellidae; genus Cyrtodaria; species Cyrtodaria siliqua. The sequence continues at coordinate 50,261 of JAWPHD010001404.1, read as the reverse complement.
AAATTGCCGAAAATAATAACACATTTCATGTCCAATAACTATTACTATTCTGAAATACCATCAACATGCTTATCCTAGATGCAGTCTTATTTTGGAGAAATTATCGGTCATTATTAAAACCAACAAATAACTACAACTATCACTGAAGGTGATGAATACCCCTACTTTCTGATCAGTTGTTACGTGGATACGAAGTCTGTGGGAAAAACACATTTAAAACTGTTTGAGGAATGCAAATAATAACAAGAGGTCAATGACCTTGAAGCTCTACTGATAGATTTTTGATAGCTAGGTCAACATTCCTGTGAAGTTTCATGAAAATCCATCAAGTAGTTTCATAGTAGTAACTACAAGTTTTCATTATGACCAATGAATAAATGATTAGACTTCAAAAATATCTTATTTAGCTATTTTATGGACTTGTTCAACTTTTTAGACAGATTGACATGACGGTGGCATTACAAATTATTTTTTAAAATTTTAACAAGCATGGTGACCTACCATTATTTTTGCCTTTTCTGTCTATATATATAACAGACTTACTGTACAAAAAGTTTAAAGAAAATCTGTTATGCAGAAAAAACTATAGAAAATGTCTTTAAACTTCCCCAAGTTGCAATGTATGCCAATGCTTTACCAATATGTACAACACCACATCTTTAGCATATAATCAACTCACCTATCCATAACAGGAGTTTCTTCCAGTTTCTGAGTCTCGCGAATATAAAAGGCACTGTCATCGGATCCACTGGTCATCTCGTCGTCTTCCACGATGAAATCCTTCATACTGCAAACAGAGGTATAGTGTCCTTGATCATACTACTTGCAGCTAGTAAAATACATGGACTTGCCAAAACAATAAGAAAAAAATCGTAAAAGTAGCAAGGGCCTTAATTTTGCTAAACTGCAATACAGAGTTATGGAATATGTCTAAGCCTTTCATGGTTCTCCCCAGGACTTTTTTCAGGCGCTGGCACAGACAGCGAGGAGGGGTCTACTTCCCACCCTTCCTTTTTTTTTTACATAATTCTAAGATAAACCATCTACTCTGAGATGGTTTTAGTTGTAAAATTAATGCCTTATTTTAATTAGAAGGCACTCTCAGTGCTATTGACTGTTTAAAAAATGTTTTTTGGAAAAATTTGTAAAATCCACTTTCTCAGCCTCAGAGCAAGAGTTATTGCCTTGCCCAACATTTAAGTCCACTTAGTGTATTTTTGAACATTTATGCAGTAATGTCTTGCCTGTACATGTATATCAATTAAATATTCAGAACTAAATATCTTGTCCTTTTATGGAATCGCGAAAACCAGTGAGATATGAAAAAAGAAGCATATCGCTAAGTTTTGTAACACTTTTTGGGAAAGATACACATCCATATATGTTTAATTTCATTCTTTATCAATGAAAAACACTGAATAGCTTCATCCAATCGCATTAATAAACGAGTTCTTCAAGTGTATTAAAAAAGTTTGTGTTTTCTCGCAAAACAATCCAGAGCCGCTCATTGTTCTGATTTACGATTGTTTGGGAAAAAGAAGCATATCGCTAAGTTTTGTAACGCTTTTGGGGAAAAGATGCACATCCATATAAGTTTAATTTCATACTTTATCAATGAAATACACTGAATACCTCATCGAATCGCATTAATTAACGAGTGCTTTGAGTGTATTAAAAAGGTTCGCATTCTTCTCGCAAAACATTCCAGGGCCACGCATAATCCGTAGATATTCGGCAAAGTGATGATTGGGAGGTTGCCGACTTGATTTCCCACTACCCTTGAAGCAGAAACTTGTTATTTGGGGAGATGTATTTCATACAATCTGGCGAGTGACACCGATAGAGGGGCTCTGTAAGGGTTATTTTAAATACCAATTAGCAAAATATAAGCACCGTGCTTGATATTTAAAGCACCGCGCTAATTTTAAAGGACGGCGCTAATAGCGATTTTGAATTTCAAGCAAAGCGGCACCGCGGTGCTTAAAGGCGCTGGGGAGAACCCTGCCTTTATGGTACTGAAGTCATATCCCAAATTTTACTGAATTTGTATTGATATATGACCACTTATACAACAATAGGCTTAAGTGGATACGGCATAAATTGTATTGAATTATTTTGTGTTAAGCCACACCTCCTACCGCCTAAGGTAGTGAACGTGTGCCAGATAAACGTTGGATGGCCGGTGCAATTACTACATGCCTCCCTTCGGGGGCATAAAAAGGGGCCATAATTTTGCTAAAATGCAATCAAAGTTATGGAACATGTTTCTACCAGTGCTGTTGATGGTACTGAACACATATTCCAAGTTTTTCTGATGTATGACCATTGGTTTCTGAAATAACTGGACTTGCCAAAAACCTTTCCTGAAAGTTAAATGCCAACACTGTAGAGAGTACAATAGCTCTCCATATTTTTTGATCAGTTGAAATAAAAATTTAAAAATCTTGAATTCGTATTTTTTTCATTTAATTACATGTACATGACACTGGATTAATAATTCGAGGTTCTAATGTCCGACAAATACTTAAACATCATCGTCCCTTTAACATCATACATGAAATACAAAGTAATTCAAGTGAAGCTGTTTATCTGGATAATCACCAAGTGATATTACTCCGCCAGTGGGCTGGCATGGTTCACAGAAGTCTCCTGAACTTCACTTTGAATACTTCTGACGTAAGAAAAGGGGCATACCTCTCCGAGCTTGATCCTTCTGACACTGACTTTGGCTTCTGTCTCGGTTTCTCTGGTTTCTTTAACTTCTGGAAAACTGCTCAAGAAAAAAACATGCCATTTACTACTATAGAACTGTCGTCCACAGTTGACTAATATCTTCCAACCACTTACTTTAACAGTATACAATTGGTGGCAAAAAACACTTTGATTTATTGTGCAAAAAAGAATTGCTGACATTTACTTATTGACCCCAAAAGCAATAGGAGGCTTCCTCTCACCAACGACAGCCCGCCTGTAAAGTATTCATGAGTCTGGCTTCAAAGAATGAATAATTATTTTGCAAACAAGGTTGTTCCTGATCTGGTTAGTGACCATGACCTTTGAAGATCGGCCCATAAAAATATAGTCATTCTTTAAACAAAGACAGTCCAGGAAGTTTCTTTCAGGGATATGAAACATTGCCAGTACTGTTGTTGCTGTTTTTCAAGGGTAAAAAGAGCACTTTATTAATATAGACTCAGTGATTGACCATAAATACATGTTAGGATATAATGGAAAACTGACCTCAAAGGAGTTAAACAGGGAGTGATAACAGGCAGTGTTCGCAATATCCTTTAGGTAAGTATATGAAAATATTTATTAGGTAAGCATACGAAAATAATTTAGTTTACCGGTAGGTAAGCATACAAAAAGAATTTAGTTTAGGTAAGAACATGAAAAGAATTTAGTTTAGGTGAGCATATGAAAAGAATTTAGTTTAGGTAAGTATATGAAAATATTTTTGTTTAGGTAAGCATATGAATTTTTTTTAGTTTAGGTAAGCATATGAAAATATTTTAGTTTAGGTAAGCATATGAAAATAATTTAGTTTAGGTAAGCATATGAAAATAATTTAGTTTCGGTAAGCCTATGAAAATATTACCGGTAGGTAAGTATATTAAACGATTTTGGTTTAGGTAAGCATATGAAAAGAATTTAGTTTCGGTAAGCCTATGAAAATATTTTTGTTTAGGTAAGCATATGAAAATATTTTAGTTTAGGTAAGCATATGAAAATATTTTAGTTTAGGTAAGCATATGAAAATAATTTAGTTTAGGTAAGCATATGAAAAGATTTTTGTTCAGGTAAGCCTATGAAAAGGATTTAGTTTAGGTAAGCATATGAAAAGAATTTTGTTTAGGTAAGTATATTAAAAGAGTTGAGTTTAGGTAAGCATATGAAAATATTTTAGTTTAAATAAGCCTATGAAAAGAATTTAGTTTAGGTAAGCATATGAAAAGAATTTAGTTTAGGTAAGTATATTAAGAGTTTAGGTAAGCATATGAAAATATTTTAGTTTAGTTAAGCATATGAACATATTTTAGTTTAGGTAAGCATATGAAAAGGTTTTTGTTTAGGTAAGCGTATGAAACGATTTAAGTTTTGGTAAGAATATGAAAATATTTTAGTTTAGGTAAGTATATTAAGAGTTTAGGTAAGCATATGAAAATATGTTAGTTTAGTTAAGCATATGAACATATTTTAGTTTAGGTAAGAATATGAAAAGGTTTTTGTTTAGGTAAGCATATGAAAAGATTTTTGTTTAGGTAAGCATATGAAAAGATTTTAGGTTAGGTAAGCATATTACTTTTTTTTAGTTTAGATAAGCATATGATTTTTTTTTGTTTAGGTAAGCATATGAAAGATGTTAGTTTACGTAAGCATATGAAATGATGTTAGTTTAGGTAAGCCTATGAAAAGATTTTTGTTTAGGTAAGCATATGAAAAGATTTTAGGTTAGGTAAGCATATTACTTTTTTGTAGTTTAGATAAGCATATGATTTTTGTTTTGTTTAGGTAAGCATATGAAACGATGTTAGTTTAGGTAAGCATATGAAACGATGTTAGTTTAGGTAAGCATATGAAAAGATTTTTGTTTAGGTAAGCATATGAAAATAATTTAGTTTAGGAAAGTATATATATTAAAAGATTTTTGTTTAGGTAAGAATATTAAAAGACTTTTGTTTAGGTAAGCATATTAAAAGATTTTTGTTTAGGTAAGCATATTAAAAGATTTTTGTTTAGGTAAGCATATTAAAAGATTTTTGTTTTTAATAGTTAAGGAACATGTCTACTCACAAGCTTCGAGATCCCCATCACTAGAGTCACTGCTGTAGCACGTACTGGATCTAGCAATAAAGGAATAATATATATATACACAAGCGGAAGTATTTATACATACTAAACTTTTACAATGTCTTGAAAAAACTTTTAAATGTATCACACAATTCAAAACTTAAACATATGAAGTATTTAAATATCACTTGGTAAACCTTTAATTGGGAAATCTGCATGCACTGAAGGTGATCGGTCATTTAATCGGACACATGGCAATCTTGCTATTTTTGTTAAAGTTGCAGTCTCCTTTGTTTTTCTCATTATATGAATAATTAATTTAACAGTTCTATTAAGCAAACTGTGTTTGCATATCACTAATTGCACCAATAATATATTTAAACATATGTATGGTAAGAAGGAAAATAGAAAACTCCAAATTATATTTACACCTTGAATTATATAGATGCAGATTTAGAGTCAAAATGATACATTGCTGTCATAATTTTTTTCCTTAAAATTATTCAGCCCCTTCCCCTAGCAAAACCGACTACCTTTTTTCGCCTCTTTGGCTGAGAAAATTCCCTTATAAAAAATGTTTTTTTGTTGTTGTTTTTTGCTTAAAGGGAATGAAGCGTCACAGCCAAACAAGTTTTATTAATGAGAGTTCTGAAAAACTTGGGAAAAGGTGAAAGAATTATCAAGATCGGACAATAAACAAAAAAGGTATGACCATTTGAAGGTTGTTCTAAAACGGATATGGGAGATGCCATTTTTAGAACTATGACATCATAGTTCCAAATTACCATATATATATGGAATACTGATCCATATCATTTAAAGCAAAGAAAGTCGCTGCAAATGAATATAAAATCTGTTACTGGTCATATAAAGCATTATTGCCATTAAGTATTAAGTATACATATTTTTCATACAGTTGCTGTTTGTTTATTTCCTATTAATCAGTAAATTTGTATATTTATAAATATTCCATTAGAACTGTGATGTCATAGCTCTCAAAATGACGACTTCCATATCCGTTTCAACAGAACCTTCAAATAATCATATATTCTTTGTTTATCATCCGATTTTGATAATTCTTTCATCTTTATTTTTTTCAGAACTCTCAATAATAAAGATAGTTTGGCTGTGGCGCTAATTTCCCTTTAACATTATTTCCCTCTCTTTCTCAACATTATTATGTTGGAATACATTTATAGACGACAGTTTATCTAAAATGTACCTCTGTTGCATATTTGCACACCCAAATCTTCAATTTCTGCTTAATTCACTGTTCCCCCTATGCCTCGAAATCACATTATTTTCCCCTTATTGAAGGACCTGGGTCTCTTCCCCTATTTCCGAAAAAAAGCCCTTTAACTAATTCAAGGTCGACATGTGTTCCCTTAAACATGGTTTGAAAGGATTAAATAACATTAAAGTTTTTCAATTTTTAACAGAGAACTGATACTCTAGTTTTTTAAGTTTTCTTCTTTTTTTTAAATACGAATCAGCTTTATTGTGAGGTGTCATAAAGACGCTGAGTGATTTCTGGTACATATTTAAATGAAACCAGTCAGGGTATAATTATATAGTTAACCCAGCTGACTAGCAAGGATTCCATAGTTTCTCTCAGCCATTTTTTTTATTTTTTAAGGGTTTGTAAAGTTTTCCCCTTTTACGGTATTAATACTGCTACATCTACATGTCTCCACATACTAAATCACAAATATTCTGTAGACACATGTTCTAATTCAGATCAAACTTACCTCCAGCTTTGCTCTGCCTGGTCAATTTTCTTCTTCTGCGCTACACTTCCACTTTCTTTCTCTAAGGTGGTTTTTACTGGGCGTTTCTTATCAGTTTTTCTTGACTTGACTGGAAATTTTAATGGAGAACCATCGTCATCTGAGCTTGATGATGGAATAAAAGACTGAGCTTTCTTTCTAGAAGACGGTTTATCTTCATTTTTTTGTTCAACAGAACTGTCATGCTGTTCAGTAACATGATGGTTACCTTGAGAATTCAGTTTCTCTTGAATAATATCTGCACTGTCTTCTAGTTTTGATCTATATGGTTCTTCCACTTCAGAATCTTCATCAGAAACTTCATCTTCATCAAAGTCTGGATTGACAGACTCCTTAATTTTATCAATTTTCTTTTCTGTTTCCGTCACATGTTCAGCAACTGTCTTCTGTCCAGCTTCCGGAAAAGCCTCATTATCAAGATCAGAAGTGTCAGCAGACAGCTTTTCAGTTTGTGTACCTATGTCAATGACCTCAATTTCACTTTCATCCAAAGTTACATTTTCGATTTGATCAGTATTCAAATCTTCGGTGTCCAAACTATTATCAGACACAGTTGAGTGGACTGGTTTATTGATGATAACTGTAGCTTGGTCAAAAACGTGTGCACCATCCTGCTTGTCTACTGTCAAATCTGAAAACTGTCCGGAAGAATTTACTGAAACTGTTGGTTGATCATACATGCATAGAGACCTACTGTCTGAACTTTCTGTGGAAATATTGCTCACACAATCCCCGTCTTTTAGAGCTGATTCTTGATGGTAGTTAATGCCCTTTTTTGGTGACGGTGAACTAGTTCTAGCATGCTCTTCATTATTAAACAATTCTGACACATCATTTGTAGAATCAGAGATGTCTTCGGTCAGGTCAATTCTATCAACAGTTATTTGATCATAAAATGAAATTTCCGACTTGTTAACAGTCAAAGCAGTGTCATCTCCGGTCTTTGTCATCATGATTGTTTCTTCCCTATACACTCGAAGATTTGATCTAACTTTAGGGGTATTTGGTATACTACTAGATCTTTCTGGTGATTCGTTTTCAGTTTGTGTTGCAATATCTACTACTTCAACACCTTCATCCGATTCAGAATCTGATTCAGAAATATTTCCATAATCATAAACATGTTCTTCTGTATCTACTGTATCTCTTCTAAAAACATTTTTTGATTTTGTGTTTTTTATATGATGTCTATCTCTTCCATTCTGCAAATCACTGACATCCCCTGTCTGAACATCAACTTCTGTCCTGTCTAAGTCTTCCAACTTCTCTACTGCTGTTATATACAGGACATTTGTGGTATTGCAGGGCGACTTATTTGGCATGGTTATTTTACCATCTTCTGCATTGTTTTCATCGTCAGATTCACCAGTTCTTCTAAGATCAAGATATTTAAAGCCAGAACAGAGTTTAGCATCAATATCAACTTTATTTCTCTCACAATTTTCTTTAATCTGTTTAAAATCTTGATCAAACTTTCCTAATTCATTCGAGCTATCAATAGATGCGTCCGGACTAGTCATGAACTGCTTGTATGTCACGCTGCTTCGTCTGTGAATTCTTGTTGACTCCACCAGAGGCTCACCAAAACTCTCCAAATCCGGACTAAAAGAAGCCAAAGAAACTCGGTTTTTCAAAATAAGTTCATCATAATCGTCATCTACTCCTGTATCGCCTTTCTTAACAGTGGACATTTTATTTCTACGCTCATCTGACTTTTCCAGATCATCAGTAGGGGATTCTGGAATACAACCAATATAGGTGTCCTCCAAAATAACTGGATCTTCATCACTATCACTACAAACTTGTAAAGTTGCCTTAGCATTACCTCCCTTTTGGCCTTGCTCTGGTTTCGAAGAGAAGCTTGAATCACTGTCAGATGACAGAAGACCGTTAAAACTTAAAGCTTTTGGCAGACTTGTATGAGCTGGGACTCGTTTTGGAGGAATATCAACTTTGTGTCTTTCACTTGAATCTCCTTGTTTCTTTTTCACCTTTTTAATATCTCTGAGTATTTTTTGTGTAGGTTTTTGAATGTTTTTATCTGAAAAAAAGAAGAAGATATGATTCATGTGTTCACTCATATATCAACGAAGGTCAGAAGCTATGTATGTTCTATAAACACTCAAAAGCACTACTTCTTCCCACATACCATATTATACACAGTTTGTGTGTAATTTCTGATTACCTGCATATTAAGCTTCTAAAGGTGTAAAACTTACCCTCCTTCAAGAAACAGTAATCCTTAGTCAAAGTTTAAATATTTAGTGATATATAGTCATTTAGTATTACTAAAGACCGTTTCAATAGCATGCCTAGAACCTGTGGTGTTTTTTTTCAAGGGTTCTGAAAATAATGATTGAATATGCGTAAAATGAATTATGAGTTGGTAACTCTTAATTTGACACTCCAGTTTTGGGGTTTGGCCTGGCTGGTTAAAGCCGTATATATTGTGTCTATAGAGTTCGGATTCTCAAAATATGTAAGTTATATATGTACCTCATCGTAAGTAGGTTTAGAAACGGTGTACAAATGATGTAAAATTTGCCTGTTGTTGGCGGGATAGCTACTTCAATAAATCCACTTGCTAATTTCAATGCTTGATAAATACTTTAACAAGAACTAAACTGCAATATATACAGACTACCGGTACTTCTATTGACATTAAATTAACTAGAGGATTCCACGGAAAATTTGTGTCACCCTCCGTTTGCTTATTTGAAGTTATGAGCTAGGTCAGGTTGCAGGTTAAAGTTTTATGAAAAGGAGCATAACTCTGTCGAAATGAGTCAGTTACTAGTATTGGACATGAGTAACAGCAGTCCTTGTGGTAAGATGAAGATTTTTATGATCTTTCATGAACATAGGTCACTTTTCAAGTTAAGGCCAAGGTCACATTTCAAGTTAGGTTGCAGGTTAAAGTGTATGGCAACGGATCGACAAAGACAGACAAAAGTCAGGCCTCGCCACTAACGGAGTCCCAGGATCCCGAGTACACCAACTTTTGGAGAGGGACACCAACTTTGCCAAGTTTGATATTCCGACGGGCTCCTCGATTTCTGGGAGTGGAAATATTAAAATCTGCAACAATTTTTTTTCAAATTTTTAAAATGAAGTTGCATTGTTTATGAATACATTTTCTTCTAAATGCGGAAACCCCTGGTGGAGCATGCATGACTACTCTAAATGTTCATCCCTCGAGGCAAAATTCTCAATGATTTACATTTTGGACATAAGGTGACATGACTGTCGTAAGCGGCATCTGGTAGGATTCAATGCAGGGTATGCACACGCCTTATCCAATGAGGTAAGGTATAGCTAAAGAACTGGCCAGTCGCAGCATATGTTACAGTCAGAGTAACCTGCGTTAAAAGTGTGACTTGACCGAAAATCATGACTTGATCTGCTTTCAAACTCTTTTTCAAATTTAATAAGACCGATCAAATAATTAATAGTTGTTGTCTTAATTCTTCGACAAGACTAACTTTAAGGCATTCAAAACACGTTATAGCATAAACAGAAGTTTGTAGATGATAAGTAATTGAGCTATTTTGATCGAATATCGACTTGCCATTTTTTCCGGCTGAAAGGGTAAATTATTTAGGACGAAAAAAACAACATGTTTTTTCCTTCATATTTTCATACAAAAGAATAAGTTTAACATTAGCACATTTTTTTGGCAGTGATAATTTTCCTGACGAAGAAAGTGTGGTAGCGTAGTAGTTCAGATTTCGGATGCAGAGAACTTTTTTGTTGAAGTAAGTGTAACATCAGCAAAACTGTACTGTGTTGTGTTACAAATGGGGGAATAAACACATTGGTTTATATAGGCAGTATGGAGAATAAGCATAATAGGAAGGTATTTTAAATTAAGTGCGAGCTTAAAATTTACAAAGGAAGGAAGAGCATTGAGTAAAGGACAAATGCAATAATCCATGTAGGGCCTACATATATTTTTATTCTTCTATGCATGTGTAAGCCGTAAGGAGTGACTGAATAAAGCAATCAACACTCTTAATGTGAAATGGGATTTCTCTGGAGGGAGGTCACTTCTGACTAAATTCCAATCCAAGTTTGAACTCTATAAAGCAGAGACATGTCATGGTCAATAATCATCGGGAGTTAAATCCTTGTCAATGTTACATGCAGCATCACAGGGCCCTCATTTGGTCATTTCTGCCGCCGTTATTCGGCGGCAGTCCCCCACCTGAAAAGTATCTTTTTTTCCCCAAAAATTGATATTTTTCCCCCTCAGAAATTCTTAAAAAAAAAATCAAAAAAAAAAAAAAAAAAAAAAAAATCCGATTTTCAAGACGATATGCTCACGATGTCGTGTTTACCGGTTTGAAAAAGACGTTTTGATTATTATTAGACTGGTTTTAGACTGTTTATCGTGCACAGGACGTGTGAATCTCCGATGAAAACATGCCATTGATGGTTATTAAGTGGAGTTTTTTTATCAGAAAAAGAACCAGATGGTTGACGAATGTATGTTAATAAAGTGAAACGTGTTAATCAAACAGAGTTTTTTATTTGTTGTAAAAATTCCCCCCAGTTACAAAAATTCCCCCTTCTGAGGGCTGCGGGCCCCTTCCCCCAAAGTAGCGTGAGGGCCCTGCATCATTTTCCAAACGCTTTGTTGCAAAACAGCATACTGAATGCTTTTAAATTTGATATGAAAATGAAAATTCAAACTATTAACAAGAGTTGCGCGCAACATGATGTCTCGCCTAAAGAAAGATGTCCATCATACATGTTTCAAGCGACCTTCATCTTGACAAAATCGAGGGTTTATAGTCAAGCAAGACTGTCAGTATATCGTACCGTAGCATTCGCAAAAGCAGAAACAACAAAAAAGTTCATCATTTATAAAGGTCCTGCACTATTATCAGGAGTCAAACATTTAAAACTGAATGTGACAACATCATTACCATAATTGATTAGTCAAAGTCTATAATGAACATTATGCAAAGTGCATGCCTGTACTCTATGGACTTTTAGATTGTTTTAAATTATAATTTTTGTTACAGTGTATTATAGGAAACTGTTAATGTTCCATCTATATTTATGAACTACTTCACCCTTAAATTGATAATTTTATACTTTATTATGTTTTAAATTAGGCCCCAAAGCCTGATGTACTCGAATTCCTTTTAATACCTGATAGCTATCTGCAGAAACTACACATTGGACTTGATGTAAAATTGAAGTAATTTGCCAACTTGATTTTGTTTCAGGAACTGACATGTTAATTAATCTGCATGTATCATGTTTTATCAAGAAATGTCAACTCATATTAAAATTAATGTAATTCTGTTGCTGGAGTATGTTACAATAGTAATGGCAAATTGTATACATAGATTCATTTCATTATCTTAAAGGGACATATGGCAATCTTGAAGTGTTTATGAAGCATTGCAATTATTGTTTCGATTTATATATCCATTATCAAATTCACTTTAAACCTACTTGCATATAAATAAATAAAATTTTCAATGTTTCTCACTGATTTTACCATAAGTTAGATACATTATTGGGTGCATTATTATCAACAGTTAATTATATGTAAAATAATTTACTTCATATTTATTTTAGTGTAATTAATATTAATGATTGAACAAATACAAGTTATGCAGAGAAACTAGTGTGACCTTGTGATTTTAAAACGTTCAGATTGTCATGTGTACTTTTTTTTTTTTTTATAATACAGATAAACTTTACTGGAGTATCAAATTACCCAGCTGCAAACAATAAATTAAGCCCAGTGATTGGTGGCTGTATACTGTAATTGCTTCAATTATCACTTATCAGGGAAAATGTCATACATATAATTCATACATATAATTAATGTAATACTGTTCTATACTGCTATGAAAGACGCATTTTTACTCAATTGTTATTAATTCTTAAACTTCCATAAATAGTAGCAATAACTGTTTTTTAATCGAAGTTTTAATATCTGGCAGTCTGTTAGAATGGCAATTATATTTAACAGTCTAATCACCATGGCAAATGCTATCAAGACAGTATTTAAGGAAATTTGTAATATATTTTTTGAATTTAATAAATGAGTCAATAAGAAAAAGATTTGTTATTTGTTTAAACATATTTTTATCCAGAATATTTATAACCTTATATATTTTACACTGATTGGAATTAAAGTAAAAAGTTAACCTTCCAAAGATAGACACTTTTGATAAACTTTTGCTGGAGTATCAAATTACCCAGCTTGTTGCAGTAGCTACATAAAAAAGATAATGCAATTAAGTTCCTGTCAAACCTTATAAAACTCACATGAAAATTGGAATGTGTATGCATTTAAAATAGAAGAAAGCTATACAGATTATGGCTGGACAAGAACAATGAGTTTATGGCTGGACAAGAACAATGTCCAGTGAGTTTATATATGAGATTTTGAACACTGTACATTGCTGCAGTGCAGAAAACAATGTAAAATCTGGAGAATATACATTTATTAAAGTGACCCTGACCTTGACCAAGGGTCAGTTGGAGGGCTGGAAGTCGCTTGGCTGGACAAGAACAATGTCCAGTGAGTTTATATATGAGATTTTGAACACTGTACATTGCTGCAGTGCTGCGAAAACAATGTGAAATTTGGAGAATATACATTTATAAAAATGACCCTGACCTTGACCAAGGGTCAGTTGGAGGGCTGGAAGTCGCTGAAATAAGAAGAACAATGACCAGTGAGGTTATATATGAAATTTGAACACTCTACTCCAAAGAACAACAAAGTTATAATAATTTAACGCACTTTAACACATTTTTTTTGGAGAAGGTAGATGCATTTAAGAGGAAACTGACCTTGACACAGGGTCAGTTGGAGACTGATAGTTACTGGAATAAGAAGAACAATAACCAGTGAAGTTATATATGAAATTTGAACACTCTACTCCAAAGGAGAAATAAGTTATAAGAACTTTAACCGAAATGTTAACCGAAATGTTAACATAAATTAACAAAAATGTTAACCAAAATTTTAACGCTGACATATTGTATTATAACTTTCTTGTCCTTGGGAGTAGAATGTTCAAATTTCATATATAACCTCCTGGTCATTGCCTGTCTTAATGCCAATAACTTCCAGCCCTGCAACTGACCGTGGGTCGGAGTCAAGGTCAGTAAAATACATGTACCGTCAATATTTATGTTAAAATTTGGTGACGGTACATGTATTTAAGTGACCGTGACTCTGACCCACGGTCAGTTGCAGGGCTGGAAGTTAGTGGCATTAAGACGGGCAATGAGCAGGAGGTTATATATGAAATTTGAACATTCTACTCCCAAGGACAAAAAAGTTATAATACAATATGTTGACGCCGTCGAGCCCGCCAACATTAGCGGCACCTATAGTCTCGCATTTTTTCAAAAGGCGAGACAAAAAGCAGATCATTTTTGTCTGAACAAGTTAAATAATAAATATAGTTACATAAATAATGTGTTTTCAATGTTTTTTAAACATTTCCCCGAGATTTATACTTTGAACTTATAGAAAATGGCAGGGACTCCCATTTTATGGGCGGGACAACAGATTTCAAAAGCAGGAGTCCCTGTGGGATTCCTTTCAAAATGAGTTAGTGTCAAGGCCTGAAAGGGATCCCTAAGTGTCTGCCATGCTAGGAGACACAAAAATATTGTATACAGTTCATAACAGTGATGCTTAGATAGCTTACCAATATCTTCTCTTCTCTTCACAACTCTTGATTTTGTCGACTTCTTCTTAGCACTCTTGGACAACTGTCAAAAAAATATTGTACATTCAAGTACAGAACTAAAACTGTGATAGATATAATATTATACCAAATAACTGACACACACACTCATTGATTTAATCATTATATTATTCAGAGCCCCAGATTAGATTTGTATCCATGTAAAATATTCAATAAAATATTTTAAAAAATGCAAGCCTAACAATTTCTGTGCATACCCATTTTCGCTTGCTAGTTTCACAACAGTACCTTTAGTAAATCCTCTGGCAGTCACAATTGGTCACTTATCTGTGAACACGGCAGACTGTACTGACCAATCAGATGCATCTGTTTCAAGATGAATCGAAAATATTTACGTATCAATAATCGATTGATAATTAATGTTAAGTGCAATTATTACCATCAATTTAAATCGAGCCAATTAAAACTGATCATAATAATTATGCTTGTTAAGTAATCATTTTAAAGTAGATATTTGCTTAATAGCAATTACAACAGAAGTGATAAACCACGGCTTACAGTCTGCTCTAAAATATCTACCGCGCATGCCCGAACTTACTTATCATTGATTTTAATCAGAGGTACCACTGTGGACAGTTGTAACCCTGAGATGTGAAAAGGTGCATACCAATACGCATCCAAATATGATTTATGTGCAATGTCAAAATATTATGCATATTGGCCATTGTGTGTCGAGGTTGCAAATGTTTACAGCAGAGATCGACTGGTTGCGATATCTGGCTTTATTTTAGAGATATGCACCAATGAATAGCAACAAACCAGCTTGCCATTCAAATTGAACGATTACTCTGTAATCTGTAATGGTTCTTGCTTAAAATAAATCCGTAACAATTTAGCAAGTGCTCATGCAATTCTGATTACTAGAGATTTTGTTTTTCTGCCAAAAGTCAGAAACTTTTGTTGGGATTTTTTAAACCACAATGCATGATTTACAACTGTGAATATGAATATAAACATGAATACCGGTAACAGCCTTTTAGTTTTTATAACAACCTTTTGAAACACAGCAATTGCAAAATGGAGGTTTTACCCCAAATGGTTATGATTTTGGGGAGTAAATATTTTTATAATTACCTCTATGTTCTTGTGAAATTAAGATTTTACTCCTCAATTTCACCAGGTGGGACCAAAACATTAACTGGGGCTCTTGTTATATTAACAAATGTAAAATTAAATATTGTAATGCTATCCTGAAGTATTACAGTCAACTTCTACGAACATTTTTACAATACTAATACAGTTCTGGTTCACTAATAGGCCATGTTGCATTAACCATTAACCCGCTAAGAACGACTATAATAGCCTTTGAGTCCATAGTAACAATGTCCGGCTGCTGATCAGTCACCCAAAAAAATTCCTTTGTCACATAAATGGAATGGTCTTAATTCAAAGAAAGAACAGTCCATTATATATATGTAGCAGGTTAAGGGTTAATACCTGAAACTATTTGAAACTAAGGTTTATGTCTCATTCGGACATATGTTTTATAATGGGACAGTTACAACTGATGCTGGAGCAGACGAATATAAAACTATAATTTTCCTACAGACATATTAACTTGATTTTGAAGTAAACCAATGCCAGACAGAGGGCTGTTGTCTGTGCATACAAATTGCTACTTAAGCAAATTTGCCAACAACTGAGTCTGAATATACAAAGAAACATGCTACTTCCAAGTCCTTCAAGCTAAACAGGTTTCACTGAAAAAAGTTTGATTTGTTTAAATGGTGTTTTACGCCACTTTTAGCATGTTAGGCCATAATATATGACGGTCAAATTTGATTTTTTTGGTCGAGGCAGACCACCCCATTTTTCCTGTGTAGAACCAGTACTGTTCACCATCTTTAAAAACAGACCCGCAGAGGCGAGAATCTTTCGGACGCAGCATCTTTACTATCCTGACCATGGATGCGCAAAAGCCTGAGCTAGATAACTAGATTTCCCAATGCAAAAACAGTACAATGATTACATCAGGACAAACTTCAACTTACCACTTTGGCTGCTGCATCTAAATCTTTGTGTTTAAACCAGCCCAGTTTCTCACCCATCTTCTGAAACATATCATTGACGTCAGCTTTGGCTGAACCAGATTCCATAGTTCCAATAATGTTAATCTGAAATAAAAAAAAAGCATCAAATAAGTTTTTGTGCGGAGATGCTGTGGCTGAGTGGTTGGCATACTTACTTCTCTATCAAGAGGTCCCGGGTTCAATTCCCGGTGGTCACACCCCAGGTTTTCTAAACACACTCTCTCAGTAACCTTATTCTGACAAGATATAATGAAAGTATTCCATCCTTCGTACAGTATGTAAAGCCATCAGTCCTTGTGCAGGGAGAGCAATACCACCTGCATGTTACAGATATTTCTGAACTTCTGTGTTTTAAGAGATCAAAAGAACGTCTGTAAACTCTTCCTTGGAAACAAGCCTGCCACGATAATCAGAATTGATATTGTGCAGTATTTGTAAAACAAGAGCACCACCATATGGGGTACTATACGCCCATTTTTATTCAAAAAAACATTTCCTAGGTGTGCGGACAATATGACCTTTGACATACTGAAACAAACTGACAGTGTTGCTTAAGCAAGAACAACATTTGTATAATGTTTCACAGTAGCGGAAGTGTTTCTCAGGATTAGGTCATGTCAAGTCAAAATGAACTTAATGACCTACAGAACCCAAAGAAATAAGGTTTGTCCTCTTACCAGGGGCAATACACCTATGACGTTTTATGAACGAACAGTGTAAAGGATTTGGAACATAATGTTAACTTGACAAAGATACAGACTTCGAAACGAAGTTGGTGTCACCTGTCTTCATTACCATGTGTTTATGTAGACTGTAGGGGTATCTTTTTCTTTTTTAATAATATTTGCGGCTCAAGTGCCAGTGATTCATTTCAGAGATCTAAGAAGTAGAGATTGGGCATTTGCTCAAACCTCACATATCTCACATGACAATAGGTAAAACTGCAACATCTCTTTATTTTCTCTTCTTAAATTTAAGACAGAAAGAATATAATGTCACTGCACACAAGGTATTATTTTCTCTAATTTGAGACCAGTAGCTGTAAAAAATAAAAAAAACTGTATACAGTTAAGATTTCAGCAAAACTTAATACAACAGCAAGTATCATAAAACAGGCATATGGACTGTTTAAATAACATTTGTTGACATTTTCAGTAAACACAGAAATATTTTGAAAATGCCACTGCATTCCAAACATAATTGCTTTAATTTTAAGACCATTTGCAGTAGTGTTGTTCAGATTAATCGATTTGCCTTTGATCCAATTAATCGATTACAATTTTTCATGATCGACTTTACTCGGTTGTTGAAAATTATGGCTTATTTCATTCTCTTGTACTAAAATGTACAAGAAAATAAAATGTTATAATTTTGCAAAAAGTAATCACATATTTATAGTGGGTATCACAACTTATTTTTTTAAAATATATGTTGGTCAGTTTAATTCAGTTTCTTTATTACCAGAACATATTTGAAATGTGATTCTTTTCTTCATTACAGTCTGAAAAAGGCTTACATTTGTCTTTTATAGCAGCCATGATTAATCGATTAACGATCGATCATCGGTCGGTTAAATATTCTGATGATCGATCATCAATTTTCAGCCAATTCCCAACACTAATTTGCAAACTGTTGCTGTAAGAAATGACAATTTCTATACAGTTACAAATGAAAGTGCATACGTGAAATTTCGAGTATTTTCTATCTGAAAGCATACGTTGCAATTCTCTGGTTTATAATGTCTCTGTTCATGTCATCATAATCATTTTCATTAATTGAGTCCCTCAAAAAGAGTATTCTCGCAATGGTATGCATGTGGAACGGTTTAAAACGTCTATGTACATCTGGTTAAAAGCAAAAACTGCCAAAACGTCTAACTGCCCAGAAGCTGTGGGTGGCCAGGACCTCTTGCAATGATTCCAGAAAGGGCTGGCTCACGATAGCTTGTAGTAGGGATATCCACAGGACTATGTTTGTACGAAGAAACTGTGTTGGTAGCTGGAGTATGATGCTTGTATCTGCCAGAAGCGTGCATCATGTGCTCTTGTTCCAGATGTGGTTGGGTTCAGATATGGCTCAGTTGGGGTATCCACCAGGTGATGTGTGATTTGATACATCATGGTTACAGTGACGTTCTGTCTTCGCATGACTGTGTAGTGTGTTCATTTTCGCCCCCCTATACTTTGGAAACATCACCCTTGCTATAACAACTGGGAATTTTAGTGTGATTTTCCATAAAATTGGAAAAAAATACAGTAAAACATTCAATAATTGTTTTTTTGCGCACAATATGACCTATTTATGTGTCGACGTGCCGTAAAACATCATTCATTCATTTAATAATTGTATCTTTAAAACTGTGTTTTATTCATAACTTTGCATTACAGAGATGTTGAGATTTTATTCTATTTTCAGTAGGTGATAAATTTTGTATTACTCGGTTTTTATCCTTAGGTTCTATAGTAAAACAAAAATATTTGGCAGAGTAAAAAGATGATAATTTTCAAGATTTTGATTTTAAAATATACATATATTGAATCGTTTTGCATGAATGTGCATGAAATAGGCAGGGTTTTAAAAGAATTACACTGTAGATACCTTAATTTTAACAGTAAACTTGGTTGAACATTAAGGATAAAGACCGAGTTTATCACCTACCAGAATGTATTAGTTATGTCTTATATCTGGTCACTGATTGGTCAGTTTTTTTGATGATGCTCTATCAAAATTATGAATACATTAAGGTCAACTGAGGCATTTAAAAGCAACTAACGCTTATGTTTTTCTCTCTTTCAATTGGGAAATTTTGTCTAAAAATTGGGGAAAAATATTTTGGCATTGAGAATATGGCAATACAGACCAAAAATGGATACAAAAATAAGCCCCAAAAAAACAACAGTTTTCCCATTTGTGACACTGCTGGTGTCATGATGAATGTGGCGGCACTTCACACAATATATTTGGATAGTTTTAATGGTGACGATCATCATTTTGTTTTTGTTGTGGTATCATTGGACTTAGAAAAACTACACATGCCACTATCAGACAACTGCCATGACGATCACAACTGAATCGAGAGCACTATAGTCTAGAAAGAAAGGTGGCCGATTCATAATTTTGATAGAGCATCATCAAAAAAACCGACCAATCAGTGACCAAAAATAAGACCTACCCAATACATTCTGGTAGGTGATAAACTCGGTCTTTATCCTTGATGTTCAACCAAGTTTACTGTTAAAATTAAGGTATCTACAGTGTGATTTTTTTAAAACCCTGCATATTTCAGGCACATTCATGCAAATTGATTCAATATATGTATCTTTCAAAATCAAAATCTTGAACATTATCGTCATTTTACTCTGCCAAAGATTTTCATTTTACTATAGAACCTAAGGATAAAAACCAAGTAACACAAGTTTTATCACCTACTGAAAATAAGATAAAATCTGAACATCTCTGCAATGGAAAATTATGAATTGACAATTAAGATGTCGCGAAAACCCATGGCTTTTTAAATAATTTATGTTCTGGTAATTGAATTGGTCATTTACAGTGTTCTAAATAAACCATATCATTGAAAACATAAATATGGAAAGAGATTACGGTTATTTCGTACTTTCAAATTGTATCAACTTAATCAAGATTTAATTTAAATGTTTTTGTTTACAAAATTCTCAGTCAAATTTCCCGCTTCCTGTGCTATTGCATTGTGGTAATTATGTGTTACAAATTTATATTTTGCAATCAATATTTTTATGGCATAATGCATGTAGCCATCAATAAATTAAAATGTATTCATTGTAGAAAATAATTCATAAATTATACTTGGGTTCGCACAAAAATAGTTTATCGCGGTTGCTCGAGATCAACTGTCGAGATATGAAACGAGAATTGAGTCTGCACACCGGAAGTGAAGACAGAGAGAAAATTAATTATTCAATTTACAGGTATTATTTATGTTTTATTCTATATTTATAGATCATTAAGCCCTACAAATGTAGATTTTTACTTAACACCCAAGATAGAAATAATGTTCAATAAATCCCATCGGTCAATTAAGCAGAAACTGCCTAAAAATCGCTTTATGATGGGCAGGTGCCCCATTAATTGATCTGACAGAACTGTCAAAATAATGTTCTACTCACGTCTTTCTTCTAATAAAGTTACTTAGACGTTAAGTTGACCTAACAGAGGTGATGTGACTAGGCTCATCTTCCAAAATGCTAAAAACAACAGTATTTTACAATTTAAACAAGCATAGAGCTGATCTGTGTATGATGCACCGATGGTCCCTTGCTTGGAAGAAGAAGAAGACAGCAGATGTGTTATATTTGTTGTATTAATCTT
The DNA here is from genome assembly GCA_037043455.1 of Cyrtodaria siliqua. NCBI lineage: Eukaryota > Metazoa > Mollusca > Bivalvia > Adapedonta > Hiatellidae > Cyrtodaria > Cyrtodaria siliqua. Next base: position 29,555 of record JAWPHD010001404.1, on the reverse strand, counting down.
ATTGAAGTTGTAACAGTCAACCCTTTTCAGACAAAGTTAAAAAGATTAAATTTCAGACATTTGTGTCAAGAATCAATTTCAAATTCGTCCCTTAGTATACACTCAATTTCGTCAAACAATAGTTTTTCTATACTAGAAGATGATAGTACTTTAAATTCTTCAGTCAAGGATAGGTCTGCAAATCCAAATACAAACACACATTTCCAACCAAAAATCAAAGTTATGTGCATTAATCGTCAATCTACAGGGTCCTCCACAGGATTTTTTTCAGGCGCTGGAAAGGCAGTGCGGGGGGTGGGTTTGGGAGGGGGCGGGCCGCCCCCTACCATTGTCGATTTATTTTCCAATTCTAGGGTGCACCATATGCCCTGAGATGATTTTTAATTATAAAATAAAGATGGGGAATAACTATATTAAAGAGAATATAATTATACAGTAAAATAGTATTTTATTAACTCATTTCCACATGTAATATACAGACAAAACATTATACAGAACAGAAATATAATCTGTACATAAATATAATATACAGTACCCTAGTACAAACTACAACATGACATTATATAATCTGCAATAAATATACCCCAATACAACAAACTCTTTATCCATTAAATTTAGACCATAATCAGCTACCATACACTTTACAATAATCTGCATTTGAATAAAATAATATTAATATTCATTCTTTACATTGATTGCCCTTAAATTACATGTATTTATTTACTAACCATTTTCCATTTCCTCAACCCATTTGAAGTCTTTCTCCCAGTCTGGATTGAACCCGGTCAGTCTGACCCTGGTTCTTTTGGCGACTAGTTCAGATGCTGAGTCACAGACAGTAGGTGCAGCCTCAACATTTCTTACCACAAAAAACTTGCCAATTCCCCCATCTAAGGGTCTCTTACTACTTTGCTTCGACATTTTGTTATGATAAATTAATAGAAACATCGGGCATTTTATAGCAAAGTAACCCAGTTTAACTTCATTAACTTAATTAATTAAAGATATTAACTAATCTCTGAAAGTATCGAGTAATTAAAATAATCTGCAGCAAATTAATACTTTCAAACTGCAGACGATCCACGCAGAGTCTGAGAGAGCCGACGAACATCAAATCATCATATATTTTTTTAACAACTCCTTAATAATCACTCATCATGTATTTAAATCACATTATCCAATCAATTATGTCACATCGCTTCATCTTATCTAATTAATCCCATCAAGTTTTGTTTGTCGGGACATAATAATGATCAACAATACAGTCAAGTGATACACAGCTAACGCAACGCGACAACACTGTATCTCTGCCTGATTTGACTGGTTTATACAACTGTACACACTTGTCCTTGACGTGTAGTATTTCACACCGATAGCGCGTGACTTACATCCTGTGTAGAGGGTCTGATTATAGTGTACATGTATGTGTCGGACGATAAGCAACATGAATCGAGTAAATCAAAGCACCGCGCTTGGGATTTAAAGGACAGCGCAAATAAGGATTCTGATTTTCAAGCACCGTGCTAGCGCGGTGCTTAAAGGCGCTGTTGAGAACCCTGATCTATCGTAAGCTAACAACTTGACTTCTACACACAATTAGACAAACACAGATCAGATATAGTAGTTGGCACAGAGTCATGGCTTACTAAAGACCATTTAAACAGTGAATATTTTCCAAATTCACTTGGGTACACACCATTTAGAAAGGATAGAGGCAGTAGCAGAGGTGGTGGTGTATTCATTCTAGTAAAAAATTGTTTAATTGCAACACGACAAAAACAACTGACTACAAATTGTGAAATTATATGGGTTAAGATTAGTATAACATCATGTAAACCTCTTTATGTGGCAGCCTACTACAGACCAAAAGAATCAGATGCTGACAGTAGCACAGAATTTGAAAAATCTCTGAAATCTCTGGAACTTGTATTTTTGTAAGACCTTATAAAGGCACAAAATGGATCTCAGGGGATTTTAATTATCCGAATTTATCATGGGACTCTGAACATGTGCCTTCTATAAAATCAGGCTGTGGATTTCACCTACTCTACCAAAGCTTTCCAAACATTTTGGATGATCACAACCTTATACAGATGGTAACCCAAAACACCCAACGTGACAACATTCTGGACTTATTCCTCACATCAAATGAGACACTCATAAACAAGGTAGAAATACATGCAGGCATAGCAGATCACAATATATCATTCTTGCAACAGCAAACCTTAAACCTAACATAAACAGACAAAAACCAAGAAATATACCTCTTTATCGTAAAGCAAATTGGGAAGGATTCAGACAATTTATAACAGAACCTAAGGGGAACCTTCTACTTAATTACGAACCAACACCTGTTGAACTTTTGTGGAATAAATTTAAAGATTCTCTTCAGTTAGGTATTTCAAAAAAGACTGAATTTCACCAAAATTGAGGGGTAGACTATTATAGAATCACAACAGTGCAATGCTCATTGCAGCAGGTTATCTTATGAAATCAAGTCTTGCCAACATTTTAAACATGCAGTCCTGCTTTAAAAACAATCCAACAAGTTAGTAATGAATGACAAATCTTGTAGCCAATAATCCATTGCTACTGAATTTTCAGCCATATTTTCCACTCGGAAAAGTGCGGTGTCATAGTAGTTTGGATAGGTAAACAATTTTGAATGGAGGCATTTTTTTTTTTAGCGGCCAGCAGAGCTTATAGGATGGTGAGTTGTCCATCGTCCGTTAACTTTTGCCTTGTGAACACTTTAGCACCTTCATTTATTATTTGATCTTTACCAAACTTGCACAGATTGTTAATATCAATGAAAGCTTGGACAAGTTTGGAAACCAGCCAGGTCGGAACAGTAACACTAGAGATATGGCACTTGATTTAGTTAAAAATGCCTTCATTTTTCATCCTATCTTTACAAAACTTTACCATATTGTTAATATCAATGAGAGCTTGGACAGTTCGAAAACTAGCCAAATCGGATTAGTAACACCAGAGATATGGCCCTTGATTTAGTTAAAAAAATTTTTTTTGTCTCGTTAAGACGATAGGGCCTTCGTTTGGCCGGATTTCAACGAAACTTTGCAGGGATGATCAGTATCAAGCCTAGTTGTGCATATTGTCACCATGTTCTGACTGATTTTGGCAGAATTATGGCCTTTTAATGATTTTAGTATACAAACATTGTCCGGAGTTCTTCTGAACCCCTGTCCAAATTCCAAAGAAACTTTGCAGGGATGATCAGTACCAAGTCTAGTTGTGCAAACCATTGCTGGGTTCTGGTTGAAAGGTTTTGGGCGTAGTTATGGCCCTTTACATGTATTTTAATGCACAAACCTTTTCCGGACTAGTTCTCCTGAACCCCTGGTCGGATTTCATCGAAACTTAGCAAGATTGATCAGTATCAAGCCTTGTTGTGCATATCATTGCCGTGTTTCAGGTAAATGATTTTGGTGGAGTTATTGCCCTTTAAAGGTTTCAATAGACAAACTGTCCAGATTAATCTCTTCTGAACTCCTGGCTGGATTTCAACGAAACTATAGGGATGATATTCAGTATCAAGCCTAGTTGTGCATATTGTCATCGTGTTCCGGTTGAATGATTTTGGCAGAGTTATGGCCCTTAAAATAAAGGTTTAAGTACACAAACTTTGTCCGGACTCGTTCTCCTGAACCCATGGCATGTCGTCGCCATGTTCCAGTTTAATGATTTTTGGCAGAGTTTTGGCCCTTTAAAGGTTTTAATACACTAAATTTGTACAGACTAGTTCTCCTGAACCCCTGGCCGAATTTCAGCGAAAATTGATACAAAGCCTAGTTGCTTATATCAAACTAAGTTCCTGTTGAATGATTTTTCACAAGAGTTTTGTTCCATTATACACAGACTTTCCGGACTAGTTTTCTGGCTGGTTTTCAATGAAACTTGGCAGGAATGATCAGTACAAAGTGTAGTTGTGCATATTGTTTCTGTGTTCAGGTTGAATGATTTTTGTCTCGCCTTTTTGAAGAAAAAAAAGAGACATAGGTGTTGTTTTCCGGCGGCGGCGGCGGTAACATTCAAGTTTTGCCTTTAGGTCACTTTTTCACAAACTGTATGCACTAGACCTTTCAAACTTTGCTTATAGTTGTATCTTGGGTGGTACATGGCAACGTGAAAAAGCAAATGTGGAAGTGACCTTGACCTCCAAGCAAGGGCAGATAACCTTATAATTTTTACCTTCAACTTTGGCGTTTAGGTCACTTTTTCACAAACTGTATGCACTAAGACCTTTCAAACTTTGCTTATAGTTGTATCTTGAGTGGTACATTGCAACGTGACAAAGCAAATGTGGATGTGACCTTCACCATCCAAGCAAAGGGCAGATAACTTTAATTGTTACATTTACATCACTTTCTCATAAACTAGAATTATGCACTAGATGTTTTAAACCTAATTTATAGCTTAATCTTTGGAAGAAAACATTCTATTTTGACATAGTTGTGTCTTCGTTAGTGCATCTTTTTTTTGGATGCCTGGATTTCATCTATGACCTTGGCCTACTTTTTTTGGAGCTGATGATTTTTGGCTCTACTAGCCAAAGGCCTTCATTTTTCATCCGATCTTTACCAAACTTTACCAGATTGTTAATATCAATGAAAGCTCGCACAAGTTCGAAAACCAGCCAGATCGGACCAATAAATGCGGAGTTATGGCCCTTGATTTAGTTAAAAATGCTATATTCAGCCTCGTTAATATGATAGGGCTTTCATTTTTCAATTGATCTTTACCAAACTTTACCAGATGTTTTGCCTTTTTTTTTATTATTGGTAAAAAAACTTTTAATTATTTCTTTTTGAATTTTTAGCTCGACTGATCAGAGATCAGCAGAGCTTATGCCGTGGTGCGGCGTCCGTCTGTTCGTCTGTCTATCCGTAAACTTTTTTTGTAGCGACTCCTCCTCTGAAACTACTGAATGGATTTTCATGAAACTTTACAGAAATGTTGCCCATGAAGTCTAGTTGATCCTAGCAAAAATTCATGTTGATGTGAAATCCAAGATGGCCGCCAAATCTAAAAATAGGTTTTTAAAAAACAAGTTTGTAGCGACTACTTCTTGAAATATTGATATGGGACTTTTTGTAAAATGATCAGCATGGCATGATGGTTATCAGAGTCAAACATTATTTTGATTCAACGTTAAACATGGCTGCCAGTGGCCATCTTTGTTTACATAGAGTTATATAATGTAAACTTGTAGCGACTACTCCTCTGAAACTACTTGACGGATTTTCATGAAACTTCACAGGAATGTGGCTCTTGATGTCTAATTGATCCTAGCAAAATTTCAGGTCGGCCGGAATTTCAAGATGGCCGCCACGGCTAAACATATTTTTTTCAAAAAACAAGTCTGTAGTGACTACTTCCTGAAATCAAAATCAATCAGTAGAGTTTCAAGGTCATTGACCTCTTGTTTATTTATTTTTTTATTTTTTTTGAATTTTCTTATTTCATTATATTTTTTTTAACGCCATGTTAGCAGGAAGCATTGCTGTGCCTATTGCATTTTCTTTTCCAGTTCATTGATTTTTGATGGAGTTGCAGCCCCTTGACATTTTTTTTTTAAATTTCTTGATTATTTTTATTTTTTGAATTTTCTTATTTCATTATTATTTTTTAGCTCTACAGATCAGAGATCAGCAGAGCTTATGCCGTGGTGCGGCGTCCGTCGTCTGTCCGTCCGTCTGTCCGTAAACTTTTATTTGTAGCGACAACTCCTCTGAAACTACTGGATGGATATTCATGAAACTTTACAGAAATGTTGCCCATAAAGTCTAGTTGATCCTAGCAAAAATTCATGTTGATGTTAAATCCAAGATGGCCGCCAAAGCTAAAAATAGAGTTTTAAAATACAAGTTTGTAGCGACTACTTCTTGAAAACTATAAGTGATATTGATATGGGACTTTTTCTAAAATGATCAGCATGACATGATGTTGATCCTAGACAAAAATCGTTTTGATTCAACGTTAAACATGGCTGCCAGCGGCCATCTTTGTTTACATAGAGTAATATAGTAAAAACTTGTAGCGACTACTCCTCTGAAACTACTTAGCGGATTGTCATGAAACTTTACAGGAATGTTGCTCTTGATGTCTAATTAATCCTAGAAAAATTTCAGGTCGGCCGGAAATTCAAGATGGCCGTCACAGCTAAAAATAGATTTTTAAAAAAGCGACTACTTCTTGAAAACTATAAGTGATATTGATATGGGACTTTTTCTAAAATGATCAGCATGACATGATGTAGATCCTTGTGGAAAATTATTTTGATTCGACGTTAAACATGGCTGCCAGTTGCCATCTTTGGTTACATAGAGTTATATAGTAAAAACTTGTAGCGACTACTTCTCTGAAACTACTTGACGGATGTTCATGAAACTTCACAGGAATGTTGCTCTTGATGTCTAGTTGATCCTAGAAAAATTTCAGGTCGGCCGGAAATTCAAGATGGCCGCCACAGCTAAAAATAGATTTAAAATAAATAAGTTTGTAGCAACTACTTCTTCAAAACAATAAGAGATATTGATATGGGACTTTTTCTAAAATGATCAGCATGACATGATGTTGGTCTTTGTCTAAAATCCTTTTGATTCGACGTTAAACATGGCTGCCAGCGGCCATCTTTGTTTACATAGAGTTATATAATGAAAATTTGTAGCGACTACTCCTCTGAAACTACTTGACGGATTTTCATGAAACTTCACAGGAATGTTGCTCTTGATGTCTAATTGATCCTAGCAAAATTTCAGGTGGGCCGGAAATTCAAGATGGCCGCCACGGCTAAAAATAAAACAAGTCTGTAGCGACTACTTCCTGAAATCAAATCAATCAGTAGAGCTTCAAGGTCATTGACCTCTTGTTAAAAAATAAGTTTGTAGCGACTACTTCTTGAAAACTATAAGTGATATTGATATGGGACTTTTTCTAAAATGATCAGCATGACATGATGTTGGTCCTTGTCGAAAATCGTTTTGATTCGACGTTAAACATGGCTGCCAGCGGCCATCTTTGTTTACATAGAGTTATATAGTAAAAACTTGTAGCGACTACTCCTCTGAAACTACTTGGCGGATTTTCATGAAACTGTACAGGAATGTTGCTCTTGATGTCTAATTGATCCTAGAAAAATTTCAGGCTGACCGGAAATTCAAAATAGCCGCCAAGGCTAAAAATAGATTTAAAATAAATAAATTTGTAGCGACTACTACTTGAAAACTATAAGTGATATTGATATGGGACTTTTTCTAAAATGATCAGTATGACATGATGTTGATCCTTGTCAAAAATTATTTGACTTTAAACATATTTGTTTACATAGAGTTATATAATGAAAACTTGTAGTGACTACTCCTATGAAACTACTTGATGGATTTTCATGAAACTTCACAGGAATGTTGACCTAGCTATCAAAAATCTATCAGTAGAGCTTCAAGGTCATTTACCTCTTGTTTAAAAATCTTATCCGAAGCCTAATAGAGTTCCGTACGGATTCATTCTGAATAAGGAAGCACTCACACTAAACATTACTTTTTTCTGTGTAACTTTCGGGATGCATCCATTGGTTCTACCAATTCTCTTGTTGTTATTATTAATATCAGAAAACAAACAACAACACACGAACTAGAAGTGATAATTTCACTGCACCATATATTAATATTAGTTCCACCTATGACCCATATGAGGTTGTCCATACGGATTTGCTAACCACTGTCTACACTGTTCAACAACACACTTTGGCATGATTTCTCTGCGATGCCAGGTGTTGTCTCCATTTCTGGCAGTACTTTTCTTCACAATATATCTTGGGTCGTTCCATGCCCCACAGTTGTATACCATCTCCCAAAATCGCTGGTGTAGTTGGTTTCCTGCTGCACGTATTAGCGGCGTGTGGGTCCTTGTTACTGTATGGCCACCAAAGCTGCCTGTTAGTCTCACTGGTAATGCATGGTTGTTAACACGGGTCTTTTAAGAAAATCCATCTATACATAGTTGTTTTAACATATATACAAGTGCACATACAATGCAAAACGGTTATATTTTTTACTACATTATTATACACTCTTTATGGGACGGGCCTCATCCTTTGACAAAAAACTAATAATCTCAATTTCCTTGTGCAAATGTATTTCTAACAGCGATTTACAGTTACCTATAGAAATTCTCTCCCCACCAAATACAATAGGCTCGAAATGTGTCTTTAACAGATAACAATATGTCTATTGATGTGTTGTAACTTGTATTGCTGTGACCTACCTTCAAATTACATCACCAAACACTGTAAGTCTGTGACGATTAAACAAACAAGATGCAATTATGTCTTCTTTCTTTAGGAGTTTGTGCCTCGAGGTATTATTTAATAAAATATCTCATTAATTTAGACTGGGAAAATTACCGTAATATTTTGACACATTTCTTCAAAATGGATCACCACTCAGTGTATCAAAGTCTATCCTCGGAGTATGTAAAAGAACTATAGGACCGTTCAATAGTACGAGTAGAGACGGTTCTGGGATTCCTATTATGGTACCCCTCTCTCTGGGATGGCCTTGAATAAAATAAGATACTTACCTATGTTGATTGGCGGTAAAAAACAATTCAGTTTCAAGTTTATGTGTTCAAGTACTCTCAAGATTATTCCAGTTTAAAAATAATGTTTATATAGAAATTTGTTTTGGTGAATTTCAGACTGACAGTCATCGACCATCACTAGTGTACAGTAACCTATTGACAACCAGAGGAATGGTGACACGTGTGTAGGAGAATGTCAGATTGTAAGTCTTGAGAAAACTTAGGCCAAATAAAATAATATGTGTGGTTCCAGTTATCTGACCAACCCTATAATTTTGGGCCATTTTCGTCAACCCTAATTATTTTTAGCTCTACTGATCAGAGATCAGCAGAGCTTATGCCGTGGTGCGGCGTCCGTCTGTCCGTCTGTCCGTAAACTTTTTTTTGTAGCGACAACTCCTCTGAAACTACTAAATGGATTTTCATGAAACTTTACAGAAATGTTGCCCATGAAGTCTAGTTGATCCTAGCAAAAATTCATGTTGATGTGAAATCCAAGATGGCCGCTAAATCTAAAAATAGGTTTTTAAAAAACAAAGTTTGTAGCGACTACTTCTTGAAAACTATAAGTGATATTGATATGGGACTTTTTCTAAAATGATCAGCATGACATGATGTTGGTCCTTGTCAAAAATCGTTTTGATTCAACGTTAAACATGGCTGCCAGTGGCCATCTTTGTTTACATAGAATTATATAATGAAAACTTGTAGCGACTACTCCTCTGAAACTACTTGACGGATTTTCATGACACTTCACAGGAATGTTGCTTTTGATGTCTAATTGATCCTAGCAAAATTTTAGGTCGGCCGGAAATTCAAGATGGCCGCCACGACTAAAAATAAATTTTCAAAATACAAGTTTGTAGCGACTTCTTCTTGAAAACTATAAGTGATATTGATATGGGACTTTTTCTAAAATGATCAGCATGACATGATGTTGGTCCTTGTCAAAAATTGTTTTGATTCAACTTTAAACATTGCTGCCAGCGGCCATCTTTGTTTACATAGAGTTATTTAGTAAAAACTTGTAGCGACTACTCCTTTGAAACTACTTGGCGGATTTTCATGACACTTTACAGGAATGTTGCTCTTAATGTCTAATTGATCCTAGCAAAATTTCAGATCGGCCAGAAATTCAAGATGGCCGCCACAGCTAAAAATAGATTTTTAAAAAAGAAGTTTGTAGCGACTACATCTTGAAAACTATAAGTGATATTGATATGGGACTTTTTGTAAAATGATCAGCATGACATGATGGTTATCAGAGTCAAACATTATTTTGATTCGACGTTAAACATGGCTGCCAGTGGCCATCTTTGTTTACATAGAGTTATATAATGAAAATTTGTAGCGACTACTCCTCTGAAACTACTTGACGGATTTTCATGAAACTTCACAGGAATGTTGCTCTTGATGTCTAATTGATCCTAGCAAAATTTCAGGTCGGCCGGAAATTCAAGATGGCCACCACGGCTAAAAAATAATTTTTCAAAAAACAAGTCTGTAGCGACTACTTCCTGAAATCAAAATCAATCAGTAGAGCTTCAAGGTCATTGACCTCTTGTTTTATTTTTTCTCGATAGAAAGTATGAAAGTATGTGGGTCGAATCATCATACACCGAAAGGGACGCAACTTTGGTAAAGTTAATTTCGATTTGGAGACACTTTTAGCTCTGTTTGTATGATCATCGATACAAATTATGGTATTATGGTTATTAGAAAATTAGGTTCATTTATAAACACCAGCATGATGGAAGAAGGAACAAGGTAACACGCAAGAAGACTAACTTGCATCCTAGGCTCATTTAACCAGTCCAAAAATCATATAACAATCAAAAGACACATATTATTTTATTTGGCCTTACGTGAAGGATCTGTTTCAATTCAGTCTTCAAAAATATCATTGATTATCATTTCTGTACATCAGAAATATTGTGTAAGACCATAATAAATTAATTGTTAATTTATCATCCAAATTTATTTCAAAATAGGGGCGTGGGGTAATATTTTATTTTTGTATTTTTAGCTCGACTGATCAGAGATCAGCAGAGCTTATGCCGTATTTGTAGCGACTACTCCTCTGAAACTACCGGATGGATATTTATGAAACTTTACAGAAATGTTGCCCATAAAGTCTAGTTGATCCTAGCAAATATTCATATTGATGTAAAATCCAAGATGGCCACCAAAGCTAAAAATAGATTTTTAAAATACAAGTTTGTAGCGACTACTTCTTGAAAACTCTAAGTGATATTGATATGGGACTTTTTCTAAAATGATCAGCATGACATGATGTTGGTCCTTGTCGAAAATCGTTTTGATTCGGCGTTTAACATGGCTGCCAGCGGCCATCTTTGTTTACATAGAGTTATATAATGAAAACTTGTAGCGACTACTCCTCTGAAACTACTTGACGGATTTTCATGAAACTTCACAGGAATGTTGCTCTTGATGTCTAATTGATCCTCGCAAAATTTTAGGTCGGCCGGAAATTCAAGATGGCCACCACGGCTAAAAATAAATTTTCAAAATACAAGTTTGTAGCGACTACTTCTTGAAAACTATAAGTGATATTGATATGGGACTTTTTCTAAAATGATCAGCATGACATGATGTTTATCCTTGCCAAAAATTGTTTTGATTCCACGTTAAACATGGCTGCCAGCGGCCATCTTTGTTTACATAGAATTATATAGTAAAAACTTGTAGCAATTACTCCTCTGAAACTACTTGGCGGATTTTCATGAAACTTTACAGGAATGTTGCTCTTAATGTCTAATTGATCCTAGCAAAATTTCAGGTCGGCCGGAAATTCAAGATGGCCACCATGGCTAAAAATAAATTTTCAAAATACAAGTTTGTAGCGACTACTTCTTGAAAACTATAAGTGATATTGATATGGGACTTTTTCTAAAATGATCAGCATGACATGATGTTGGTCCTTGTCAAAAATCGTTTTGATTCAATGTTAAACATGGCAGTCAGCGGCCATCTTTGTTTACATAGAGTTATATAATGAAAACTTGTAGCGACTACTCCTCTGAAACTACTTGACGGATTTTCATGAAACTTCACAGGAATGTTGCTCTTAATGTCTAATTGATCCTAGCAAAATTTCAGGTCGGCCGGAAATTCAAGATGGCCGCTACGGCTAAAAATAATTTTTCAAAAAACAAGTTTGTAGCGACTACTTCCTGAAATCAAAATCAATCAGTAGAGCTTCAAGGTCATTGTCCTCTTGTTTATTTTATAATTACAAATGGAATATTGCCTCGGCAATATAATTTAATTTAATATATATAATTTAAGAATTTAAACAAATTCCAGATGTTAAGAAATATTTCTTGTATAAATAATACAAAATATTTCAACTGCAACAGAGAATAGTATAGGCACTACTTCTTCTTAGGTCTCTGGGTCATACTAGGCTACCAGTTTTTTAAATCACAGAGCATTTAACTGTTTGTGACACGTCCTCTCTTCAGTATAAACAGTTTTTTACAAGATACACAAATTGCAAACATGGTAGTTGTATTAAGTTTCATCACGGCCTTCATCACTCCAGACGTGCTGTACATTGTCTGCAACGGGAGATTATTTATCTAATTTACCATATAGAGTCTAGTAACAATCTAATATTCTCAGCAAATTACTACCAAACCAATCTTTCATAATTGCAACACCCATTACCGCTTTAAAGATGACGAAAACCATTTTTCCCCATTTAAATTGCCAATTTCGAGTTGTTTTTAGAGGATATTTTGTACCGCAACACTGGTTGTTACGTTTCCAGGATTCAGTAGACAGGTTTAAACCATGGCTCTTGAAACAGCGGTAAAACGAGGAAAGCTGTTTGAAGAAATAAAAATTGTCCGAGCGGCATTAAAAAAACTGGGGGGGTGGATGATAATCTAGCAATTAATTTATTATGGTAAAGTGATTAAAGGGACAAACGACAACTTCGAAGTTCGTAACAAGCATTAAAATATATACCTCAATTTATTAATCCAGTATCATTTTAACTTTAAACCCGCTTGCATATAATTAAATAAGATTCGGAGTTATACATTTTCTTAATTCTACTAAATGTTTGAATATATTATTGGTGCAATATAATCAGCAGTTAGTAATATGTATAGTTCTTGAGCTGTCTGTAGACCCCACTCCACCCCAGGGGGAATTTTGTAGGTATGATTTTCTGAAAGAACATACATTAAGCTTCAAAATGAGACATGTGTGCCATCTGAGCGTTGGGGCTTTAGTGAGTTTTGGGGGAAAACGTTGCGTTTTTAGACGAAAATTGCGGAAATCTGGAATTATTTTTTAGGAAAAAAATGGAATATATTAGAACCAATTTGAATTGATGGAATCTTTCTCGGAATGCATCTCTACCTGTCCCACCATATAATTTATGGATCCGATACTTAAATATTGAGATTTTGGGTAAAAATGTTAAAAAATTGAATATAATCGCTGATTTCTGTAATACATTGGGGGTATATAACTAATATTAGAAATATAACTAATACAATAGAAAAAATAAATACATGTATTGTAACCTTTTTCACCAGGGTAAGGTCCAGTGATTAAACAGAAAAAAAATCCAAAATGCATGATGTTTGGAAATTTGGAAATGCCTTAATTTTGGGGCGAAAAATGTGTATTTTTGTCAAAAATAGCCGGAATCTGGAAAAAAAATAAATTAGTTTGAACATAAACTTATAAAATTGAAGCAATAGAATGTTGCACAGCATACATATTCAAGTTTTTCCTGACATCATATATAACATGTGCTCAAATATTGGCATTTTAGGGCAAAATGTTGGAAAAAATGACAACAATCACTGATTTCTGTAATCCATTGGGGTATTGGGTTAAAATTTAGAAAAAATATTTAATACAATAGAATAAAGATATATTGTAACATTTTGGATAGACAAAGGTCCAATAATTAAGTAGAAAAAAGTCATGAACCATATAATGCTAAAAATGTTGCCTTAATTTTCAGGCGAAAAATGTGTATTTCCGTCAAAAATCGACGGAATCTGGAATTATCTTTGAAAATAGTTTGAACATAAACTTATCAAATCGAAGCAATAAAATGTTGCACACTATACATATCCAAGTCATTTATCATATCAGATATAACATATATGCTCAAGTATTTATAACACACGTCTCATTTTGAAACTTACTGTATGTTCTTTCAGCAAATCATACCCTACAAAATTCCCCCTGGGGTTGGGGAGGGAGGGTTTCTCCTACTAGCTCACAGCCTATTATATGCATAATTGAAGGAATTCAAATAGTTTGGTAACAAATATAGAGTTTAATCAGCTGCTGATTTCCATTATTAAATAATTCAGGAGAGATAGGGCATGTTTGTGTCGTCACAAATGCACTTGAGGGAATAGTTTTAAAACCTAAGGATTCCGTTTCTCCAGTTAATCACGTTATAGTTACAAATAATTACAATTTAATCAAAAATCAACAATTTACCTGTTTTACTATTTACATGTGTGACATTAGTCAACAATTTGTTACATTCCAAAAGTAGTTTGAGTATGTTAATTACAAAGAGATTGTCCTCAGCAATTGATGTCATGTCATCAACACTTGTATTGACACCACATGGGCTCAAAGTCACAGTTAATTTATACCTTTTGGAGTCAGGCAAATCATTTTTAGAGATAATCTTTTTTCAGATTTGCAACCTAAACCAAGCTCATAACTGGCCATAACTTGAAAAGTATTTGACCTATGTTCCAGGAATTTCACACACATCTACATCTTACCCAAAGGAATGTCGTTACACAATCATATTCAATACCTGAGACTTTTATTTATGCAGATTTATGCCCTTTTTCATAAAACTTTAACTTAACCTAGATCAAAACTTGGTAAAATATTTAGTGAATGAATATGGTCATGAAACTTTATACAGTTCCTCCTTATCGATTATCCAAAGCAGAGTTGAACCTTTTTTCATAACCTTTAACAATTAAAAAAAATCTGCTCCATAATTCATGTACGATTGCACAACTTTACAGTTAGGTCGACCTTGCTGAAATAAGTACATGGCAGGCGACCTAAAATTCCAAGATCCAGATCAATAGGCTCACCTTCAAAGATGTGTTCATTATAAAAAGGATTGATGTCAGATATCAAGGCCATCAATTTGAAATATGAAAAAAACGAAAAGTCCAAAAATGCAATAAAAACTAAAGCCAGAGTGGGTGGTGGGTTAAGGGTCAACATTTGTTTCTTATTTTATTTTACAGTGTAGTTTATTCAACTTTGTAAAATGTTAATTCTGAAATTTGTCAAAAAATATATCTTCAAATACCTCACAAGTGTTCTGTCAAATATACGCCAAAATGCACCATTACATAGCTAAGTTTAAAAAATAAAAGGTGGGGAGCATGCCCCCGGACTCATCTAGTTTGGCGGGCCTATATATGCATTTCAGGTCAGCTATGCCCCTGTAGGCAATGTCTGATTGTTTTTCATCAATACAACAATTTGACAGAAGTTTACAGTTTGCAATATATGCATGTCCACGTCATCTCCTCACTGTTTATACCAAGTTTTGTTTTAATCGGATGGGAACTGTTGAAGAGTATCAACAAGATGTTTGTTTAATAAAATTCAACGAAGAAAGGGCCACAACTCAAGTAATGTTCATTTGATTTGTTTGTTTCATGTTTAACGTTATTTTTCAGCACATTTTAGGCTATGTATGACTGTCGATTTTTTGTGGTGGAGGCAGGCCACTCACTCATTCCTGGGCAGAACCAGTACTATATACCTCCCGCCATCCATAAGAATCAACACTTTCTCACTTAGAAGTTTAGCTTCCAGTGGGATTCGAACCCACAGAGATGAGAGGCAAGAAACAACGCAATGTCGCTATCCATCATAACACTGCAATGATATGCTCATTTGGAATTTATACGTTCTCATTCTGTGAAGTTTTGTTTGAATCAAATATAAAATTCAAAGAAGAAAGAGCTGTTAATTTAGATTGTTACACCAAAAAGATGTGCATATTTTGTCATGATATACCCTATAAAATTTCATTTGAATCTGTTAGAAACCGTAGGAGGAGCTTAGCATTTAAAATATTCTGATGTAAGGATAGGCAGACAACGTCATTTCTATATCCCCCACTTTCACTGAAAGGGGATAAAAGTGTGATGATATGCTAGCATTAAAGTGTGCAGACACTTTTTCTCTTTTGTAGGACGTTTAATGCTTTATGGTAGTTTGATGTATTACAGGGACGCCAGCAATCTTCCTTTAAACAGTTCCCCAAGTTCATTAGTCGATTTCTCGTTTTATGCCCAATTTTCCATTGTGATAACACTTACTGTAACATGGTTATACCCTGATTTTTTATTTTTGCATTAAGAAAATTAAATCTTATTGTAATTACAGCAAAAACATCATCGGATGCTACAATAGTGGTCCCAGGGGTGGGTGAAACAGGGAAAACGTATGATTAAACTGCTTATAAGGTCATAAATCTATTCCTCTATTGAAAGGGTTGCCAGCATATCGCTGAATTTCCATTAACAGAAATTAAGTTTTATGTTCGAATAGGGTAAATCATGATAAATCGTTATTCTCCATTTTACAAGGTTTGGTCGGATGTTTTGGAATATTGCGCCTGATTATTTCTGAATGTACTGGGAATATGATGTTAGATGTTGCACTTTCTGTGCATCATCCGATACATTTGATTTGTTTGCACTACATTATTTGTCATTAAATTAATGAATTGAAACTATGTTTTTAATAAAAAGTTGTTTTTTGTGTTCTTTTAGTAAGGATTGTTCAGTTGTACAGATGTATATCTATTATATTAATGAGTGTGTGTTGACAAGCCTTAAATTGAATATTTATTATACAGTCGTCAGTAATGATCCATCTTAATTTTTGCAATTCAGTTTTCATTTGATTAAAACAGAATACCATGCCAAATCTATTATAGATTTTCTTCTTCACCAAATTGTCTGCAGTTAATTGGATAATTGAAAATAACATTGGACAATTGATAAGCCCTATTCATGAATTGATACAACAGCAGAAAAAGTCTTTCATGTGAAGTTCTAACATGGAAGGTAACATAACAATTCTGTGATTAAACACAAGCTTAATGAATAATTCAGCGTAAATCTAATGTTATTACACCGTGATGTATTGATTGTTTTAATGATTGAGACTGATTAATAAAGATTGTCACAAACATGAAAGGTTGGGGCTTTGGACTAGTTATTTTAATAAGGTTATTTTGAGCCATTTCTGCTTCTGAATAATTATCATTAGAGTTTTAGCCCTTGATTTTGCCATATTTTGCCTTATAAACCTTTATTTTTCTTCTGATCTTTACCAAACTTGATCAATAGCGTCTCTGTGGCCTAATGGTTAACAACGTTGCGTTGTAAACCTTCGCCTCTCACCGGTGCAGGTTCGAATCCCACTGGGAGCTCGAATTGTAAATGAGAAAGTGTCGATTTGTACGGATGGCGGGAGATGTACAGTACTGGTTCTACCCAGGAAAAGCGGGTGGTCTGCCTCCACCACAAAAAAAACGACAGTCATATATAACCTTACATGTGTTGAAAAGGAATACAAATTAACTTGATCAAAGTCTTCGTTTTGATTTAACCCTTAACTCCCTACATATATATAATGGACTGTTCTTTCTTTGAATTAAAGACATTTTCTATAGTTTTTTCTACATAACAGATTTTCTTTTAAACTTTTTGTACAGTAAGTCTGTTATATATATAGACAGAAAAGGCAAAAATAATGGTAGGTCACCATGCTTGTTAAAATTTTAAAAAATAATTTGTAATGCCACCGTCATGTCAATCTGTCCAAAAAGTTGAACATGTCCATAAAATAGCTAAATAAGATATTTTTGAAGTCTAATCATTTATTCATTGGTCACAATTCTGCTAAAATTGTATTAAAGTAAAGAACATTTAATTACAATAACATTTAAAGCTCATCTTTATGTAAAACCTATATTTTTTTACAAAATCTGTTGAAAATCTGTTGAGACCATTACCACAATTTATGCACAAATTAGCCCATAATGATACAATTTCCTCTTTTTTTTGTATGTTCCCAATAACAGAATTTTTATTAACTTTCTAAGCACATAATTTAACATATATAAAAACAAAATGTGCAATAAAAATGATAGGTCCCCATGCTTGTTTAGAAAAAGAATTTGAAACCCTACCCCTATGCTAAAAGTTTTGTATGAAATTATATAGAAATGGTGTATTTTCCTTTTTTGTTATGTTCCTAATAACAGAATTTGTGCAAACTTCCTAGGCACTTATTTGAACATCTATTTAGACAATATATTCAATTAAATTTATAGGTCACCATGCATATTGAGATTTAATATTGGTTTTTGGAACCGTACCATTATGCTTAAAATTTTTAATTTTGTTGGAATTTTTACAAAATGCAATATTTTTCCTATTTTATGTATCTAATAATAGGCCTTTATTTAAATAAAGACAATAAAAAAAATAAAAAAAAAAATTTAAAGACAAAAAATAGAACTGGACATCAAAAGCAACATTCCAGTAAATTTTGAGGAAAATCCATCCAATAGTTTTAGAAGCGAAGTCGCCCAAAAAAGCTGCACATGGAAAACTACAGGAAATGCCTTTAAGACCTTTCCATTTATGTGACAAAGGGCATTGTAAACCCTGATCTGGGTTTACAACGGACGCAAGTGGGTTAAGGGTTAATATGCTATATGTTTTGCCTTGTGAATACTCTCAGCTTTTAATGAAAGTGTATTGAAGGAAATAAAGGCATACAGCCAAACATTCTTTATTATTGAGAGTTCTGAAAAACTTTGGAAAGGGTGAAAGAATTAACAAAATTGGATGATAAACAAAGAAGATAATATTATGACCATTTGAAGTTTTTTGAAACGGCTACGGAAGCAGCCATTTTGAGAACTATGACAGTATGGTCCTTATACGGAATATTTGTAAATATGATAATTTATTAGGAAAAAATCACATCAACTGTATAAAAACCAAGAATACTAAAGTAAAATAATGCATTGTATGGCCAGTAAAGAATTTTGCAATCATTAAAGTTCTCCAGCCATGTTTTGTTTCATGAAGATGTTTATGTTTATTTAAATCGAAATCAATACACAACAATATATATTTGCAATTCACACATTGCAATATCATTGAAAAGCGAGAATAAGGTAAATTAATCCACAGGTAACTATTTATCAATTATCTGGCAATAGTTGTGCAGCTAAACAATTCAGATTTACATCATTTCTCCATGCAGTCACGCAGGGGTAAAAGTAGTATCTGCGTCGTGCAAATAATATTTATTTTTACATACAACTTAGTAGCGGTTTTAAATATATGTTTCTCTCTGGGACTATCAAGAAATGTTCATATGATGTTTAAGAGTTAAATTTATTAATTGATAATACTACAAAAAGGGTGGCCATTCATCTCATATACTGGGCTCTTCATTTGCCTTCGCCAGTCGCCATAGGCGAAATCAAATTGCAAATGGCGAAACTTTTGTCAAGTGCTTTCGCCAATTTGGCTAAAGTCATTTTAACCCATGTAAACTGACGGCTGGTATTGGCGAAATTGGCGAAAGTAGCGAAAGGAACAAGTTCGTGGGCGCGGCCATGTTTTTCTGAAAAATCCTTGACGGGTTCTCGGTGTTTACAGAAGAGCTAAAATCTATAGACTGTGTTACGACAATTGCGCTTTATATTACACACGGCTTATTTTATATAGCCACGTCTAACTGCAACTCACTTGGTGTGCCTACACTGGAGGAAAATTGTAAACCCAACAAGAGCTCGCCGAAAAAAAAGTCGCATTTTTCAATAACAACAACAACGCAAAACAGCGCGTAAACGAAACGAAGATGTATTATCAAAATGGTAATAATTAACCTTTCTCATACAAAGATTTACACCCTTTTAACTAAAATAATGACTTTGTAACTCCGTTATTCAAAACTGAAAGTAGCCCATGATACGTACATGTAAACAACATGTAAACAATACATTGTCATCTGTTTCGCGCATTGAAACCAAGCCATTTTTTTCGAGTTGTATGCGTGGCCACACAAAACAGAACGATAACTGTGTCATCCATTTTTTCATCATGGGTACATGCTTGGTTGCTTTCTTGATTTATTGATTGCTTGATTGATTGAAGGGTTTCACGACGCACCAACATATAAAAAGGTCATAAAAATGAACCTGCATGTATGCTTAAAATTATGTTTTCTTACAACATTCATCATTGGAACATGTCCCCAACTGTGACAAATAATAGAGGCACTGGTGATAATAGAGGCAACATATTAAAATCAAGTTTTAACCATGTAACTGTTAGAAACTGTCAAAGAATTAATATCATTCAACTTGGTTTAATATATATACATATATATTAATGATAAAAAAATTATACAAATATGTAATCGGAAATTGTATTAAATTCTGCTAAAATGGCTAAAAAAGCTTAGCCAAAAATGGCTAAACAAAAATCCCATTGGCTAAAGAAAATTGAGATGGTTTAGCCAAAATGGCTAAACATTTTTTGGTCCAATGAAGAGCCCAGATATATATATAACATATAATTCTCCTTAATGCCATCTTCAATATTCATAAATAATTTCTATATACTATATATACTTCTGGCACTTATTTTACTTTAAGGGGTTTAAGTATCAAATAGCAATCACTTGATCCATTGTAAGTTCCATTTATGCCTGTCCACATGCTCTTTTAATCGTTCAGTTACTTAGGCCATAATAAATTAATTGCTAGATTCTCATCCCCACCCGCCTCTGTTTTTTAATGCCACCCCAGTAATTTTTATTTCTTAAAAAAAAAAATATTTAAAAAAGAAAAACATTTAAAAGTAAAAGAGTATAATGAAACACTATTAAATTTGTGTTTTCAATCTTAGTATGTTTTACTATTTTTGCCTTGTGCCGAGGCCATTTTCCATTTGTCGTATAAAATAAAAAATAAAAAATAAAATGTCACCCCCCGCCCCTATTTTGAAATAAATTTGGATGAGAAACTAGCAATTAATTTATTATGGCCTTACCTTATTCTTACCAGTAGGGAAAGTAGAGCGATACTGACCCCCTTGGGACTCTTGTTTACATTTCCACAAGTCTATATTTCTTGCATTTTTCTAGGTCATTATGTTTTCAAAATTGCATACAAAAGCATTGCAAAAGATTTAACTCATTTCTGTGCAGTATTGTGTCAGTAAATGTGATTTATTATAGAAGTTAAATAGAGTTATCTCCCATCTTAGCATGATGTCACGGGGAAGAGTCTAGCTTTCTTTGCATTAAAATCCAATATTTCTTGTTGAATACCATGATAATTTTGTGTCTTCAGATCAGATGATACATTTTAATGTCTTTTGCTCACTCAAGCAGACAAATTGGGGGGAAACATAGCAATTCTGTCCGTGCCTAAATCGGTTTCCATAGAAACTAATAAAGTAGGTCTATAGGGCTAGTGTTCGCAGAACCAGGACTAATAAGCTTGTTGGACAGTTAATCAAACTGCATTGATTTGTTGTCCATCTTCTGTTATGACTTATTTTGACAGTTTATGAGATTTTTTGTATAGTTTGTTGTTACCATAGCAACATGTACAAATTCAAAGTACGTGCTGCTAGACCCTGCTATTGTCTCCAGATTTGGAGAAAGAAATTGACAGAGATAGAGTGAAACACCATGATGTATGGGTGTTCAATCATTGTACTAGGGGTTTGTGAAATGAACGTAGATAATGTCACACTGTATTGATTGTTGCATCATTTTGATTGGTCCGTGGTGGGTTGGCACGGCAGCTCAATGTTCAACGCATTGTTATTACTATCAATCAGATTACGTGTTTGTTTAATGAAAAACAACGTGCCAATTTTTTAAGACAGCGAAATAAGACCTGACTATGTATTCGATGGCAGCTTTTAGATTACATGGATGTTATACGCCAAATGTTTGATAAATGTTACATCGATTTTAAGGCTATATACTGTTTGCTGCCTGTCTGAGTTTGCGAGGGTTAGATGAATTAAATGCACAGTTGTTATTATCAAAAGTGGAAATCAATTTAAATCAATAGGTTTGGTTGGTAAGATACAATCGTCAGGATTTGATTAAAAACCCTGCAGAAAATCTTTTCGATGCATTTATTAACACATTGGTTTAAATTTAATTTGATTTGTTAATATGGTTATCAAGATTGTCTTCCCCTACTGATGAGGAAATTGCTTTCTTTCTTTTTCTACAATGAAATCTTAATTAAGTATTTATTTTGTTGACTCTTTTTACATGTTTATCTTCCCTGGAAACATTGGCAGGGCGTTCTCTTTGTTTTTGAGTAAAGGGAATATTTTACAAGTTATAGACACTTATTTATTTTTTTCCTTTAGTGGTTATATTGGAGACTGGCAAATGTAGACAGTCAGCTAACTGAAATCACCTGCATACCAGCTATTATGGAAAAAAAACATTGATCAGTAAACTTAATACAGTTAATTTAATTTGTGTTAAGTTCATGATTTAATCAAAGGCAATTAAAGGTAATATTGGCAAACTGGCTTTATTTATTAAAGTTCTGAAAACAACAACACTTTAAGTAAAGGGTGAAACGCTTATTGTATTTGGATGATAAAGAAAGAAAATACGACGATTAATGATTTGAAGGTTCTTCTTAAATTGCAATATATATGGAAGCTGCCATTTTGAGAACTAAGACATCATTGTTCTTAATTACCATATACATGTATATTGTTATTAATTACCATATACATGTATATTGTTCTTAATTACCATATACATGTATATTGTTATTAATTACCATATACATGTATATTGTTCTTAATTACCATATACATGTATATTGTTCTTAATTCACATATTATGGAATATTTATAAATTTGATAATTTACGTATTTATAGGAAAGAAGATCACAGCAACTGTTTGAAAAATAAGTATTCTGAAGTGTAATAATGCATTTTATGATCATTAACAAATATGTTGCATTTATTTAAAGTGAGTTTTTTTACTTTAAATGGATATCAGTATGACGTGTGTAGTAATTTAGAAGTCTGACATCTTAGTTCTCAAAATGATGTCTTCCATATTTATTTTAAAACAACCTTTTTTGTTCATCATCCAATTTTGATAATTATTTATCCCTTTTCCATGTTTTTCTAGAACTCAGTAATAAATCTTGTTTAAAAATATGTCATTATTCCCTTTAAACCCTGATACCCAGATGACTGTTTGCTTGAAAGGGACTCCGTGGTCAGGATGGTAAAGATGCTGTGTTTGAAACCTTCTCACATCTCCACGATTCTGGTTTGAATCTCACTGGGAGCTAGACTTGTGAGAGAGTGTCGATTCTTACAGATGGCGAGTGGTATACAGTACTGGTTATACTCCGGAAAAATTGTGTGATCTGCCTCCATCACTAAAATTCGACCATCATATATAGCCTAAAATGTGCTGAAAATTACCTAAAACACCATTCAACCAACCAACTTGTTGGCTTGACTCTAGATATCAATCTTCAGTTAAACTAGGTGAACTACTTTTTTGGTGTGAAGGAGTATGTTTCGTTATGTGTAATCAGGTGAAATAATATGTGATAGCAGTAAGTAAATAGACTTCATCTATCCAAAATGCATTTCATGTGTAGAGAACATAATGTATTCCATTGTCTGAAGTATACGGATGCATTTTAACTTACATCAAATGAAACCTTTTAAACAATTAAGAAAGCGCCAGTGTGCATAATCGAAGGTCATTAGCGTAGGTAGATAGACTGATGGCCCCATGATTTATCCCACATCGTTGCAGGAGACAATTATAGGGGTTTAATTCCATTTGATCTAGATTAGTCTCATGCATTTTTCAGGAAGGTATTTAGCATGTCAACTTATCATTGAATGCTTTGTTTCGTTTGACAGGTAATCAGCGCCTAATGCTAATTCTTGACGGAAAATATCCAGAAAGCTCTCTAACATAGAGATGGAAAAAATACTCCAAATGGAATCGATTATTCATTAATGATTTAAGTTTAGAATGGTCATAAATGGCTTGTCTTCAGGGTATTTCTGTAACTCTGTATTCCTCATATGAAATGTCGGGGACTGGTTTGAGTTTTGCACCTTTATTTGCACCAAGCCTGGTGAAATATTGGACCTTAATAATGTTTTCATTGTCTGTATAGCTTTATATAGACAAAATTAATAGGGAAATTGTTCAACTTGTCTGAAATATACTTGAGTAGATTATTTAATCCAGCTGCCACTCTTCTTTTATTTAAGTCAAATTATACAAAACACTGGCATGTAGAATTTGTCTACAGGAATCTACTGGTATTAATTAACCTTTAACCCGATAAGCACGACTATAATAGCCTTTGTGTCCATTGTAACACAAGATCAGCCTGCGAGTTACTCGCAGGCTGATCAGGGTTTACAAAAACAATGTCCGCTGATCAGTCATTTTCCCCAAAAACACCCCACACAAATGTCAGTCACATAATTGGAATGGTCTTAATTCAAAGAAAGAACAAGCCATTATATATATGTAGCAGGTTAAGGGATAACATCAAGTCTCACTGTTTCCTCTGTATTCTGTTGATTTTTGTCAGCTCTAAAAAACATTCAAATTCATATGGACATGCGGGTTTCTTCATTATACGGACATGTGGGTTTCTTCATATGGAAATCTGGGTTTCCTTATACGGACATGTGGGTTTCTTCATATGTACATGTGGATTTCTTCATACGGACATGATTGTGTTTTTTTCATACAGACATGTGGGTTTCTTCATACGGACATGTGGGTTTTTTCATATGGACATGTGGGTTTCTTCATATGGACATGTGGGCTTCTTCATTATCATACGGACATGTGGGTTTGTTCATACGGACATGTGGGCTTTGTACGGACATGTGGGTTTGTTCGTCCGGACATGTGGGTTTCTTCATACGGACATGACATTGTGGGCTTCTTCATACGGACATGTGGGTTTTTTCATACGGACATGTGGGCTTCTTCATACGTACATGTGGGTTTGTTCATACGGACATGCGGGTTTGTTCATACGGACATGTGGGCTTCTTCATACGGTCATGTGTTGTTTTTTTATACGGACGTGGGCTTCTTCATACGGACATGTGGGTTTTTTCATACGGACGTGGGTTTCTTCATACGGACATGTGGGCTTCTTCATACGGACATGTGAGCTTCTTCATATGGACATGTGAGTTTCTTCATATGGACATGTGGGTTTCTTCATATGGACATGTGGGTTTCTTCATACGGACATGTGGTCGGGTTTCTTCATACGGATATCTGGGTTTCTTCATACGGACATGTGGTTTTCCAGTTTTCTTCTACACTAAGATAACCTAACGCTGTCATTGATGACATCACAAGTGATGTGTATAAGCTGTGTATCTTGCTTTGGAATTAATGTAAAATACTTTTTTATACCGACTTACCTCATATCAGTCAGTTAAGGTCTCACACCACAGTGTTTTTTTTCACCATTTTGGGAATGGGTCCGTGACCGGTCAAATTAGGAAAAAAACGTGATTTTTCTCAAAATTGGGAAAAAACACGCGTTTTTTCTCAGAATTGGGAAAAAAAATTGTTTTTGTATTTTGTGAAATATTACATATTTATTGATGATTTACATAATAAAATATTTTCACAACTGTAAAGTTTTTATTGTACTTCACTGTGTTGTTACAGAATAATTTCCCTGTTTTGTTGTCCCTGAAAATGTTAACAATGCTGTTAAGTTCATTGTCATTTAGGGTTGCACCAGATTCTCTGCATATTCTCATGACCGAGGAAAGAGTTTCCTGGCTCAGACGATTTCTGTTATTCGTCCTTTATTTAGTATTAACCCAGGCGCTTGTTACATAGTAGAATATACTAGCGGTAAAGCGTTTCGATAACATACAAGCGGTAAAGCGTTTCTGCAACGCATAAACAACATGGCATCAGGTGACGAGGCTGTTTTTTGCGTTTCAATTTACACAGAAAAGCAGAAGAAACGTCGAAAACCCTGGTAAAAAACTTTATTAAGAAGATTATTCTAAAACATTTTACAATTTTGGGAAGGAAAATCTGGAATTGGGAATGTTTTTTACTCAAAATTGGGAAAAATGCTATTTTTTGGCGATTGGGAACGGGTCCGTTTACCGGACCCGTCCAAAGAAGGGAAAAAAACGCTGCACCACATTTGGATGCACCCTCAAATGTGTCATATTTTGCTGTCAGTGTTGTCTAATCCCTGTTCATCCAATCTCACACTATTGTTTTATCATCTCCAGCAGGAAATATCCATGGGCAATTAATAAAAATATCTCAAACCAATGAACACCCACCCCCCTACTTCTTATGGTTCTGAAAGAATCATCCTACAGTCATATGCAAGGGAGCTTGTGTAGTGAGACCTTCAAGTGGGGGCTCAAGTGTGTGCATGTCTTCAAAATCATATCCGCAACAACTGTAGATGACTATCTAACAAAAAAAAAGTTATCCGTACTTTTGTCATAGATTACATGAGTTTAAGGTTCAAAATGCAACATGCATCAGTTTGCTTCGCGCCATATTCATGGAGCAAAAAAATCATGAATTTTAATCTGTATCGAGAATAAAAAATATTGAAAATTGTGTTCTTAAATTCTGTGGGATTTGTGTTTAAGAAGTATGATGTTTGTCTTGCAGGCAGAGTTTCTTAATTTATTAATTGTTTACCTATGCCCATACATGAATTTTTTTTATTATTTTTTTTAATTAAATGATGCTTTCTGAAACAGATGTAGTGGTGAGACTTATTTTGTAGTCAAAAATAGTTTCTGATATTACCTGTCATTCAATGCCATTAAAGGCCATTAAAGTTGATGTCAACACAGGCATAGCTCCAATGAAACAAGCCCTCCCTTCAACTGTCAAATTGGCATTTTCTACCAGCTTCCTGTATAAAAGATAAAATGGCCTTTACTTAGCACATGTTTACAGTATTGATAATAATGTCACTATTACTAATTGAAAACCTGTTCTACAAAACAATATGTAGAGAGAAAAATCAGAAAATATACCCAACAGTGATTAAAAAGGGGAATAACTACATAAAACCAGCAGGGGAGATAACTCGAAAACACCAAATGACACCACAACTTGGAAAAGCCAGAAAAACTACTGAAAACCACCGGCAGTTCAGTTTTACAATTTCTTATCAAAAAGGTAGAAAGAAAAATAGCCAATTCTATTTTCCATAACTTTATTTCTACCTAAACTCTACTTGCTACGAAACTACTATTATGACAAATTAATATTTACAACATTTTAGTAATAAAGATTTTGTCTCTCTCACATGATTACTGATCTCTTGTGTCTAGCAAAAAGCCCCGAACAAAGAAAACACTCCCTTTTTATGATGCCACTTGTTATTCAGGCCATAAGGGCGTATAAGTTCACTATTAGGTAAAGGTAACACCTAAGAGTGGTGCTCCTAACTAGCCATAGTTCAGGATAATGTCTGTGTAGGTCCGTACTGTATGGTTGGTTGTAGTTTTCCAAATAACTGGTTTTGTTTGTATGATGTTTTACGTCATTTTCAACACATGTAAGGTTATATATGACGGTTGATTTTTTGTGGTGGAGGCAGACCACCCACTTTTCCTTGGTAGAACCAGTACTGTACACCTCCCGCCATCCGTAAGAATTGACACTTTCTCACAAGTCGAGCTCCCAGTGGGATTCAAACCCGCAGCGATAGGGGTTAGCATGATCGTAAATATTGGCATGATACTCATCAATCTTATAGCATCTACAAATAAGGAATGCTAACACATAAATCATATAGCATTAGCCCGACTGCGATGTTTCTCCAGACGGCGCTGTACACCATCTCAAAGCAGTGAAAATTGAATGCAGACCATATTACTATATACACTGCAGCATAACACTTTACATGCCAAAAATAAATTCAGTGCAGATCTGCGAAAAAAATATCAAGGTGACACAGGCAGTATTTTCCCTGAATAATGACAGAACCAGAATTTAATACTTGAATTTCAATGAACACATGAAATTTGCATACATTTTTTTTAATTAAACATCTGTATTTTATATACAGTTTTATTTCTTGGTGCAAAATAAAATTTATAATCAGAATTTAGAACCGAAAACAATTTTAACATCATTTTTTATCTTACGTAAAAAGAGATGTTAATAATGTAACGGTACATTAAAAGTTTGTCTGGAATTCTTTTCCGTATATATAAACGTACACACAATATATTGGATGTTTTTTATTTGACATGACGCAAAATCTGTATGAAATGTGCATGAAAAATATCATTAGAGAACAAATTGCCTGCGTACAAATGGAATACAAGAAATAAGATAAATACGCTAAAAGCTTGAATGCCTCATTCAGCAAACACCAAGCTTGAAACAATTTTTTGTCTCGACAAATAAGCAACTGCAAATGGCAAATCTTCCGAAAAGGTTGCCAGACAACTTCAAAGTAAACAAGGAAGAGCGACTAAGTTAATAAACATACTTGATGAACATTCTCGACAAATAAGACACACCGCACTGCATTTTTGAAATTTGTTGCACTGCATAAGTGGGTGGGGTATGTTTCTAATTTTGTCAATAGTTGAAATAAACAATTTGCTATACAAACCCATACCTATTAGAGGTCATATGAAGCTGGTTTACATGATGTGAACATGTCCTTGGAATAGTGTCGGTACATTGTATCCATTTGAAACCGATCCAGATGAGGACTAAACTTCCAGGAACAATTTATCGACTCACAAGCACATACTGTTTTTGGCAAATACAATCGAATATCCATGTTTTGCGGAATAGTTGATACTGCATGACATGACATGACATGACATATGCGCTGAAAATTTATATTGTGTTTCATCGCCTGGAATCCATATCGACACATAGGGGTCCGACTCGTGCTTTGTCGCTAAATACCAGTTGAAATTGAAAAATGTTTTGTAAGGCTGTCGATTCAAACAAAATTTGACGGTTGTAAAAAGAAGAGAAAATGTAGCTTTGATTGAGTTAACTGGTAAGGAAAACAATTAGCATTCATTATCTGAGGTGACGACTAAATGATCTGTGGTCTAGTTTCGTACACAACTACCATTAGAGTTGTTGTTTACAGAGTGACTCGGTTTAGGCACGGGGTCTTCCGAGTAAAATTTTGGAACAGTTTTTTAACGTTTTGATGTCGGTTTCTCGGTACTGTATTGAGCGATATTAAAATATACACCAAAGTTGGACACCTTGAACACTTGGGTATAGGAAGCATGTAGAGTTAAAGGATTTGCTATTTTAATTAAAATAATATTCAAAACTTAGACTAAACTTATGCAGAATGACCAGGGTTCGACACTAACCGCTAGCCCGAGGCTAATCACTTTTGAGAAGCACTAGTAAAAACTCACAGTTGACAAGCCCGACGGGCTAGTTGTTTTTATTATTTAAATGTCAATGATCTTATATGATCCTGATGTCGAAAATCGCCAAATCATTTCAATTATTCGCTATTCAAACTCTTCAATATCGTAATGTAAAGTAGGGTATGATATAGACCAAGACAAGCACCTGCGAATGTGCGAATGTGTAGGTGTGTCAAATTACTCATCACTGATAGGCCATTTTTTCTTTGATGGCGCAAAATGCTGAAAATAACCCGCGTTTTATACATATCCCTGCATTTTTTTCGTAGAGACGCTAGCATTTCTATTACTATATTAATTTCTAAGCATTTTATTGACATTATGAATGTGACCTTCATATTGTAAACAAACGTGGCGATATTTAAATACGGAACTGT